>OY365756.1:13721466-13764066 GCA_959347395.1 Mechanitis mazaeus | reverse complement strand
ATTTAAAACAAGGGTTACGAATTAAAGGATAAAAATAGCAATTTTTAAAATAAACGAATAATATTATAAAATTCCTGTCATTATAAAATAAATATGAAATTTTAGCATATTTTTAATGATGCCTCAAACACATTATAAATATCTATAAAATACCTTATTTTTAAAATCAAATATAACTATTACACAACATAATATTATTTTTTAATCAACTTTACCTACACAATATCTAAAAGTATTATGAAACATTGTAAATATTACGTAGTTAAGAAAACTTTGTTAATTTATTGTTGTTCGCAACAAGAATCAAGTTTGGAACTATAAAGAAATACATAGAGCCTGATATAAACCTATACCAATGGGATTTTTTTAAATCTCTTTTGTCCCATACAAAAGAAAAAAGTTTACTCACACATGTTTATACGTGACGCACACAAAGTTACTTTGTGTACAAACTGGCACACACACTTCTGGGCTGCGAGTTCACCGCATTCATTCTCGTCGGCAGATGGCGGATGCAGTAGACGCTTTCCGTCAGTCGCGCATAGACAACCCGTCGAGTACAGTGCTATTCCGTTTCGCTCAGCACCATTTTGTGTATATCATTTGGAACGGGACATTGTGTATATGTGCTCCGTGAATAATTGTTTTAAGGCACGAACACAGTGTACAGAGCAGTTTAATTGAGTGTTTCACTTTCGACATGCCCACGGAGGGATCGATGTGATATCTCGGGCGCTCGTAGAAACCGCGCCTCCGTCATGAGCGAGTGATCGTCGACGTAAAAAAAGTTGACACAGGAAACATGTCTGGGCGGACCGCCGACGCGGATGCGAGCGAAGGGTTCGAGTTCGAAATTCGAAAGCGGTCATGTCATCGCCTCTCGGATTTCGTATAAGTCACCGTCCAATGTCAAAATCGTGCACGTACCGCGAGCGGCGAGCGTCCGGAGCTAGCGCGAGCGGACAATGCAGTCTTTGGTAGCGTGGCTGGCGGTGGTGTCTGCGGCCTGGGCCCTGGCGGGCGCCTGCTCCAGCTCCATCTCTAAGCGGCCGGCGCGGCCCGCGAGGCCGCAGCGCCCGCCGCCTCAGCCGCAGCCTCAGCCGCGCCTGAATGTCTCTTTCCCCATCTTCAACTGTGAGCCTGATTACTCGGAGTACTACTGCCTGAACGGCGGTACGTGCTTCAGGGTTGTTATCTCGGACAGTCCCATTTACAACTGCGAATGCCGAAGTGGTTTTGTGGGCCCGCGATGCGAGTTCAAGGATCTGGACGACTCTTACGTTCTGACGAGTCGACAGCTGATGATGGAGACTGCGTCAATAGCGGGCGGCGCAACGGTGGCAGTGTTCCTCGCGATTCTAGTCTGCTTCGGGGCGTGGGTGCGCCTGCATCGACGGGACAAGGCGCCGCCGACGGGCGAGCGCGGTCACGTGCAGCTGGTGGCCGTGGCGGCGCCCCGCGGCCGCGTGCAGCTCTGCGCGCAGCCCCTGCAGTGCTAGTGCCGCGGACTCTCGCCAGAGCGACCTGTTCATACTGTATCTCGTGTACATATAGTTAGATTATGTGTTAAGTTATGTGAGAGAACGGGAGATATAAAAATTTATGTGATAATTATTTTACGAAGCTCATAATTTATTTTGAAGGAATTTCCTTTGTACATACTGGATCCGAGTTCTGAAGTGTTGCTTTAGTCAAATTTCAGTGGTCCTCTCAGTGTTTATGAATTATAATCTGTATTATTTTGGTTATATTCAGTGTATTGGACTTGTGAGACTCGCAAAGACCTACTGCTACTTGCTTCAAGTAGAGTTTGTAATATTCTAATTGTAGGCACTATGTAGCAGGAAATGGAAAGATTTGCTCTTCTGAAGCAAATAACATTTATAATTTTCTCTAATTGTATATGAACATTCTTATTGGAATTGAAAGTGAAAAACTGATAAATTGTACACTGTTATCCTGGTTCAGACGGGAAGAATCTTCTCCTGGTTTCTTGAGTTCCACTGCATGTTATTGTTTGTATGTAGAAAATGTTTAGTATGATGGCACCTTTGTTGTGTCCATTGTTGCTTGCCACCTCGTGTATTACTAACAGTAAAACTATGAAGATAGTTGGTCACTGAAGATACAGGATGTAGTGAGCAAGGATATGTATATATAGGGTGAGCCAATGTGCAGGACTCTTGGCTCAGCCCTGCCTCAGCATATTGTCTAGATAGTTGTGAATCAATGTTAATTGTATTTATAGTTCTATACAGATAGACTTGTGATGAATTGTATGCTTGCGAGCGGAGTAGCCAGTTCCTAGGCCGCCCGGCGCGAGCGCGCACATTCCACCCGCGGTTAGAGTATATTACTGGTGTCAGTATTATTGTAATACAAGTGTTAAGCCGGCAGCTTTACTTTTTAATTTATACCTGGATATCCCACTGGGATAGAGATGTATTATATTCGTTTAAAGGCTGAGATGTGTCCTTGGTGAGAAGGCTTCTTGTAAATATAGCCCATGTAGGTATTTATTAGATATTTATGAACATTTATTTATTGACTGCTTTATTTAGTTAAAACTTGATGATCAGCCACATCCAACTCGCCTAACTATTAACGGTTGCATCTATTAAACCTTGCTAAGCACGGCCTCGCGTATATTGTATTCCCTATCATAATCTCATTATGAATCTCGTTATTGTAAAAATTGTAAAACATTGGATGGTGTATAAATGTACTCTAGCAGTGTAAGTGGCTTGTCTCTAAATTATGTTCTCATTTCAACATATTGTTTGTATTCTGTTTCATCCAATTTATTTCTAAATCTCTTATCCAAAGCAATATCCTTCTTTAAAGTTCTATATAAAGTTTGCTTACACCGCAAGAGGTACAAAAAAAAATTGCAAATTACTTATTAAAGTATGGCCTCAGCTCTGCATTTGAGAACTGATAGCTGGATAGTTTTATTCTAGACCATTCGCTACCATTCCTGTGGCTGTTTGATGATTGACGTGTTGTGATGTCACCAGCTCGTCAGTTCTCAAAACGCCGTTTGTTTGCATCGAATGTTGTAAGAGTCCTATGTGTATCGATTCATATGGAATCGTTTATATGAACATTCCAAAGTATATGTAAAATATTACCTACATCGCTAATTTTGAAATATCTGTTAAGACGCTACATTGTTAATTATACAGTTTTCTATTGATCATTTGTTAAAAGAAAATTATACGAAACTAAATCCTTTAAAAATGTTTTTCATTAGTCTCAGTTGCCTTAGTTACCTCCTACACTTGCATGTCTCTGCGGACTGACGCCATTGACTTCTACAATTTATTGAAGTCGATCTGCACCTAAAATTATTTTTATTGCAGTTTGTAATTTCAATGCGATTCTATACATAACAAATATTTGATAATCATTTTAAACTTGACCTCCTTTCGAAGTATGAAAGATGCCTGACTTAAGTTAATTAATATTTTTAGCTAATCGCTAAATGAAGTAAATCGTCGATACAAGTTTCTATCAACAATATAGTTGTGCAAATATGTAGTTTAATGAGTTATTGAGTAAACCGAGCACGTCACCGCGGCCCACATCATCGATTTTCATTCACTTGTGCAATACACCTGTTATTAAAAATAGTTACACAAATTAATAATTGTTCTCAAAACTAATAAAATATTGAACCAATCTAGATAAAAGCAATATGTGATTATTATTTATTATGAATCAATAGATATAAAAATGTTGTAGGCACTAAGCGTTAATTTTGTTATGCAAATAAACTTGTAGGTTAACAAGTATAGATATAAATGAGTGGATATATTTTTGTATCCATATGAACCTAATTTAAATCAGGTTGTTAATACGATACAGATTAGGACTAATTTGGCATTTACGTCCAATATTAAACGGAGTTTTAACTGTTATATGTTGACGACAAAGGGTACAACGTCTAGTAAAGGGTATACATAAATCCATTCAGTTTCTAGGAGCATATTTTTATGAATAGGTACGATACCGGTCTGCCACCGGCGTCGCATGCATAGAGTTCATTGAATGAATGCCCGTTCGTTTGTTGACATTCCCCGAAAACCTGCCCCGCCCGGAATAGCTGTGTATCACAAGATCCCGATGGACAACGACCGAAATAGACGCCGCTCCGAAGTAGATTAAAGCCGTTTTCGGAGTTCAATACTTATGAGGAACTTACCCATTTTGTTGGAATTAGGCAGGATGTCGACGCGCCGTGAATGGGGATTTAGAAGGATATATTTACAGCACAATATATTCAAAATGTTGCGGTTATTACAAATGTTTGTTTACCATTATTGTATTGGCATATTTAGTTTGGTGCGATTAATGTTTTTTTAAATTTATTTCAACTGCCTTTGAAATTAGATATAAAAATTTTAAATTAAACTCATCATTGCAGTAATAAACTTTGGACTACAAGACAGAAAAAAAAAACGTAACTTAAAAAATTTACCATTTTATTTCGATTATTATAAGAATAACAAAGGATATTCGATTACTTAAATAAAAAATAATAAGTACATAATATAATTTTAGTGACTATTTCTATGTCCTAAAGGACAGGACGTAGTCATTATCTACTTTGTAGTTTTAATATTGGTAAGTCATGTCTGGGAGGTGTTTAACTTTCATTACGTAGTAAGGTGTTGATGCGGCAGCCTATTGACCTATTATCAGACCTATTGCGATTTATTAAAATATCCAAATAAAATAAATGTATCATAGCTATAAAGAAAATAAAACATAACCATCTAGCTATTATTAATTTAAAAATAAATATCTTTAAATGAAGTAATAAACTATGTACTTAAGTAAATATTCTGAAAAACGTAAAAGTAAAACTAAGTTATTTGATGACGTTTGCGTACAAAACTGTGAATGAACACATTCAGTCAAGGCGAAAGGAGACAATCGTCGGAAACATCCAGGATCGGTTTCCACCAGCGTAAAATGATCTTCCAAGCTTCCTATGTGTACTGATTCTACGAGAAAAACGCGAAAGGTATTGATACGTCAGGGATCTGCAAGCTGGTCGTTGTTTTAGACGGAGCGTCGCTCTGCCCACACTTGCTTCCTTTATAGGAATCGACCAGTGGTCATTGCGTCCAATTAACATGCCTACGTGTACGTCCCACTTTGTCATTATACCCGCGAAAATCTTCCTACTACATTGTAAGTGTTTAGTGTTGGCCATTGTGCACCGTGTTACGTTACTTGAGCGGTGATTGTCGTTTGGTGAAATCAGGGCAGAGAATCCATTACATTGGCCTCTGTAACGAACTAGTGTCTGGTTTGCGGATGTTTTATTGGATTAAATTACTTAGTAACTTTTGGTATAATTCCATAAACTTTTCAACAATATTCTTCACCTCTATTTGTTTATAATTACAACTGTAAACGAATGTGACTATGTCGCATGAGCTATATACTCACCTTAATAGTATTAGAAATCTAAGCTAGGTAATTTAGATACTTCCTTTGGATGTAATGAAACAATGTTTTATGTTTAACCTGAACGTATTAAATATTAAAACGAACTGTTCACATTTAAAAACAACTTACGAAAGGTTTTGCAATACAATTTATTTTTATAATCACAAGTACGGTACCTATAAATGTGATATAGATACCTACAAGTATAATAATATCTTTAAGAGGAAAACAGCAAAACTAGACATCGCGGAGCAAATACAAAGGATCATCAATAATGCACTTCATCGAACCTGTACCGAGTGCACAAACCAGTCGAGTCAGTTTTTCGTGGCACCTGTGCTGTCACACTCCTCAGCCTGCTTGGAAGCCCATCGTCCGCTCGAGTGCCTCTTCCTGTGACAGATGGCGGCACGTGCGCCTGCGTGTGCGCGTAATATAGATCACAATGGTTTGCCACCTTTCTGCTGATGATGATAGACAAAATAATAATATTTAATAGGTGTTTAGTAACCTACCGTTGTCAGTTATTTCAAATGTCACATGAGACACAAGCAAATATTAAAAAAGTAATTTGACTTTTAGATTTCGTTTTTTAATATAATATTTTTATAATATTTAGAACTGCAGAGATATTGAATGCATATAAAAAAAAGAAAGTTTAAAACTATTTTGAAAAAGCTCTGAAAATAAAGTAAAGAATGTATGCCGATTTTTTTGCTCGTTACATTTTAAACTGTACAGGTTTTTAGGTCCCTCTGCCAGTTAAGCTGGGTGGGCTGAAAAAATGAACGCACGTGTCACCTGCCTTTCATCACGTCATTGTTTAATGAAGTGCTATCATTAAGCGTGCATTAACGAAAATCTTGATTGGCAAAGTACCAAATTGTCGGTGCTTTAAAATACAATCTGTCATCGATTTGACACGTACATTTCGCGCAATAAAATTTTATGATTGTTATCTGTGACCTGACATATGTGATATTTACTTTGTTTCAACATTATGGATGATGTGACTTTTTGATGTTGTTATTCTTTGTAATTTTAAACAAATTATTGTCTTGGAGAATTACAATATCATTTCCTTGCTTGCGATTGTTATTTTTATGTGTATCAATGTTGGAAAGATGTAAAAGTATTTGAAAATTTTTAAATTACAATTGAAAAGCAGAAGACGTGATCGCTGTCGTAATAGTCAGTTCTTAATTATTAATTTCCTTTCTAGGTTATAGCAACTGCTAATTTTATTCATTAATTTATTTATATTTAGTGAAGTGACGCAATCGTCTCATCAAAGAGATTTTACGACCGAGTAAATGCTCTACCCACATGAAGTATGAATGGAAGTATAGTGATGGCTGATAACTGCTAATAAAAGTATTATTGAGTTCTTCACTGAGACCAAATTTGTCTGTGATTAAAAAAATTGCTTTTATCATACAAATCAACTAGGCATGGATACATAAGAACGATATTTTTTTTGTTAGTTATAGTTTGTTACACAAGTAATAAATATGTTAGTATGAAAAAATGATAATATATTTTTAAGATTACGAAGACAATGGAAAATAAAGTTAATGTCTGCTATTCGATACTAATCTTGTTTAAAAATATTCAATTAGGTAAAGGATTGAGTGAAATTTAAGATATTTTTAGGACATTAGCTATATACCAAAAAATTATTTTAAGGTAACAAAACCTGATTTAATAATTTAAATTAATGAAATTGAATTAGCAATTATAAATTAAATTGTTTTATAAACCTCCTAGCGCAATGATTTCAAAAGGAAAATCATACGTTGAGAAATCAAGCTTATCAGATAGCTGGGGATCGTGGGAAGTTCTTTGTGCCGCTGACGGAAGAAGCCTAGACTGATGCTGACATAGCTGAGTTAGGTCTTGAAGCTTAATTAACAGCAGTTCTGGGTATATTTCATTGTTAAGACAAAACATGTCATTATAAAATTACGACAGATTTGAGATATAACTTCAGATTGCATTTTTTGTGATAGCTTTCTAATGTGATGGTTTTCTAGAATAGTTGATGTTGGTCCATTGCGTGACTATCTACGTGATCTACTGGCGGGCCAATTAAAGGCTTGCCATTGTCTATGGTCACATTACTGAGGGATTAAACATAGGTGCTCTATGACTCAGACCGCTGATAGGAAATAGTGGTTTATCCATTTAAGTTAACTTGTAGAAACGTGAGGTCTTATCATTAGACTTTGTTTAAAAACGCGAATTTTTGTAAAGAATATAATACATTTCATGGCGTTTTGTTACTTGTCTAACTAAATGTAGGTGTATCCAATTTAAGGTGACCTCTTGAGAAGGCACCGTGGCGTACCGGAAAGAGGTCAAAATTTAGAGGCGATGAACCGTTATGAAATTTTCGAATGTTTGTCTCGGTTGATTCGCCGCATAAATAAGGGAAGGGATGTTAGATTTGACTTTACAAATATAAAGTATCGATATATTAACAAAATATACTGTTTTTGTGAATTCAACATTAAATTTGTAAACACTTTCGTCTGTCTTGAGTACTTAAGCTTCCTTTTGAAGTTTGTCAAATGTCGGTAACGGATACAAAATTAACATATCTTTATAATACATATAAATTGTCTGTGATTTATTTAAATGCGGGTTTGACATTCTTTCAGGTTGGTTTGAAGTTCAACGATCCAAATATATAAATAATTGCTATTATGTGCTGAGGAATGTTTAAATTTCTCGATTCCAGGATTTTATATAATATTATATTCAGTGTATATGACTTTGTTTATGGATTCATTATACAAATGGAGTAAAAATACAAGTGATGTATCAGGATATTACTATTCTTGATATGATTATATATTTTCATTAGGAAACTATCAAATAATAATGTTTTCTTTAGATGAAAGAAATGCGTTGTTTTTGTTTGGAGGTCTTCACAATCAACACAAGATGTAAACACGGTTATAATTGACATTATTTGCAATACGATTGTTCTCCTATTGGTGGATAGGTCATATGAGTGTAAATTAATATATCTCATAAATGAATTGAATATAAACACTGTTTGTTTATAAACCTATACCGTAGATGAGAGTATTATTAATTCTCTATTTCATCTTTAGTTAGTACTTAATATAGGTAACTATTATCTAGGCACCTAAAAGTTTTATTTAGAACAATAGACAAAAAACTTTTAATATTGAAATAAGATTTGCCTATAAATTGTCTTCTTGTGCGGTCGATAATAAGGGGTGGTA
Organism: Mechanitis mazaeus; assembly: GCA_959347395.1. Lineage (NCBI taxonomy): Eukaryota > Metazoa > Arthropoda > Insecta > Lepidoptera > Nymphalidae > Mechanitis > Mechanitis mazaeus. The sequence goes on along the minus strand of OY365756.1, from coordinate 13,755,352 downwards.
TGAATTTTGAAGAGTTCTCGTACTCAACTACGGATCTATTGTATATTAACAGCTTATGTATTTTTGGTTTTTCTCTTCACAGAAATGAAATTACATTGAATTTTCTTCTTTATATCAAATATACGGAAGGTGTCATTTAAATCTGTGAAATAAAATACCTAACTGTTAACAAAATTGCTACGCACGGACACCATTACGCTACCGGGTATCGGGTACCGGGTACATATAGGCATCGGGGAATAAGATTCCGTTTAGAAACTAAGTAAACAGTCGATCAGATAAATCTCTCACGCTGCCATGAGTGGGGATGAGGTTCAAACGCAAACTTCTAAGACACGTGGGAGTCAGCCCGTACAAGGAGCGCTGACGTCACGATACCTCTATAGTTCAGTAGTTAGACGCAGGCCAATCGACTTACGTGGTTTCAAATAGTATCTGAACTTATCTGAGTTACCGTTTAAGTATAAGATTATATAAAGATGTAGGTTGTACCTGTGAGGAGAGTTAGCTTGATTAAGTAAATTATGAACTTTATTTCTGAGCCAGGATACAATTAGTAGGTGTTTTTCTAATTTTCTTGTGCCAAAAACCTGAGGCCGTATGAATCATAGAAGTACTGCGTAGGTAAATCGGCAGCATCCTGCTTAGGACAATTGGCGTAATGGCGCCGTTTCCCGCGCAAAAGTGACGTGAGGTGACAAATGTCCGCCGAGACGCCGCTAACAAATTTTATCGTTTGGAAATTTTATAATCAAATTAATATGACAGTTATTTCAAATAATTGTAATTTAATAATAAATTAAACAGCTTTATATTTTATCCATTTAACAGAACCATGTAGTCCTAAAATATATTGAATTATTTAATCATTAATGACTTCACTTCCTCTTCAGACAAGGAAGTATGTAGGAGTACCAGATTTTCCTAGAGTTGTAGGGTTTCAATCTTTTGAAGGATTAAATATTGTTAATCAATAAATATAAATTACATTTTATGCTACAGATTAATGTGTATTATTACTAAAGCTTGATATGAAAGGCAATTCAAAGCAATAAATCCTTTAAAAATAAAGACTATGAACGATAAAAAGTTCTCTAAATCATAATCACTAATAATGATATTACAACTGGTTTATATCTGCTAAATAGTAATGCGATTTTTGTTAAAACCCCCGTTAAGTTTCATAATTATAAAACGTTTAGTCAACGGTTTAGTCAACGTTTAGTTGACGGTGAAAACTAAAAATGAGTAATTACTGTGGAATGTAATTGTCCTCAGTTGTTGATATTAGATGGTTGGCATTATTGAGGGCGTCAAGGCATAAGACACGGCCTGCCTGGTCTAGCCTGTACCTACGCAATCTAGGTCAAGTGGAGCAAGGGTTACTGCCCTAATGAATTGCGTATAAGTTAATAATTATGCAATATTCTCTGTGAAAACTATGGAGACTTAAATAATAAATATACTATATTTTTTTCTGTAGAAAACACGTTCAATATTCGATAATTGTCTCACTGAAGACGTGACGGTATAATAAAAAAACTATTTAAAAATCTCGTTCACACGCCAAAAATTTATTGAACAATGGGGCTTACTCAACTTGGCTGTCTTCCAACTGCAGGTGTCAAATCTATTGTGAATAAAAACTAATGTAAATAGGTGTTTCGCACTACAGGGCCCAGGATTCATTGATGATTCGAAACAATTGTAAAGAAATAGTTGTAATATCTGTGTGAAATTGAAATTCGTAGAAGTTTTACTACTTCCGTTTGTCTATGAACCCTACCGCTGAGTTTACTGCAGGCTCCGTAAATAATATTGGGCGGTTGTGGTATGAATTTAAATTATATTCTCATCGCCTAAATTAATTTTGTCTAACTTGAAAGCCAATTCATACCATGAATATCGAAAATATGTAATATATATTATTGTTTTATAAATTAACATACTAGCAGATATATGTATTCTTTTATCCTTTGTTTAAATAACTGTACGCAGAACTGTTAAAGGCAATCTATATATAATTTAGAAATCGTTACAAATAAAGATAAGCACAGATAGGCGACACCCTAGACTTGCTGAGGTAATGAATGGGCAACCTTACAATAGTTAACTGATAATAGTTATTAGTTTCTCACGGTACCTGCGGCACGTGGTGACAAACAAAACAAAGATCATCTAGATAAAGGACTATCCGATTTTATGATTTAGATTTTTTGTTGTTTTCGAAGGTGTAAAAGATGGACCTTTGCTTACAAACTAATATAAAGCAAAAAAAAAGAAGAATTATTAAAAGAGACTGTTTGAATCTTTGTAAGTTCATGCAAAAGTAGTATTTCTAGGCTGCATGGTGTAAGAGCCTTTGCCTGTCCTTTGAAGGCCAAAAAATTTAAAAAAAGACTGTTTGACGTATAAGTTATGTGAAAACTTTTGCAAAATTTTGTTCTAGATTATATTTATATATAGATTCATCGATATTTTAGTGTTATGTGAAATCCATACATTTATTATTCTATTCGACAAGTTACTATGACAAGTTACTATACTTGTCTGACCCTTCTGCAATTCTTCTGTGAACGTCGCCATAGATAATGGCCTAGAGATTGAAATAAAACCTGTATTAGATCACTTTAAATCTAAACATCTGGGACCTTGCATTTGTTTTGGGAAAAACTATAATACCTGTTATCGGAACAGATGTTCAAGAACTTTATTTTCAATATAATAGTAAAGTTTTATTGTGTTTCGTTATTTGAAAGCAATAATAAAATAAATGTTATCTTTTGGCGCCATGATGTACAATAAGGTAGACTAACAAAAAAGAAGAAATTATAGGAATTTTTGGCATTTGTTGTTTCTATTAGTAAATTTAAATAGTAAATTGTATTTTTTATGGTTGCTTTCATTTATAGTACTATAATAAGATTAAATGAGATTTTCGTTACTTATTTTATTAATTATATAATTATTATTGGCTTTAGAGAATCATAATTTTATTAAGAAAATGTTTCACTAAAGCTAATTCAAGAAATATAGAGAAAAGTAGTATGCAAAGGTGAAACATCGTATAAAAATAATTGTTAATAATAAGTTTCCTAGAACATTTATCGTCCAATAAGACTTACTCACCGAAAACAAACAGTTCCTTACTCATTTCATTTCAGATTTCTACCAATATGACTTATTTATACATTTTATATGAATGTAAATCCGTTCTTAATAATGATATCAAAATGAATCTCAGAATTGAAGAGTCCAGGGTTCCATCGGAAAATAACATTTGTTATCATAAGAATAAGTCATTCTTCCAGTCACCTTACGTATTGCACATCGTCATTCAGGGAAACTACTTTATACCTATAATATTAAATGTATCATATATTTTACAATCATTACATATTACTAATTATCAATCGACACACACACTTATAAATTAGCATGCACACAAAGGCATAGGCGCCAGTGCGCTGGCACACGTACCTGAGTAATGGTATGATTGTCGTTGATTAGATGATTGCACCACCGATACAGTGGACATCCTGCTCAGACGACTTCTACTACTACATCTACGTGTTACTACTACTACTACATCTACGTATTAGTTGTTCTGATAAAGGACAAGGAAGAAACTTTACTTGTTATAATCTCATGTTTACTTTATTAAGAAAATGATATTAAAATAATAAAAGAATTAGGACAAGCCCGCTGAGTTTCTATCGCTACCTCTTTTCAGGATTGAGGCATTTCTGAGCCGGTGGTAACTTTGACTTTGAAAAAAATGTTTTTTATAAACTTAATTTCAATCAACATTTTTCTTTTTTTTTTACTTTATTTATAATATAATTATTAAATACTTTTTGGTCAAACTTTGTTCGTCATTCAAATAAATTAATTTTGCAGCATGCGGCAGCGAACAATATACCGCAGCACACACATGACCAGATTTGTGTAAGTACTGGCAGACCTTTGCAAGAACGTCAAGCTTTCTTGCAGCTGCTCTTATTCTGTACTCCACTAAAAGTTGAGGTTCGCCAAATCGTCTTTATATGACCTACTGTTGGCGCTGGTGGCTTTTCTTTGTAAAAAAGGGGCGGAGCTTAACTTACAGGTTCCTTAGATAGGTTACAAGGCGATTTAAATGAAAAAACCCCGAAAATAATTGTCTTGACAAATACTTGACATTGTTATTAAGAATAAGCAATATTAGTTTTCGATATATTTTTTTATCCCACTTTCCGATAAGCTAAGAAAAGCTATATCAAGGTATGAGTGAGTTCTATTTCCAATATTCATATTATTAGGAAATACTCATATTTAGATATCAATCACAGATCTATTTCTAGAAAACCTAAGATTATCTGGTAATAAAATTGAGTTTGATTATTATCTATTTCGGGTATAATTGAACGCATGAGTATTAATAGTAAATGAAAGTACAGACTAAATTAAAGGTTGTAAAAAGTGTAATATAATACATTCTATAACAATTGACATCTAAAAATGTTCCTAATATGGTAATTTTTACCTCACATTTTTTATCTTGTATGTAATTTGAATATTTGCAAAATATCAAACTAATTACGTTTGACAGATGTAGGTTCAACAATTATTTATACTCTGTATTTACCCGTCATTATAGAGCTGTGTTTACGCCGAGAAATATTAACTAGAGTTCGCCAAGACGTCTATAGTTATTTAACTTGAGGCTAAAACGGGGTTAAATATGACTTAAAATATGTTTATACGTATGTCAAATAATATAATTTTCAAGTTGTATGTGACATGATATAATAATTATGACCTGGATTTTATTGAGCTGAGCGAAGCGAAACTTTTTAGTGGCGAAACAGCAATTTTGTGTGTCACTACTCCTAGACGGTTCAAAATAGAACTTTGATATTTTGCATGTATAAAAAGCTATAGGTCCCATAAGAATGACTTAATTTGAAAAACATTTTAATTGTAGATTTTGAAATACAATTAATAAATTGTTCAATAGGATTCACATTAAAATCAGAACGTTCTATTGCACGCGCGAGTTACTAATCGCTGTATAGACGCGTGACAACTTATTCACGCTAAATGTTGAAAAATAGTTTGCTATATTAGTCTTAAAGTTACTCTAACTGTAATCTTGTATTAAAGGTTGTGTATCGCTCAGCTCACCCCGCTTGCGTGCAGGCGGGCAGAGTAAAGGAAAGTCTGTGTCCTTGTGTAGTGCAGTCTTGATAGTTTTAAAATGAATCATAAGACGTATCGTAATGTGACACATTTTAATATAAGTACATAACATAAATAGCATGCGTTCATTTCCGTGTTGTTTTGAATGAATGAATGTTTTTGGAATTTTCCCGTTTTCTATAGAGAGCTGTCAAGTTTTGATTGAGTCATGGACGCTTAAAATTATCATAGTTTAAAAATATATATATAATTTCAATAAATTTAACTTTATTTATAGTTTTAAAAGAAGATCACTTAAATAAGAAATAAGTGAAACTCAGATATTTCAGTAAAACAAGTTTTATTGATTGACTAAAATGGAAATATTGTGATTTTAACGTGCAATATTATTTAAAAGATGGCGGCAAAGCCTCAGGTCTTAAGGACATGAAATCATCTTTTTTTTACTATTTAATGTTTTATATCTGTTTGTATAAAATCAGATTTTTTAGGATTATTACTCAGATTATACTGCGAATTATTGTGAGTTTCTTTATTTCTGCAAATGTACGATAAATAATGTTTCTATCTCTGAGTAAACGTAACATTATCCCATAGTATTTTCTTAGATTTTTACTAGTACACATTTCGAATAAAACTATTTTTTACGGATTAAAACTCGCGTATAACTTACATCTCGTCTACCCGAGAACACGATTGCTGCAAAGTAACCAAATGTAACCAAATTATACGCGAGTTTTAATCCGTAAAATATAGTCTTATTTGTAATCTTATTCTATTTATTTTAGTTCACTATAACTTTATAGAAATTTACAGAAAAATAATGTTTGACATTTATGTCGTTATTTCTATCGTAGTACTTAAAAAAAAGTTATAACTTAATAACAAAGTTGTAAGAAAAAATATAGTAATTTTCAAGCATCGTTTTATTCTGTTGCAAAACCATTGATGGGATGTATCTATTAAATATTAATATCTTGGTTTTAAGATCTTTTATCTTTTGAATTTGATTTTGGTGTTTCTTAGCTTTCAAACTATTTTATATATCTATAGTAGGTATAGTGTGAAATATAATTTTAAACATGTTCTAAATATATCTTATTGTTTTATATATGTGTGTGGGTTCTTTCTTTTATTCTTTTAACGAGTGTGGACCATTTTTAATATTTTTTTCGTCTTTTCAGGTCGTTAAATTTCTGACAGATTTATTTGATTCTAAACCGTAATAAAATCAATAATAGGTTCTTAGGAATCAATAAAAATAATTATTGTCCATTTTGTCATTTATGTTTCCTTATTTAATTTTTAAATTGTAATATACATTGATTATTTTATAGTTTTAAAACTGAATTTATTTTGTTTTTCCGTTTTTTGAGCTTTTGGCACACCTGGACCTGTTGGAAGAATGTTAATTGCTGTTTCTTAAGACCTGGAGAAAATTGGACACCTCCTGGCGCTGGTCTGACCCTCCAATCATAAACACAAAATTTGCCCTAACTGTATTCCATTTTATTTTATTATTCAATAAAAAATTTAAACTTTGATGAGTTAAAAATTATCTTTAAGGAGTTGGTCCTCTTTCGAATCATAATAGAATACAATTTTTAATATATAATAAATAAAAATTTTAGAATGTTTCATACAAAAAATCGTAAATAAAAATATAAAAATATTGGTATAAATTTAAACGTGTGCTTAAATTAAAAAAATATATTATACAATAATTATACTCACATAATAGTTTTTTAAATTCAATAATTAAGCCAAGTCTCGTCACAATAATTACCGTATCGGTGCGTCTGTTAGTAGGTCGGGGAAGTTTTTCGTATCTTGAATTGTAAAAGTAAAATACGAAGAAATGATTTAATAATTATAAATGTTATCAAACATAATAGCAAGCTATTAAAAACATTTTTTTAATTTTAAATGCGATCAATAATAGGTTCGATAATTTTTTTGTTATCAATAAATAATTGTAAATTCATACAAAATAATCATAATAGCAAAAAATATTTTACTATTCGCTCGGCTTAAAAATTATTATTTTTTATGGTATAAAATCGTGAAACTTTAACAATAGTTAATTTTTATTATTTTTTTTATAACTTGCTTTCTACGAATGAAATTGGTCATATAAAATTGAAATGAATACATACATTCTTTTGTAATTATTGTACACTTATTCCAAAATACGTTATGTGGAAATTAGATATGTAAAGAGTGTACTATATAATATAAAATATCAGTCAATATAATATATATAATTTTTCAGTCAATATAATCCAGATTATATATATTTTAAGTTGACTTAATATATTTTAAATTAGTGAGTGAGTGAGTGAATGAGTGAGTGCTGTCAGCCGTGATCGATACCGTACCGTAATACAACACCGTGTGGTCACGTGACACGGTACAAGATCTATTTTACTATAGAACTAAACATACTGAGTACACTGATACTAAGATTTGAATTAAAAATAATTCTGTAATCAAACTCATTTTATTCTCAACTTATTATAATATACATTACATCACAATATAATTCATAATTTAGGTTTAAAATTTTTTCACAACAATTGAAATGTTTCATTGTATTTTTCCCGGCTTACATTCTTGAGAATTCAAAGAATGTGAGAACATACCTGGAGGTTGTTCATAACTATCTTCTAGACTTGGAACTACAATATAACGGACGTATTAGGAAAATATAAGGAAATTCCATGGACGATGGGAGCAGCTTATCTGAATAGGTCTCATTGAAACGTTTTATCTAATTCATGAACTAAATGCCTGATTATTTATCCGTCTGTCCAAAGATGGGGTTATAGTACAATATATAAAAGTCTTACTTATGTAGATGTTATAGTTTAACATAATGAAAAGCCCACGGCCCTGGTTTCAATCTGGTACTGAATAAAGTGTTAGAGTGACTATGTGGTGGAAAATTTTTATCTTATTAATATTATTATATATTTATATTAATATTATTATATATTTCAAGTTTAAGTCATACTGCCTTATATAATATTTTTGTATAAAAACTTTCGTGATCCATGATTACGATTAGATGCTCAGAGCTCATGAATAAGGACCCCGAATGGGTTCTAAACTAGTTCGGCAAATTCTGATAATAATAACGTTAATTATATATGTTATACTTAGTAAAAGTTAATATATTTTTTTTATATTTTACTTATTAAAATTTGGTATCGTCACTACCATATGTCACCACCACCAGTGTTAATGACAGTTTCAATGACCGGCCGTGGAGCGTAACTATTGAACAATCAATAACTACAGGTGGTGTTCCGCTGCGCGCGCGCACCTGAGCCCATATTGATTATAAGCGTTATAACGATAACGTTTACCAAAATATGTTACTATACTTTATATTACATAAAACTGCTTGTACGTTGCTTGTGATGTTAAAAGGTTACAGACTGCAGCTACCATTACAGTAATATATTTATATTATTGTATTACATTAATTCCTACGTTATTTTAGTATAATAAATTTATAAAATATTGCCTTACAGCGTATATTACATAGTGTGAACTGTGCCTAATACTTGTTTCAAAAATGATAGTTCTAAATTATACTTAACACCCGCCGGGCGACAACATAATTGAACTCAATGTAAGTACCATACCATAGAGTTAGATATTATTGAAACTTGAAAACATGAATTATAACTTTAAAATATTTTAATATTAATTATTCAAACCAAGAATCTTGGTTGAAACCACACTGACGTTACCTGTCTCACCTTAACCTACCCTAAGGTAGACAGCCTTGAAAACACACCCCTGAAAGTGTAATTATAATTAACCCTTCAGGCGTGTTGCTAGGGGTGGCTCTGAATATGTCACGCGCAATTACGTCATTAGTAAGTTGATTAATTGTTATTGAAATGTAACCCTTCACTAAAGGGTTGTAATAATTAAATACTTGACAATTTTATTTATACTTTATTTATATTGCAAAATTTGAAGTTTTGTTTAAAGCTAAAAGTAGAGTATTTTTGTAACATGGAGTTTTTATTAGCGCAAACTACGTTTTGAATATTAGAAAGTTAATTCAATTATCAGCACAGTTCTGTGAAGTGGTTTTCAAATAGAATGAAGCAACCATTACATAAATTAATGCTGTGGAAAAACGTGGAACAGCTGGACGCAGGTCACATTCATGAAGAGTCTTCCGCGTGTCATTGTTCAATGTTCACATGGTTTCTCAGAGGGACAGTTCACTTACATCGCTTGTTTTGTAACATGACATTTATAAGATTATAGCATTGTGTTCACTTTTCTATTTGTTAATGTTTGTGTCTGGTTTGTTGCCAAGGCTAGATTTTATTCTATCTGATATATATAATATTATTGGAAATAAAACAATTTTTTAAGGATTTAACTCGCGTAACCAAATTACATTTTAATGTACATGTACATCTCGTTTATCCATGAACGATTGCTGCAAAGCATTCGAAACGTTGGGTTAAAATTAAAATGTAATCAAATTAAACGCGAGTTAAATAAGTAAAAAATTGTTTTATTTTAATATTATTGATTTGGTCTTTGCACAAATAACAAGCAAGTACTTGTTATAAGTTTTATTGTGAAAAATAAGTCATTGTATTATAATAGTACATATAAATAGGTAAAAAAAATACGACCATTAAAAAAAACATTTTATTCATTCAGAGTTACAAATAAGTTAGACATTTGAAGTAAATTATTAAAAATTTCTTTGTTTTTTTCATGTAAAAATATATTATTCTTATAATAAAAAGTAAGATGAAATCATATTGAGAGCTTTGAATTTTGTATTTCAACAACAATTTATATATTATGTTAAAAAAACTAAGAAATTTCTATACAATGAGTGAGATACAACAAAAATACATTTTCAAAATAAAGTAATAATTAATTGAAAGTATATAAATAAAAGAACATCAAAGAAAACTATTCAGATGCATCCATCTTGTACAAATATACACATTGTAATAACACTCCATACCAAGGCGACCTTATTCATATCTTATATTATGTACAAATTGAACACACAAATAATACAAGGCAATTTTGTACTCACTTCTTTATAATCTCTTATATAGAACCCTTACGGCTACGTGGCAAACTGAGATATGTTCGAAAAAACGTTTTTCGAACACGATATGATTATGCGTATCATAGACTAAAGATATGTTAAATTAAGCTTTTATATGTATTAAAGCTGTTTTATTGATTCGACCACTGAAGTCGAAGTAAAACTCCTTATAGAGTTTCATATTTGCAAAAAGTAACCCTTTCCAAATCCGCATGAAAGGTGCATTTCGTTGAATGCATTCGACGCTCATTGAGGGATTAAACGTACGATTTGGGTAAATTTATTCGTTTCAAATCCTATTTAATGGTCGTTTATATTAAAAGAGATTTGTCTGCATTTCTGTCACAACATTATTATTGACAGCTGGTGATTCCATTTGCTTAGTTAATACGTTACTTACACCCTTTTTCCAAGGAAGACAGATTGCTTACACTATTATAATACTATGGCGTGTAGGGGCTATAAAACTATCAAAAAGTCAGTCTTTCGCTCGGAGGTTGGTGTCTGTAGGAGGGATGAAAGGCGCGATGAAGAGCCAAGATCACGATATGATACAATTCTTGTCTTGTTGCGCGTTCTTTCTCTGTCGTTCCCTCTTCGCACAAGCGACTGCGTCGTTGGGAACGTAAGATATTCTCACGCCACCGTAAGCTCTTCTAGTGGGTAAAGTATACGATTCTGTAGAAGAAGATGACGAAGAACACGTACTGCAGTAGCTGCTAGCATCGTCATCTCGTTCTCTTACTTTTTCTCTACGCACTGGTTCGTCGGGTTCAAAGGCTTCATTGTCATCGCCACAGAACCTAACAGTTCTACCTCCTCTAGGTTTTTTCTGAGTTCGACCATCTACGAGCGTTAATTCGGGCATAGACGTAGAATGACCAGGAGTTACTACTGTTTGTGCTTCTACAGGATGAGGCGGTTTCCAGTTAGAATCTGGTGATTCTTGAATTTCTTCCGAAGTGGGCGTCGGCGGTATTTGATGTTCAGTCATAGATTGTTCTATTCTTAAATCTGCTAACGCTCTATCTAAGCTGAGGCAAGGATGCGGCGGAGGCGGTGGGTGTGGTGGTGGTGATTCTGGAGCCAGTGAAGCACTTAGTTCTGAATCAGCGTCTATATGAGGAGAGGCTTCTCGCGGTGGTGATCTAGTTGGCGATTTTGGAGATGGAAGCCTTCTGGGTCTTGGCACTCTTGGTGGCCTGGGTCCAGGACCTGAAGAATCTGATGGCGTCGGTGGTTCACCTTTCGAACAAGCAATGGAGCAGAATATAGCTCCCTTACGAGGTAAGAACGGTCGTCCTAGAAGGCTCGCTCGGCATGTATGACACGCGAAGCACCGCTCGGTGGCATGCCAATGCTGACCCTCGTGTGACATCTGTCCTTGATCCACACCAATGGGCTCTCCGCAAGCATCACAGTACTCCGCGAAGCAGCTATCAAAGCAGGGCAAGCAATATGGTCGCGCCTCTCTCATGATATATCTTTGTCCTCCGAGTTGACGCGAACATTCTTGACATGCGAAATGCTTCATGTGCCACGCCCTGCCTTCGGCTTCCGTGCATTCATCAGCCAGGATTATCTGTAGAAAAGCATTGTCATTAGAATTTGCAAAATTAATTATTACCTAAATGACAGCGGGGTTTTATTACACTTAATAGCGCTAATTAACAATCGTCTTGAAACTTTGTGAACTTCTTATGCCATGTTTAGGAACAATTTAATTTTTTCATACACAATTAAGCATTCATTAATAAAAGATGATCATGTCTGGCAAAAAAAGACTGAATTTGTAAGAAATTACAGTATATCTTTTATGTGCTGTTTAAAAACGTATTGTAATAAAAACTTTTTATTGGGACACAGGTTAAAGAACCTCAAAGGAAATGAATTTTGTTATATCGTAGTATTCAATTCTGAACTTAAAATTGAAATCATATCATCAGTCCAGTCTTAAATATAGCTATTAATTATTAACTAACATGATAACAAAACTTCTCAAGAGCAATCACAATCTTTATAAACCAGAAATATATTTTGCGATCGAGTAATCGCAATAAAAACTAAACTAAGTTATCTATTTCTCATTTATAGGTCATAGAGTAAAATTATAAATCTTGTACAAATGTACTCAAACATAGATGGCATTAGTGATGCATCATTATAATCAATTCTTATAAAATGTAATCAAACATAGATGGCATTAGTGATGCATTAATTAATTAGACGGATAAACATGTATAATTGGGCTTCATTCGTTATCAGTGCGCGGTTCAGTGCTCGCGCTCGCCAGGAAAGTTGAACAACAATGGAGTTCTCACGGCGGGTACATTTTGTTCATTAGTGTACGTCGTTATTAATATTTTAAAACGGTAAACATGCTGGACCGGCGCTAAGGCGTACGAGGCTTTTACGGACTTTTGTAATCGGATTAAATAAAATAGCAATTTTAACGTAAGCGCTGAAAGATCTAAGTGAAAACTGAAACAATTATTGAATCCCCAAAAATTTGTTTTATTTCAAATACTTAACATTTCAAATCAACCTTTTTTTGTATTACTTAAGTTGAGTTTTATATAATAGAAAGCATTCCCTAGCCTATACTTAAATCAGGCTCCCATTTAAAATCGTGCGCTTGAACACGGCCCTGGGAAAAAAATATTTATTTCATTATTATCTCTATTATTGACAACTTTACATAAATAAAAGTTTTGAGTAATAAAACGCGCTAATTCATTTGGATATTATGAAATATAATTTATACACTAAGACATGTTAGATTGATTCATAATAATACATTTCTTCACAATGAGGTGTTTTTCAAAAGTCGTAACAACATTAAGACAACATTTATATTCTATTCCATATTGTTATGTTATATATCAATGAATCATATTTAATAGATACTCGTGTATATGGTATTGAATAATCTCTGTTTAATTAAAATAAAGTAATAATTTGAAACGTAGAAATATAATAATACCGAATCCAGTCAATAAATAAATTAGTTTGTCCGAGTCTAGATTATATTAAATGAATTTAGGTACATATTTTGCTAGTTATTATAACTTTTACGTTCAATATTCAATTAAAAAAGGCTTTTCTATTTCAATTAAAAGGCCCTTTAATAAGACAATTATTAATCCAAAAACATTAAAGATTTCACGTGAAAACTTAACAACAATTGAACCTCCATTTCGAGTTTTATTTTATTAAATACAAAACATTATAGTTAAAGGCTATTTCAAAACTTTGTCTATATATATGACTATTTTTCTTCTGATTTGTATCAAAAACCTACCTATTGATACCGAACTCAAAACCGATTTTTGTACTGTCAACTGATTTTTGTATTAAAATGTCATATAAAGTTATAAAGAATATTTTTTATAAAAACAAGAAAATCTTTGATGTTAAAAATAGTAATTTAAAAGCTAAATCAATATATTTTATTTTACTATAAAGTGTCGCTGCAGTGCTGCAAGTTGCCCGCAGTTCCGACGGCCTTGTCAGAGTCAGACATTATAATTGAGTGCGCTGCATATATATTATTATTAACAGAAATGTGATAAAGAACTGTAACATTCTTTACCTCCTTGTTAAAGTTCAAAAATGTTTAATATATATATATATATATATATATATATATATATATATATATATATATATTTAATAGATCTTATTAAATCAATACATTTGAAGCTTTTATTATTTAACAAAAAACATAAAATAAGATATGTAAAAGAAATTATTTTATTGAATTATCACAAAGCAGTTGTACTGAATACAACAGTTTTATTAACTAACTAACAGTTTAATTAATTTCAACGTCTGCACTCTATTTTTAATGGACACAAAGTAAAACAAAAAATAGAAACACTGTAAATGAAAGCTTCAGTAAATAAAACTACTAGATTCATTTGATCTTATATCAGGCAATCAGTTACCGACTGAATACAGACATGGGAAAATGTCGCGTGCAGCTCGTTGCTATCGGTATCAACATGCGAACACAATAATAGCAATGCATATATATTAAAGGGGTGGGGGGTAACATAGTAAACTTAGATTGAAAGCACAGTTTATGGCGATCAAACAAACAACTGGAAATTGGAAATCAAATCCACGACCTTCGGCTCAACAGTCAGGTTTAAACAACACTCGACTTCAAGAAAACATAATATATATATTAAAATGTAGGTAATACAGGCCTTAAAACCTCCTAATAACCCCCAAGCCTCAGCCGATAAGAAAAATACTTATACTTTTATTTTAGGTATCGTTATTAGGTTTTTCATCAATCAAAGTAACATGAAATCATTAAAGACATTTAGTGTACTTAATAATATGTTACCAAAATTACTTTTTAAGCCACTTATTAGCTCTAGAACAAAATACTGTTTAATTCAGCAAATTAGTGTTGATTATGTTCAAGATTATTTAAATTTTGTTTTTAACAGACATTTTATTTCTTTTATTTTTTATAAATAGAAATAATGTAAAGTTATCTTGTTTTTTATATCACAATAATAAATCGGCGCTCTGCAAACACAGCATTTACAAACGACTGGATCTGATTCTTTATAGTTTATGACATTGTTTTGATGACCTATTTGGATTATTACTAAGATATATTTGTCCTTTATATATATATTATATTTATATATTTAAATAATTAATAAAAATTGATAAGTAGATTACGATAAACCGTTTGTAATTTTTTTGTAGCATGTTTAATGTTACGTGATCGGACTCAAGTCCATGTTCTTGATTTTATAAGATTGTGTATCGCAGGTTTATGGAATACAAACTTAATGAATTTAATAATTATATACCTACTCGATATATCTAGAAAATATACAAGTTATAAGCTATAACAGCGACTGGATTATTCGGATTAATTAAAATTGATGTGAATCATTCGGATAATCGATAACCTGTATAATTAAATGTTCAAAGGCATTTTTTAAATAAAAACTCCATAATAACGTTCTGTTAGGATTTTTATCTTTTAGAAACAATAAGTTACTTATATGTTTTTACAAGCGACCTTGTCTACACGCGTCTGTTTTCATATAAAAATGAGTTTTTTTTAAAGTGAGAAGTATCTGATATACAATATATATCCAAATTTTATCAAGGTCGCAAAACATTCATACGCGAACACACAAACAGATAAACTAACAGAACGATTTCTTTTATTTTATAAATAAATAAAGAATTTACAAACTATCAAATTGGTGCAATAAATAAAAATATTAATTTATAGAAAGAGTACAGTTTGTTTATTTTTTTTATATATTTATTGTTTACTATATTTTCATTTGATGTAAGTTTCTTTATCGCGATTGGCAGATCGGGAAATCATGAACATAATATTCATTTAGTATTTTCTTAGATTTTCACGAGTAGACATTTCAAATAAAACTATTTTTTACGGATTAAAACTCGCGTAAAATTTGGATATATTTGCAGCAATCGTGTTGACGGGTACACGAGATGTAAGTGTCTGCCAGTAAGTCACTTAATAAATCAATTCAAATTATACGCGAGTTTTAATCAGTAAAAAATAGGTATATTTGAAATAATATTCATTTGTAATAAGATGTATATTTGGGTTTACGAACAGAGAAACTAACATTATTTGATCATCTATCCTTAAAGGTTCTTATTTTTCGTGGCACAAGATACAGGATCCGTACAGAACATATTGTACTTCAAAGTTCCAACATTGTCTTTAGTGTAAGCCAATTAGTTAGAATTCTGTCCATTATTTTGGAAAATGCTACTGTTGGTAATTTTTCATACTTCATATTTAAGTTTGTTTGAATTAGAAGATCAAACAAAACTGTGTGTAAAACATACCGAAGTTTTTTTTTTAATTTAAAACTTTCGTGATTCATGATTACTATTGTATATAATTATCTGATTGTACTTCAATTCTATCGGTATTTGCAGCATTTAATAAGTGTAACAATTTTGTACAAAATATACGAACCTACAATTACAGTTCTGGCAAATTTATGTCCGTAAAAGGGGGTTAATTTTCGACCTAAATCCTTATCGTTTCCGGAGGGGGGCCTCCCCGTCCACTTACCAGCCCTTTGATAAGGCAGTTTGATTTATCGGTTCGCAACTGGTCGGGTCAAGGAACTCCTCATGAAAATATGAAATATTCAAATATTTTTTCGAAACCATTTAACGGGCTTTTTTCAGAATTTTTCTAGGGTTGTACATGATATTGCATTTTGATATTTTTTTTTACAATTTAATGTGTCGGATATTTAGAAATTAGAAGTCTGAAAATATTTTTTTAGACTTGCCGCATGATGTTGTTTTTATGGTGTTTTAATCTTCCATGTTAAAAAGTATTAAAGTAGCACCCCTAATGTAGCAACCCTCCACCACGTGGACAATAACTTATGTCAAGTGCATCATTGTATGGAGGGCGTAATTGGCGATACATCGACTTCCGCTGATACTGCCGGAACTGCGATATCATCAAGAACCCCTCTTTACTATGGTTCTATACAAGATATATATTTGAATTTAACGTTTCTATAGGTTATTTATGTAAGAATATTGTTTAATAATATAAAATTACTAGTGTTTCTTTGCGGGTTCTCTCGTGTTTAATCGAACTACAGTTTTAAGTTTTTTTCATGAACCATCAATAATATGACCAGAAGGAATTTTTCAAGTCCACCTGTATTTTCGACGATTATAGCGTTTTAACAAACAAACTTTTCTGCTTTATCTGTAAGTGAATTTTAATTGCAATTTTAAATGTTAATTTACCTCGTCACAAGCTGAGCATCTGGGCTTCAAGGACTCTGCGTGATGTCGTCCGCAGTACAACCTGCCTTCCTTCCAAAAGTACACCAGGTCTACCAGCAGCTCCTGACATGCGCTGCAGACGAAGCACGACGGATGCCAACGCGCTGAGGGACCAGCACGAGCTGCTGATACACACATGTCTCCTGAGGACATGCTTTCTTCACACTGTAGGACAAGAAACAAATAATATTTTCATATATATCAAAAGTATTATATTTTATTTCGGTGATTTAAATCTAGAAGAAAATAATACTTCGATTATTTTATATTCTACAAATAGTACCACAGTATCCATAAAACTAAAAAATCATAGGGCATAGCAATTTATTAGAGCATACATTAGGATAATATCTACAATAAAATTGACCTCGCGCTGATTTGGTTAAACGAAATGCCACCTTTGCTTCAGGCTTTGTAACCCCATTTTCTAGTTATCACTAAACTAACCTAACTTAGTGAGGTAAATAATTAACTATTATGTTATTAGTTTATTTTAAAAAATTGTGTGAAAACTCAAGATAAATAAACATTTATCTACAAATAATTATGTTACGGTAAACTTTTAATATTTAATTATAATCTACAATATAAAGATATAACTGTTTCATACGTGCATGTGTCACATTAAGGCTAATAGAAAACTCTTTAAGTGTGTCAGAGTTAAAGAATCCCATTCATAAATGTTTGTTTTAGAACTGATTCATGCTTGATGATTAGAAAAAATGTTTCGCAAAACCATTCGCTACATATTTTATAATAATAAACATATTCTGTGTTTATATTCTAGAAAATTCCAGAAAAAAAAAAGATTGTTTATTATCAATCGTCCGTCAATTGTTCATCCCCATCTTTCAAAACAAGCCGACAATGTAAAGACGCATATTGGCACGTATTTTTTTTTTAATTTCGCGATACATGCTCTCAGCTATGCGGCCTCAGACACGTAGGTTTCTGGGAAGGTTCCATTCATTCCTTCATTCAAACTTATCGCTATAATATTATCGAATCAATATGACTAATACTGTGGACATTTTTAAAAATATCTTTTGAAAGACATGTTAGCTGAAGAGAATTGGTCATATTTAAAAATTCCTTCTAGGAGATATTATATTAAAAGAATTAGTTTGGGGCTGATTGAAGTATATAGTGCGAGCTTACAAATTGTATTAAAAATCAAACCTTTTAAATTAGTTAATATTTTGCCTGGACAGAAAATAAATTTTAGCAGCACTTTTGAAGGTTATATTAAAATACCTTTACGTTACAAAATATTTTTTTTCTCAGTCTTAATAACTTAACAAAATTCCTGGATAGAAGACTGTTTCGACCAATAACCATCACTTGTATTGTGTTCAATTCTTTTAGTATTAATGTTAATGGCGTTAGAGGTTAATGTAATGTTCTTGAAAACAAAAGTAGGCGCCACCTGTAAATTAATCCCGTATTGGATAGGAAGTGCGATCTGCGATTCACATCACGGCCAGCGACGGATTCGCATCTACATAGCTCCGTCTGAGCGCGCAGACTCTCGTGACTCACTGTTCCGCCCAGTGCGGTGCAACGCATGGGACTGTTGCGATTATTAAACTTTGTATGAGATTATGGCGAGACTGTATCATCTATGAAACTATGGCAACTTTGCAAATTTGTATACGCGATTATGGCGAAATTGTAACATCTATGGAACTATGGCGACTTTCCAACTTGAAATATGAAATTATTGCTAGACCGTAACACGTGTCAGACTATGGCGATGGTACTCCTCCATAAGATAAATATATATTTATCGTAAATCTTGTCTAATATTCAAATACGCCTGTACATTATTGTTAAAGATTTATTAACAAGCAAAGCATTTTAGTAAATATTAAAAGTTAGCCAGCACACAATTGCTTGGAGTTTTAAAATATTATTACTTTAAATGTTTTAACGCCTTCGCTTTTAACTTGCACTTTGATTTGCAAGAGTTAATACAGTATTGTTGGTAGACCTACAGATTATAATCAGATGCTTTGAGTATTTACTTAGTGTTGCTTACAATGTACACTTTATTTTTCAATTTGTTTATTTTGTAAAATAGTAATCATATATATTTAATTATAATAATCTGATATATATTAATTTCTATATTTTTACTAAATATGGGTTCTAAAACCTGTTGTTTTCTTGATTAAGTCAATTAATAATATTCGATAAGAGGCCAATAAATATAGTATAACAATAGTTTAAAATGAAATGTTTAATGGTCCTAAGTTAGCTTTTGTACTATAATAATAGTACCGTTCCTAAAAGGTTGTAATATAGTAACATATTTATTATATATAATATCGTAAAAATGATTATTCCATCGATTAAAAATAGGTATATAATATAATATAAGTATAATGAAGTAAAAAATATGATTATTTCATCGATTAGCTATAAATTGTGTAAGTATAATTCATTTTTAATACTTCTAATTAGAAATGCACCACAAATGCTGAAGGCTACATAAATAATATTGGTACAATCGGCAGATATCTCAAGACAATACAGATAGACTTTCACTGGTCGGTACGTGACAGGCAGATCAGCTGGGCGGAAACGGACATGACGTCATGAGTGTTATCGTAGGTTGTTGGTCTGCATCTCAATTGTCTATGAAGTTTTGATTTATATTGTATTTATGGCTGAGATTCGATTTGATTACATATACTCCTAATTATAAGCTACGTGAGGTTTTCATGATTTATTAATCTATTTTTATATTAAAATATTTTACTGAAGTCTAAGTCTAGTGAAGTGTTGGAAAAAACAACAAATAAAAATACGGACACCGGACCACCTCTTAAGAATAACACTTTAAATTTAGTAAAAAAACCCCATCAAAGAGAAATTGGGTTGTCGGCGTTAATCTGTCGAAAAGTGAGGCAAATCAAACATTGATAGCCGTTGACCCGCCCTTCGACAATCTAGAGTTTGAACAAACGCACCGACACACATCATTAAATATTACACACAAAACAATGATAAAATAACACTTATACCTAAGGATATAAGGCTTATAGTAATAAAGGGTGATGTGGGAGTTGACGGAGGAGATAATTTATCTGATTGTGATGAAGATTTAGCAAAAACAGAGGCTGTTTTGGTCGCGGCGTACAACAAACATACCGGCGAGGTAATGACAGACTAGACGATGAAACACGAAATATTAGGCAAATATTAGTCCTTATTGTTGGGACCACCGACGTAGCAAATCTAATTGTTAGAGGATTTGGTAACCTTTAGTTATGTGAGAGTTTGTTTTCCAAGTTATTTAAATGTTGGTAAAGTTTATGTAATGTAATTTGATTATTTCCTAAATGTGCTATATCGTAAAAGAATTTTCGGTCATCAAATATGATTAATTGGACCATATCTAAAATAAAAATAGACCTACTAGTAGAAGAAATATTTTTAGAATATGATTATGCAAAAACATAATTGGATACACATACACTAATTATGTTTTTGCATTCATTAATTATTCCATTTATAAAACCGCATTCATACACTTAGAATATTCCCACAGTACTGAGGTCTCACCACTCGCCAGACTTGTATTATTTTTTACATTTCTCAGATACCTGCTGCGTTTTGGAATCACGACATTCTGAAACGTCACTAGCATCGATTTAACTCAACAAAACATTGTCCATTGCTTCTCTAGTTCTAAAAACACAAAAGCCTTCGAAATTATTTATACGTAATGGATGTCAAAGGACTCAAGCAATAAAAGCAATGTTTATAATAGGTTGTTTAAGATGAGGCATATCGGAGCGTAGTCACGTATCTCGCGCTCCGGAGGCGTGTAACGAAACGCCAGTTTGACAAACAATTGCCAGATATGGGAACACTATTGTTGGTGACACTCAGACATTCTTACAAAACCTGATCCTATGACATTATTTTAAACAAAAATTTTAATTTTTCAAAGACACCACATCGTTAAACTTTCGCAAAAGTTGTTTGAAATATGTTTTTGGCATATCAAAATCCCTTTGGAAATAAATAATATAGAATTACAATATGGTCTCGTATGAAAATAACATCTCCAAATTGAAGATAAAATGAACGACCTAATTCGAGACGTTTTCTCAATAAAATAAACTTTGTTTGTTTGTTCTGTTTGTTTGTCTGATCTCTTTTCTCAATGCGTTATTTGCTCTGATGTCACGCTATTTATGTACAAATATCCCGCCTGATTGGAACAATGTTTATCCAGACACAGTGCTTTTACATATACATATTCAACAATCCTAAAGAGATGTCCTCTTAATCAAGGAAAAACTGAATTAATTTGAATAATTCAAATGCAATGCTAAAACAAAAACTTGTATATTCAATCAAATTATCTAAAACAAAAGCTCCAAAAACAATAAAACATTACTGGTATAGTTTAGCACAGATTAAACATTCCTTAAAGCAGAGGTGTGGGTCACAAAAACTGGTATCATTCCCGGCGGTCGTGTGAACGCTTCACCATGAAATTTAAACCTGGAAAAACGATTACACCGGCAACTGTTTTGTTACATAACATAAAAATATTAAACATTACGAGGTTTTATTACATCATGGCAAAATCAAATTGTGTAATAGAAATTCTAATTAATTTATAACAAAGATAAAAATACTATTTGTAATTAATTCTGACCGAAGTTCCACAAAAACTCACAATCTCTAAATAAATGGATCGCATCGGTCCTGACAACTATATTCAGTCTGGTTTTTTATTTGTATTTTTTACCCTTTAAACAAGAGTCGGTAAACGATAATTAAAAGTGGAGGCTCTATCAGCTATCACCTTTTTTATATAACTCCTCGTCATTGAACATTCAACCCTAACATGAAAGTAGTAAGGAATAAGTTCTCATCTCATATTCACTTATATAGCCTGGCCACTGAGTTTTTTTGTATGTAATCGAATTGGATACTACGACGCTTACTAATTGATTGCTTTTCGTTGATTTAAATTTTATTTTATAAACAATAGATAAAAGCTTTCGAGTGTTAAAAAGAAATGGAAGATGATTTTGCAATCGTAATTTTGAACATTCGGAACAACACTAGCACTTTAACGAAGAAATAAAATAGTGGATTACCAGAAACTATGGGACAGTGTTTGTAAAACGGACATTTTTTGAATAAATAGTGATGTTATTTACCCTACATATACAATAATCCCAACAATAAAAATTGTTCTAGGAGTATTACTTAGGAAATTAATATATATATATATAGTTTTAACTTGCTTTACGATATATATATATATATATATATTAATTTCCTAATATTATTTTTGGGATCACAAAATGGTTTGTTGATAAAAATTTGAATTGGACAAACATTTAAATTGACTTAAATTTACCAAAATATAATAAAAACCATTTAAAACCCACTTATATTCAAATTATTGCATCTAATATTCGTTATTATAACAAACCCGAGGTCAGGCCCTCGGGTATCGATTAAAATTCTTTGAATTTTTTGCACGTACGTTCGCTACCATTTTTAAATAACACATATTTCAAGAGCCACCATCTTGTTATAAAATAATTACTTTAAGTTTCGTCCTTGCGTCGAGTTTCGATCTAAGATAATTGTGATAATATTATTATATTATTTGAACTACCAACCCGGACACACCTACAATATATAATATATTATACTTTGAATCACGGCTTGAAACTGGAAAAAGATAATGAATGGTGTATTTAAATAGTGTATTTTTAATTTCGGCTTCATAACTTTCGTCTTATGGGTCGGCTCCTAAAATGTATTATTTTTTATTCATTTCTGTTTGACTTGTTACAACATATTGTTTTGAGTCATTTGTTATTGTGGTATGCTCGGCATTTATCATTATATTTACCTTGATCATAATATGGTCATAAATTGATACGTATATAAAAACTACTACGTAGTATAGAGACAAAGTACATAAACACTACCATCGTCTGTATTACATTATAAATACTTCATTACTCAATGTTTGACGTCACTAAGACACTAGGTTAGGTATATTCCTATTATTTGTCAATGCAAAGTAAATATGTACTCGAAACTTGAACATTACATTACTAATGTGCGAGATAATGCCTGTAACAGTTCGTGACACCGACTAGGCCGTGGGAGCCGGCTTATCATCTGATAACTCTGTTTGGCAGTCTTATGGTTTTCACTTTATTTCCATTATTACCACATTTAGAGAACTCCAACTAAATGCAGTATGGAATCTAGGATTATTTATGTATTTTCCAGCAAAGACCGAAAAAATCCAGACCAAAATTTTAAACTAATTTTGGTTTTGAATTTACGAAGATATTTTATATTTTATTGAACTAATTTTTGTTTTGAATTTAAGAAGATTTTTGATTTATACAAGAAAGCATTATTGTAAATTTGAAAAATTCAATATAGGGTCTATAACCGTTCAATTTTGTACATTATGTGTGCTATTTTTATTTGAACTATTATTCATTTCTTAAGAACCAGTTATTTAGTTATTTTATGAATATTAGTCACAAAATACCTTGTAATCAATACTTTCTAATAAACATCTCATCTAAAATATAAGCGTCGCGTGATTCTCAAAAGACCAAATAAATATCTTGACACAAAATTAATAGAGTACAAATAAAATAATTAATTCAAGAAAAAAAAATACAAAGCCTCAAATCATTGAAGAGACATCAACAATGGGGCAGCATGGTAACTGAGTTTGTCCGTCGTAATCTTCTAAACTTCGCATTCCTCACATAAGCCCTTGGTGTGAAAAAATATTGTAAACACCCAATATGGATGGGTTCTGTATATCCATATATTTGGTAAATATTTTTCTGATTTTATGGACAGCGTTAAAAGATCGATATTCTTAGTAAATATTTGGAAATAGAGATTTTTGAGTTCGACTCTTTGCCTTCGAAAATAATAAAATACAAGTTGTTCTGATGGATTCATTCATTTTGTTATATTTAGGCAAAGAAGATGTGAATGAAATAATATGCATTACTTGTCTGAACCCTAAACCACGGCGGTAAAATAATGCTTACTATGAATAATAAGATCAAATAAAAAAACGCAAGTTCGAAGCTCAGTCGTGTAAGCATGCAGACATACCTTTATGTAAACACAATGCCATAGTTTCGTCTCTTTCAGACGTTGCGTTCACAAAAGACTTCTTTTTTTTTTCATTTCATTCACCCGAAATTACCTTTTAGTTTATAATGTTAGGGACGCTGCTTGACTGTGTAGGAACATGTACTTGAATCTTATACTATGGTTAAGTACCACTTGCTAGACTTGTTATGGTAACTTTTGAGACAAAAAGTAAATAGTTGTAATACAAAATTATACCAAATAAATTGAGGGTAATCAATGGGGATTGTATTTTATGAGTACTCTAACATAATTTGTCTTTTAAATTACCGCGAAATACCTGGAATCCTATTTGTTTATTATTTGTTTGTAAGGAAATTTGCTTTTATCAAGAAAAGTAGGTAAGTTAGAAATACAGAGTACGCTACAGCTATTATTTTAATTTCAATAGATTATTAGCAATCAGCATGAGCAGACTGCCATGGCAACGCCCCCCAGCAGGCTCCGACCTTCACCTTGGCTCAACGGCTTCGTCTGGTAAGGAACAAATTACTGACCGACCTTTGGTACCGGCTCACTATAAAGCTTTTGATTGTGCGTACCATGTCACACTTAAATTTCCATTGATTATTTGAACTTGAACTGTGTTTGTGACTCTTTATAAGGAAAGGCAATGTATACAAATCTTACACATCAGTAAATAAAAGTTAAAAATATGGTATTATAACGTACAAATATTGAGGGCTACCTCAGGGTAAGTTTAAGGGGCATCTACTTTATAAGGTGACCTTTTGAAGGGCGTTCTTTATACTTTAGGAGTTGTTTACACTAGTACAGTTGTTCATCGAGGAGGGTAATCGAATCACTATTCAAATATCGCTTAGGGGAAATCTTTTGGAAACCTATAAGGGTTTTTACATTTAAGTGTTCCTAATCATGGTGTTACCTTGGTCTATTGGAGTATAATAGGCAAGGTAGGGGATAGGGGATTATTGAATTAGATGGCTTATTTGCATATCAATGTAAACGTTTGCCGAAATTTTATTATAATAATAGGATACGCTATTATTTTCAATAACTTTTAAAATTACATTTAATTATTAGAACTAATATAAACTAATTTAAGTGCAAAAATAAATAAATAAATAAAATAAAATAAAGTTTATAAAAATCATAAATAACGTTGAATAAATAAGATTAAAAATGTTAATAGACTACAAGCATACGAACAAACAATGACACGCGGGACAGCAGAGGGTTAATGTGTAAGGGTGACTCTGACAATGAATATTCTATAGTAACATTATCATAATCGAATGACAACCCGCGAACGACGGGCGGGACCCTACAACCTACTAAAAATGCAAACACACTTTAAAAATTTAATAAAAAACTTGTTACTATGTATTATCTAAATAGACAGTATAATGGTGATGGGGCTGTCGTAGCTGTTACGTTTTGAAGTGCTCAAGATAATATTTCTTTTGATATTATGATATTTGGTGTACTAATGAAAATATTACAAAATATTACAATAAACTTAATTATAATTCTAATTGGGATATTTTTTTTTCAAATTTATCTGAAGTCGATTAGAATCTCGTTGTTTTAAGGTAATATGAAAAGAATGGTATTTTAATTTAATGTTATAATTAAGTCAGTTTGCTCCCGCACTGTGCAGTCGATAACGTTTAAGTTATATCTCTCTTTTATCATATTATTTTTATTTTATTGCCGAAGTTTTAGGTGGTCTTGGTGATCAATTACTGGAGTTCCTTTCGAATTATCTAAATTAAACTTGTTTTTGTATTTTTACGCATATCTTTATTATTTTCTTTTAAATATTCACACCAGGGATATCTTATATTGAGTTTAATTCACGTTGTAGAAGTATAATGTTACTTAATATTGTATATTTTTGATTAAAATTATAGTTTATTTTGTTTGTACTTAACTAACATACTATACGATTTCATTAAATTCAGCTTCAAAGAATATCCCGTTATATTAATCAAATCAGAGTAATCTCCTTCGTAATATTAATTTTAAAAGCTGCGGAACCTTGTAAGTAAAGTGCAATTTGAAGTTTAGTTTATCTTATAATTCAGAGCAGGCCACACACCTCTGATCTTCAGAGGTCCTTACTCCTCACATTGTTTCGTTTGCATCGCATTAGGACACTAAAGTCTTTATTTGCATATTTGTTATAACTTAAAGATGAAAATTTATTGCTGCAAGGGAACATTTGTTGCACTTCCACTCTCATCGTTATTTTTATGTATTTTTAAACATATAAAGGTATTTTGTACTTTCATATATACGTTATATATGTTGACGAGGTTATATTAAAAGATAAATATCAAAAGATCAAATTTTATACTATAATCTGTTTACTTATAAAAACCTGACGTTTTAAAGTCAATGGATTTAAGTATTACTAAATTATTTGACAATAAAGTGTTGAAATTTTTTGTAGCAATGACAAATAATGAAGATGAAAAAAGAAATAATAGTCTCCAAAATTCATCGGAACAAAAATCTAGTGATGGAACTGGAATTAATGTTGATATTATCCAAAGAAGACATTTCTTCAATCATGATAAGGCCCAATGCAGTGATATAAAAGATGAGTTTATTTTCGATACGAAAACAAAAAAGAAATATCTTAAAAATTGTGCTGAACTAACAACTTCTTATAATAAATTAAATAGAAATATTGGTGAGCCCTTTTTATTTAAAGATGTTGAGTATTCACAATCAAATAAAGGTTTTTGCTTTAATAGCAATTCAGGTATAAAATGTACTAATGAGGAAGAGAATAAAGTGAAACATAATACACAGAAACTTTTAAATAATGCTAATAATACTAAGGTCACAATAAGTGAAGAATTCCCTGATAAAATAAATAACAATAACATGGCTCATATGTTGACTTCAAATGTGAAACTTAATGAAGACAAAACAACCTACTGTCGTCCTGCATTAAATTACTACAATCAACAATTTTTATATAAAACTATGGAGAGAAATGCAAAACTTAAAAATTTAGTAAGAAAGCTTTCTATAGCAAGGCAAAGGGAAAAAGAAAAAGTGAATTGGAATAACTTTATAAATGAACTCAAAAACAAACATGGCTACGGTTCAGATGATGCTTTGCTAGACGAAGACTTTACCCCAGAAATAATTAATGATGGCGTTGATACTACATTTTCGTTGCAGAAATCAAAACTATGTAGAAATATTTTACGAGATTTCTATGGTGCTCATGAAACATTTCAGCCAAATAGGATACATCGAGATCATCAACAGTCACCACAAAATACAAAAAATTTACCATGTAATACTAATTCGTTTTGTTATCCCACTTCTTCAATGGGTAGGCTAATAATGTTAAGAAGAGAACAAGGAAATGATAAATATTCATATAACAGTGAAGAAGTAAAGAAAATTAGTAACAGGGAGAAAAACGTGGACAATTTGGACTATAAATCTTTTGTACCCAATTCTCAAGGTTATAAAGATATGAATTTAAAGAATTTTAAATCTTCTTTAGTTCAAGTAGATAATAAAGTATTTCTGCCATTTATTCAAAATATTAAAAAGGATAAGGCGACGAGTAATAGTGAAGTACTCTTTAGGCAGAGATCAAACGAAACGAATACGGTTGATAATTACATAAAATTGGAAAATACTACCAATTCATCATTAGTTAATATTGAAAATAAGTTAGAATATCTTATAGATGCAATAAATAGCTTTATGGTACAAATAAAATCACATAAAAGATCGAGCAGAGATATGGAGTGTAAAAAGGTGCCTTATAAAAATATTGAGAAAATAAATAAAAAATTAAATATGACCAAAAGTGATTCCTTGGGAATGAGACAAAAAGAAAATAAAGTAGTAGGTGAGGTAGCAGACAATAGTTCTAGAAGTATTTTAAGTATCGGGTACGACGCTCCGACTGATGCGCAGAACTCTAGGAAATATGAAATTTTAAGAGATTATGAGACACACAATGATTATAATTACCAAAATCAATATCCAAGGAAGTTAAGCAAACCCTGTTCATTACAAATATCAATTGAGCTCCCCACTAAAGATTGTTGTACAGAAATCACAAAGTCTTTGTCAAAACAAGTATCTGATAAAATGGTGACTATCGAGGAAATAACGGAAACATCATCGATACAAGATAAAATGCCTCCCCTACAACGTATGACAATCGCAGTAAATACAGACCCTCTTAGTTTTTTGGCTTTACTAAGATTTTCTACAGAGACTATAAAACGATTAATATCCTATATGCCTAACTTCGACTATCTTTCTTATTTATCAGCACTTAATTTTCTACAATCTTCGAGAACAGCTGAAAATAATTACATTTGTAAAATTTGTGGAGCCGCCTATGACAATCCTACACAACTGAGTGAACATATCCATGGACACGATCTCGGCAAGACAAGGTACATTTTAATAACAATTACTTAGGAATGCATTTTTATGCGCTCTTAATTCCTTGTTTCCTGCACTCAATTATCATTTGATCTGTAATGTGTTTTTGAGCAATTATGTAAATTATTACACGTAAACTACATTAATTCTTGTTAAAGAATTTTAAAATTACTTTTAAATACCAAAAAAATATGTAAAAGTATCAGAATACAGTATAAGGACATTCATAGCTATTAAAAAACTATATTATCTACTTAATATAATTCTTGGTCTAGAGACTGCTGTGTGTGTCGACATGTCGTGGAGTGTACTCGAACCAGTCTCTTCAGCTGCCAGTACTGCGGACAACACTTCACCAGAGCCTATTGCTGCGAGCTCCACCAGCAGTCGTGCGCCAAACGACTTGGAAAATGCCACAATGTTTCATCCAGTTTGATGCTACTTAGATAATCTTATGTCTTAAATTCTATACTTCTGGCTCAAAATTAAAAATATAGTTACACAAAAACGGTCTAATGTGATGATTTTCAAAAAATTTGTGAAAACGGAAAATTTATGAATGATCCTTTCTAAGAAATCATTTTATTGTCTATGTGCCTTGTGTATCGTGCATGTTCGCATGTGAGCTCTCATGTAACCTCTGTTTTCCGTATTAAATTATGTCATTACCTTGATCGGACTTGACCGTTTACGCATAATAGCTCAAACCCGTTACATAAGGTTTTGAGCCTTTCAAAGCAGATCTATATCATATATAAGAATTGAGACGTTAATAATGTAAATTAAACTATTGATTTAAAATATATTTGAAAACGATAATGTCAGAAACAGTGCAAAAGTAAAGAAATATATACATTTGATAAAATAAAAACATATACAATATGTATGTAAATGTATATTTGAAAATGCTATTTCTGTTATAATTGCTGTAATTGTGTTTTGCTGTAAAATATTTATGGGACACAAAGAGTGCATAATATTATTTTCTTATTTAGAAAAATCCACAACCGAGAAATGATTATGATATCAAAGCACGCCCTTTGTCTGTTATCATATGACAAAATCATATACAGTGATCTATTATAAATAACTGGGAACAAAGATTTGTAGTAAGACTTGATTTAGTGTCTGAATTATTATACAACTTTGGGGTAAACATCCTTAGGTTATTTTTTTTGCGCATTGGGCCGCTATGCCTTCGACTGGACAAAACTGCTTACACGTGAAGGGATAATTGGGAGATGGTGAATTGTCAAGGTTCCTTTGTGGTCCCCGCCATCTATCCATCATGTTGTTTGTCAGATTTTAGAAGGCCATTATGGTGAGACGAGCGTAAAATTTTGTTAGTATATCTCAATGCATTTGATATAGTAATTATGTTAGATATGGTCAAAAGAATGCTTTGTCGTTTTGATTTGATATAATTAAGGAGCAGTTGTTACAAATATTAACATCAATAGCATTACAATTAAGATTAAAAAGTATTGAATTCAGAAAATAGCTAAAAATAAAACAAGTTTTAGTGAATTGTTTATAGAAATTGGATATTTTCTTTAAGGTTAATATATATGGCTGTGGCTAATTAGTCCGGATGCCTAGTTCATTTATAGTTAACTAAACAGCATATTTCAGAAGCATTAGTCGAATACCTGATGTTGTTATCGAGGTGTAAATTCTATAATAAATTGCGACAAAGCTCGCACGGCCCACCAGGGGTTTCTAAGTAGTGCTTGTTATATATAATTTCAAATATAATAAAGCTTATTTTTTTGGCAGTACGTGTTTGTCTGTCTGTATCGGTTGTATTACTTTGTGTACCGTAAGAAACGGATGGTATTTGTTTAGGTGAAATTGCAAGTATTGTGAGCGCACGTGGGAAGATGCATGTGATAAAATAACGTACAACATGGATTGATTTCTGTTAGCTTTTATTTAAGTTTCTCTTTTTAATTTGTTTCCACTTAAATATTTTAGAGCATGTAGATGTAATTTATTTCAATTAAATTTTTATTTAAACTTTTCTTGATCCATTATTATATATATTTATCAATTATATGTTTAAGAATATCATTTGTAAAAATTTTTTAGACTTTTATTATTGGCTATAATCAGAAAAGTTATTTGTATAAATGAATCTCATCTGTAACACGATCTCTAACAGTCATTCAGGACGAAAAGTATCAAATCTAAACAATATTTAATTGTTTAAGTTTAAGGAACTTGTTTTATTCCAATTTTCAGTCGGTCACACTGATCTGACGTGAAATTTATCCTAATTGTAAACTATCGCGGCAAAATCTATACAATATTAAACGTTTCTAGGAACGTTGTATTTGATATAATATCGGCACTTTTGAGATCAGCCGTGAAATTAAGTCTATAATAAAAAGATACTGTCTAAGTACTGTTATGGCTATTCGAAAATAATGATACCTGTTCATAATTATTCATTATTTAATGAGATGGACTTTACTGTAAAGAACTTAATTTTTATACAACCAACAATAGAATTAGTTTGTTTAAGTATTCAGTTAGTGACAAGATCTATGTATTTTTTTAGTTAAAGAAAAAACAAACCACACTGTCATTTCACAGCACCTGCCACTGTTGTGGGGCATTTTATAAGAAACTGTTTAAAAAACGAGAAGAATCTTTTAAAAAACAATATTTGTCATTCTAATCGTGACATTAATACCGTGCACCTTGTGCGTGTCGAATCTTATCACTCTTATCAATTATTTGTATGCACCCTGTTTATCAAAACCAAGGCATTGTGATAAAATCCCCCAAGTTTTAAGTAAAACAAATCTATTAATATTTTTTGTCCGGAAAACTTCGGCGTGTGCGCATTGTGTATATAAGATATCGTTTAAGTTGATAACGAAATATTTCACCTGTTTTCTATACAGACATATACAGTCATATACAGACATTTTACTCATACTGACGTCACTGGTCTTGAAGATTCACTGCTGTGACTCAAGCGGATCTGATCCTAACGTAAGGACTCAGCTACGATATTACCATTTTAGGACGTTCTTTGAAATTGTTCAATAATTTTGTTACAATACTGAAGTTGCTATACTCTTAGTCATTGATAGTATGATATTTTTAATCATATTATAACTGGTCTAATACTTCATTCATGTTTTTGTTAAGTGAAGTAGTAGCTGCATATGTATAATAGACCTATATTATCAGAAATTCTACAAAATTAGTAAATTTTGAAATATAGAAATACTAGAATTAGTCATGAATACAATGCCTAAGCGAGGAATAAAGCAGTTTCCTCTGCGTAACGGAAACTAATGCAAATGACGTATCGTTGCAGTGTCGTTGGCGTCACGTCCGCAATCCGTACTACACTTGTAAAGCGGTCATGAGGGGAATTTATTACGATATGTTAAGCAGAATTTCGTGAGGTATTGCAACTTTAATTGATGTGTTCCAAGTTAGGGGAATCTTAATTGTCCCAAGACTGATAAGTAAATAGGCCTCAATAAATTAATATGGTACTGACAAAATAGGGACATTTGCAATAATTGGTAGATTAGTTTAGTGGTTACTAGATAGTGGTGGCCCTGCCTGCTATGCCAAAGGTCGTGAGTTCGATTCCCACATAGGAAAAGTCGTTTGTGTGTATTTGTACGTTTGTGAATTACTTGTGACACAGATTATTTTTCTACTGCAGGAGTTATTTTTATGAAAAAAAAATTGAGATTTGCATAAAACTCGGTCCATACACGTTGATATTTAGTGCCTAAAATATGATATAGTAAAATGTCAAATAATCAAAACTGAGCTAATATCTTCGGAAACACAATCAGCAGTCTAACCACGAATGCTATGGACTTCCGAACACTGATCATCGACGCCAGCGGATAATCTTCTATTGTTTAGTGGTTTCATTCATCATTGTTATTCGCTTTATATTCCGTACGTTGTTGTGGTAATTGCTCTATAGATATATATAAATTATTGATTTAATTCTTCTACATATTTTAGAAACAGATTTAAACTATTAATGAAATAAATGATTATAATTAACTAATTTACTGACAGACACTTTTCGTCTACCCGTGAACACGATTGCCGCAAAGCATTCGAAACGTCGGGTTAAAATTGAAATGTAATCGAATTATACGCGAGATTTAATCTGTAAAAAAATAGTATTAATTCAAATGTGTACTCGTGGAAATCTAAGAAAATACTATGTTAAACTATTAATTATCATTTATTAGCAATGTCTTTGCTTGGTAAGGGTGCAACATATTGTACAGGATTATTAGGTTTAAGAACCATTTTATAATTTCCCGTTTTTCCGGTTTAAGAATTATCTTATATTTTCCGGTTTTTGTATCTTTGTAGTAATCTATATTATATATTTTTAGTCGCAATCTAAGCTGACTTAGTTTTAAGTTGATAAAGAAAGTTTAGTTCATTAACTCAGCCTGTCAAATAAAAGGCTACATCATTGGAGATAAAGAATATAAATAAATAAATTTAGCAATGAATACAAGAGCTGTGTTAAGTAATCGTAAATTAAACGTATAAACTCGCTGACCACCACACTCCAGCTTGATAAGATGGCGCCTGCTCTCCCTGGATATAAAATGTATAGATATGACACCAAAAAAATAATTTCAAGGCAGTTTAATTATTGTTTTCATATATTCGTAAAAATCCAGTTCACTTCCAGTTATCACCATCACCGTATAAAAGTTGATATGATAGGTTTGCAATGTTAGTGAGTTATTTATTTTCTAAAGTATATTGAAACTAATGTTGATATTATGAATTTGTTGCAATGTTAGTGAGTTATTTATTTTCTACAGTATATTGAAACTAATGTTGATATTATGAATTTGTTCTATTTTTTTATTTAATTATTTTGATGATATAATAAAAGATTTTATTTTATAAAATAACTTATACACTTTTGTATATTTGATTTTGTCGATCAAATTCTGATACGATTGACGTGAATACAACCGGATAATTGTATAGAATAGTAATCTTAGATCACGAAAGTAAATATAAAAAAATATTTTAAATTACTGTTTACTATTTCTTGTGATAATACAGTTGGCGATTACTTAATATATATTATAATAAATATAAACAGATTGCAGATATTACTTTAATTGTCAGTTGCCTCATCTAGTTGTCGTACATCCAGCACAACCAGGG
>OY365756.1:13675119-13721266 GCA_959347395.1 Mechanitis mazaeus | reverse complement strand
CATTAACATTGAGTTATTTAGTATATTTTATGGTATATTGCGTGTTCCAAATAAAATACTTACTATACTTATTAATCAGATTAGATTTCAGTTTTCAGAAAAATATATTTGCAATAAATATTTGATTTAAATCAAAGTTTATTACGGTTTTTATTGTTATTGAAAGCTCTGTTCATATAGAAGATAATATTTGACTTTTTAGTAAATAATACAAGAATACTAAATATATATATTTTAATAATCTAAAACCAATTGACAATAACATTTACAAATTATTGTTTATATGTATTTAACAATATAGCTATTTGTAATGATTTAAAAATTAAGCTCTGAGATACATACTTTTAATATCTCAGGTTGAACTAAAGATACTTAACTACACACACACATACACATACACACATACACACGCAAACACACACACACACATGTATATATTATTACAGTAGTTATACACTCTGTGATTTAGCAATTCTAGGTCACATATATATATTAATTGCCATTTTTACGAGTGAAAGATTTTACGAATTGAATTCTTTTTTTTTATTTTTAGCTTAAGTTAGACTAAATTCTTTATTAATATATTCTTGGACCCACGGTGGATCACAAAAATGTATACAAATCTTTAAAAGTACAAAACTCCATTAATAACAGCATCAAAATATCAAAAAGAGCTTTCTTTATCAAAGTTTTATCTTAAAATAATGAGAAAAGTACATTTCTTCAGCCCTATAACCTTCTGTCTTCGATCATTTCACAGTGGCTGAGCACTCGTGATGTTCAGTGGCTGGTACCACCTGCTTCACGCTCACGACCACGGATGAGAGGAATGACTATTATGCAATTGTTTCTGATTGGAAATGCAATCGATATCAGATTATATTATTTTTAAGAATTTATTGACGTGCTTGTAACTCTAGTAAGATACGGTTTTAGATTAATATTACATTTAAAATATGTCTCTCGAATGTATAATTAAATCATTTTAATTATTTAATTTTTATTTATAAATTATTTAATAATATTTATTATTATTTGATATTTTTTTTTGAATTTATTTAGGAAATTTAAATCTTTAAGTCTTATAGAAGCTTCGGAAAAAGGTCATGTGCTCAAAATTTATACTTTTATTTCTTTTGTGATAAAAGCTGGGATCACCTGAAAGTATGGTGGCCGGTTTCAACGCTGGTGCACTCATCACCTTTGACGTTTTCAATACAAACTTACCTGCAAAAAGTACATTAGTAGCGATACAAAGGTCTGATTGATCCCAGATGGTGGATCACGTAGGCTCGAATTAATTCAGAAAGGTGCAAATCCAATGAAAGAGAACTTGCAACTGTATTATGCGTACTGTCTAATAGGAGAATTTGTGTATAGGATTTTTGCTCTTATTGCATAGCGTTTAAGTGTTAGTGATGTATAAATTCGCAAAATTTACGGTTACCGTTTGGTTACAAGGTGTTGAAGCTTACAAGTTAGCCGCAAAAAACTATTTAACTGTCTTTGAAGGTAGACCATCTGTTACGTTAGGGGACCTATGTTTGAAAATTTTTTTATGTAGGTAATGTAATAAAAATGCGTTAAATTTTTTGGTAGTAAAAAATTCTTTAGGATTTCTTTGTTAGATTTGAACTCTGCTACATTCTGTCAAAACAAATTCAAAAATTCTGACAAGATTTCATCACAAACAGAGAAATATAAATTAGGATATAAATTATCGATAAACCACACAGAAATAGTTTTTATTACTTATATTGCAAATAGCCAACGGAATAAAAATTTATATACATATGATACGAACCATTATTACAATACTAAGATGACAAAATAAAAGTAACCTTCATAAAGAAAAAAAACATTGATTTCTTTTGCTTTGGACATCACAAAATTCCTCATACATGTTGAGAAAATAACATTAAATACATTTATAAGGAGGGTTGGAATTTTAGATGTTATCAAAAACAACAGCGTGGCAGAGAGCCAGGAAATATGATTACTAAGTTATAATGGTGACTTACAGATTTATGGTAAGTATACCATAAGTGGAAGTATAATAGATATTGCAATTTATATTGACAGAAAAATTCTAACCAATGTGCAAAATATTAATGTTAATAAATCCTAAAACTTACTAATAGTTAAAAATTGTTAAGAAACAAGTGCCATTAAGAAAACATTTCAAATAATTAATTGACAATGGACGTAATCTTAGATTGTTGCAGATATTAATTCCAGCACTAAAATGGATATGGATAATTAAACATATAGGTTAAGTCGGCAATAACGATAAAATCAAAGAGGGTAAATTTTAGGGCAGCTAATAAAGTCCCCACCACATACTGCCTCGATATATTTCTAGAAAATAATAGATTTTAACAGAAAAAACAATAATTATGTCAATTAAATTGTTGTAAAGATCCTTTTGTTTTGATATCATAATAATTTTATTTTATAAACCACAAGCTTTAGAAATATAACTAAAAAATAACAATAAAGTGCCTTTGGCTCGTGTCACGCAATTTTTGTTATATAAGTATATTTTTTCGATAGCCATCTTAAAGAAATGATTTACAGTATTTATTTTCTGCTTAATTAACGAACACAGAGTGATTATATTTTTATTGGCCTAATTGTTATATTTATTTTTTAATGATCAAATTTATTAAGCATAAGTGCCGGTTTCTTTTTGTTTTTTGTAATTAATTTCTTCTAGAACTAAATAATGTAAATATAATACCTATAGTGTAACAGTTAATAAGCTTCTTTTGACATATTTGAAACATTTTTCAACAATGTTTTGTAATAGTTCAGCATCACAACAACATCTCGCCCCTGCCTCGAGCCGCATAATTGGTTTAAGACCACTCAAGCACTCCTCAAAATCGGCAATACAAACTCGTAAACCGGAAAAACATTATGGCAATCTAATTCTGTTTATATTTGTGCCATACGGAAGTCGAAAGCTGCAATCGTTTTTCTGCGGCCACCACCCTAAGCCACGTGTCTCGAGATTGTGAATCAGGAATAAATGCTGCCAGAGTGCGGACCCTTGTGGCACACCTGCTTCACAATACCCTAAATATTTGCGGTTTCAGCAAGCAATAACAGTTCTTAATCTCTTTTGATAAGGGTAAGTATGAGACATTGATTATTTTGTAAGTTAAGAGCACATATTTGGCAGGAAGAGGGTGTCTATTGAATTATATTTAGTCGTAAGCTCCCTTCGGAGCCGCGGGTATGATTGAACAAACGATACCAGACAAGGTGCGCTCGAGATATACGGAATCTGCTGTGTCTCAAAACTTTACGTTACCTCTACTCTATATTATCATAATGTAATAAAAGGTCTGCAGTATTATACTTAGAAACATAAAACTATAAATGTTAGCAAATTAATATTTTATCTTAGAGATTGTGATGATTTGTACATTAATTCTAAGATACTTTAAAGCGTAGGTTTATTTATTGTTTATTGTGGATTCGGTTTTGAATAACCTGCTAAATAGAGTGAGATAAGTGGATATGGTGGAACGAGCAGTTATGTAGATATTCAACCAAAAGAAAGTTAAGGAAAAAAAATCATTTTCAACTAACAACAAACTTATTATTCTATATTATTAATTTCAAACAACACGCGGTATGAATGCGTGTTATTATACCCATTTATCTAAATTTAATATCTCATAAGTAAAATACCATTTCGGAGAATAAATAAGGGATTATAGATATATATTATAAACCTTATTTCAATTATCTTAAGGATTAGATTTTTTTGTCTGAAAAACATCTCTACTTTAAAACAACCCCCCAAAATATCAGACAAATAATATTTTGCGATCTGAAACCCCATAAGATAACTTAATCTAATAAGAATAAGATCCAATTTAGTGAAGCCTTGTCCAAAATGCTCACGACCGTATATTTGGAAGTGGTTGCTACGGGGTGCGTACAAAAAAAGGTAGTTTTCTTTCGAATAAGCGGCGCACGCGCACACCAGATGGCGTTGCAGGGCATTGACTCCTTAAATATTGTTTTTTAAAGAAATCGCGACCCCTAAATGCGGTTTGGAAATTATATGAGCAGCCGCGTTCAATTTATCGTAAGAAGTGGCTTTGTAGCTTGTATTCATTGAATACAACGTGTGTACTTATACAGGGAATTAATAAAAAATAATTTTTATCGAGATAGAGTGATAAAATCATGTATATCTCATGTATTTATGTGACAAAATAAATGTATCTAATGGATATTTGTGTTAGAAAAGCTACACTATACAATAATTGTAACTTGTTAATTCATTTTTGTTATTTTAAGATCTTTTAAATTTGTTAAAAACGAATTCTTAGAGTTTATTGAAAAACATAAACTGTGAAAAGCACATAATAAGTTTAAAAAACGCGACCGCAATCAATAAAAATACCACAATGAGGTTCAATTTGAACACGATTATCCCATTTGCGTGCTTCGACAATAATTTAAGAACGTTTATCGAATGTTCATCCGAGCAGAGCAGCGCTGCAGTACCTGTTGTTGCGGCATACTGTGCACTGCGCACATGGTTGTACTTACAAAATTTCATGCAGAACTAGTATTTTCTATGCATAATCTAAATTATAAAATGTTAAAAATATAAAGCTTAATTAAAGCTTTTCAAAAATAGAAATAAATATTTAATTTATCAGAAAGATAATATAAAAATAAGTTTCTTTGTAACTCAGAAATAAAGAACAGAAGAGAGTTACTTAAAAATAGTGTTTGATGGTGCAAGGAATGTGTAATTTGTAAATTCAAACTCGTATTCAATGTTTCGTGGTGAGGAGTGATTAGGTAGTTAGGAATTATGCAGGGCCTTGTTGTTACTTAATAGCAGAGTCTGTTTTGAAAAATAAGGTAAAAATACATCTTCGCATTTTGGAGATTAAAACTTTGATATACATGATGATAAATATTAACTATTCTTGCATAACTTAGGCACTAATTATCGATTATTTTTCAGTGTTGAATTGTATTTAATAGTAATGAAATTAAATAAAATTAACGGTTTATAAAATGCTATATGATAGACACATAAATTTGTAAGATGTACTGAAACTAACAATTCAAACAAATGGGACCATTCGAAATATTTGTTTTTCTGTCCCTACTCGAAAATTTATCTCCGCAATAAATTTATTGTTCGGAATTAAGTATCACTAAAACTGTTCAAGTTTTCTCGTTATAATTCTGAACAATAATATTAAGTATTTTAAGGAAATCGATCAAGATACAATACGAAGGTAACACTTATGTAACATCACGCCAACTGAGATTACCAAATTATAGACACGAAGGAATATTTTATTATAATTTGAATATATTATTTTATTTTGGGTTTTCTTATTTGCGTTTTAGCACAACTTTGTTATTTAGACACCGACATTACGCAACTTTCTTTTCATATTTGAAATAAAACAATTTTTTACGGATTAAAACTACGGATTAAAAAATAGTTTCTTGTCATATGTCTCTCTGTTTTTATTAATATAATTTATTATAATTATTTAAAATAATTTATGAAGTTTTAATTATTTATTTTATACTATGCGAAAAATTAAGAAAATGTGAAATGCTAAAGAAGTTAGGAGCAGAAGAAAGGTATTTACGATGACCATCTGGCTGATACTGGTACATCACAGTGGCACAGTGAGGCAGCTGCGCTCGCAGCTGTACGAGGCTTTTTGTGAGCTGCGCGTGCGCAAGCGCGTGCCGACAAGTTGAGAGAATTTGCATGTGCAGTAGTTACGATGGTAACTAGCTACTGGTGGCTTTTACCGCTTCGACCACAAAAAGATGATTCTTATTGAAAATGTGATTGCTCTTGATGATTTCATTACATATACCTACAAAACTAATAAAACACTAACATGATGAATAGCTGCAGCTTTTATTTAGTTTAACAGCAAAGTTCTCAAGCAGGTAATATTAAAGATAAGTACACTACTAAAAGAAATATTATCCTTTATATCGTTGTAAAGTTAGCTTGACTCGTGGACACGATATTAACTGATAAGTTATTAACTATGTATTTACGTTATATTATCTCTTGATCAAGTTATCTAGGTAATGATCCATAAACAAACAAACAAAAACAATCGTAAAACTGGTGGAGCGACGCGTGCGCGGAATATCCCATCTGCTGTAACCTGACACTCTCCTTGCCATATGAATTATGCGTCTCCGAAAAAAAAATAGCAGAAAAACAACACAAACTAAAATCAATCTTGCTTCATCTTAACAAAATCCATATTCCAAAACCTGAATTTAGAATTTTGAGTCTCCTTCATCGATAGAAAACTTTATGGTATTAAATTAGGGTCTGAAATTGATTGTATCTTGAATATGTATGTTATGAGCAAGTCATCTGGAAAAAGACATGTGTATATTTCGGCGAGGAGCTCCAGATGTCGAGGCTAGTTGATTTCAAGATGTCGCATTTTTTGCAGTAGCGGTTGTTGGTATACTGTTACTTGTAGATAAAAGCATTGTTATTAGTTTTGGGGCTGGTGGATTATTTTCGACTAATATGGTACATTTTATTTAGGTACATATTTGATTTGGTAAAATTTTGGTAAACCTTAAAGAATTCTAATAATTGCGTGTATAATTTGTTGATCTCGAAACTATTTTCAGAATCAGATCACGTTGTAAGAATTTTTACAAATTGCGACTAATAATAAAGATGATTATGTAAGTTTATCAGCTGTATTTGGACGGCCCCGGAGTCGAACCAGCGATCATCCGTGTAGGACGATTGTAACTGTATTTGCAATCAACACTGATTTGTATGCCATAAACGATACGGACTGTGTCACCGCTGTTTCCGTCCGATAAAAAAATTCGAGTTCGTTTACGCAATTATAGTTTGTGGTAAAAAAATCTTGAGTACAAAACTACTTAAGCATTTTACAAGGAATTATTGATTTTTTATTGATTTTTTCTTGAGATTAATTTTTACATATTTAACCTTCGATAAATTTTGTATTCTTCCGACTAAGATCTGATGGTGTTGGATGAATTTCATTGCTTATGACATTTTACAATTTATTATTACTGTTAATAAATATTTTGAATTATTAACAATTATGTACTCTCTAAATTTTACATCTTAAAAAAAGAACTATTATATGTAATTATCCGGCTGTATCCACTTAAATACTCTTGGAATTTGCCCGACTAGTTTTAATGGGTTTGAAACTAGTCGGGCAAATTCCGATAGTATTTACATGAGTACAGCCTGATAATTATATGTAATTATTACATTCTTGAAAGAACTAGATTAATTTAAAAAACTTCTATTCTGAAAAATATAACAACTAGGAGGCCAAAGATCACAGGGCAGGAATTATAAGAAGGAGCTTAAATAAGCTGATTATGCCTTTTCATGAGATCAATTAAAACCAGCATCCCGAGATCTGACCTGTTTTATACATGAGGAGACAATGGGTTTTGTAGAGACAATTGCAAAGATTTTCTGGAAAATAAGTCTGTTCTTAAATCGTATTCGATTATCTTATTGGTGATAAAGATATCTAGTGGTCTTATTTTAGAGAAGGTATTGGATTTATAGTTCGCATTACGAGATATTATAATTAACAATATAACGTTTTCTCTATTAACTAAAAAATCTATGAGCTTATAGAGGGCTCTTAAGTTTTCAGCACAGATCCAAAAAAAAAAAGAAAATGTTTTATATTTTGCTTAGTATAATTATTGGGAAACAGAATTTAATACAGTTATAGTGAATATGCAAATGCGAGGCGTCGCGTGTCTGGGGGAGGGAGGGTGAGTGAGGGGGAGGGCAGGGCGGAGGGGAACCTGGCGTCAAGACGTCGTCTGCGCATCTCGTCTTCCCGCTTTGATCTGCGCACGGGCTACATAGATCCAGACGATACAAAAAGCAGACAGGAATTCGCTAAAATGTTATCTTTTTAAGACCAAATCTGATACATACATGATTCATTATATATATTTATTATTCTAAAGTTATTTAGTTTTGATATAAATGAACAATAATATAAATCTAATATATTTCACTTTAAATAGATTAGTAGCTCTGTAGTTAGTCTGTTGGGGGGCTGAGCTATTCGCAAGCGCGGAGTGGACGCTTTTACTTGCTGGATAGTTGTAAAGTTTGCTTAGATTTTAATGATTGGATTGGACAATATTAAGTTATTGTTATTTGTTAAGTATAAGAAATTAAATAAATATAAACTAAAGTCATATAAATCCATCAATCAATGTGGAGTGTTGTTAAATAGTAATAATAGCTAAAGACTAAGATTGTTAAAGAGATAAGAACGCGACAGTTGTCACAAGCTCAGTTAAAACAAACAATATATTATTATTTATACAATTTTCAGTTTTATTACATATAACAATAGTGTTATTATTCTATGAAGTTTTCTATAAAGAAATGGTCGTCACAAAAATTAATTTCTCTTTAATCGTGTGAACTGATAACTATCTTCTTTAAATTGTTAGAAATGAAATGTAAAACAAATAGCTGTGTAAATTAATATTTTTATTTCCTCGTGCACTTTATTTATTGCACTAGTTGAGACGCGTGACTTTGATTCGCTTTTAATATATTTAATATTATTTGGTTTTTAACAAGCTTCAAACTTTGATAGGAAAAAACATATTTTAAATAGTTATACACTTAACTTATTAAAATGTTTCGAAGTTATATACATAAAGAAGAACAAGAACCTTGGTAAAAGCTCAAAAAAATAAAAACAAAAATGTCATACTAGCAGTTTCTCGCGATTTCACTCGCGTATGTAAGATTTTATTTACTATTAAAATTATGAATAGTAGCATAATACTAGATAGTCCATAGTCTTCCTCATGTACTTGCATAATCAGAAAGAATTTTAGAAATCCATATTTTTAAAAAATTACACTAATATTATTTAAACAAATAGCATATATATATACATATATGCTATGTATACACATATAAGAGTATTAATCTAACTGCTATACTTATTTAGATAAATGTCCTGATAAATGTGAACTTTATATATTGTAAGCCTGTATCAGTGAAGTATCAAGTGGGGAAGGATTTATTGAACGAAATCCTGACGTGACGGACAGACAGTACTTGCAGACGAATTTCACTTTACATTGTATTAAAATGGCTAAAATTGGACGCCAATACGAGTACTGCAGTTATTCTTGTACATTAAATTATTATTGTTAGGTTTTTTAGAGTTTTTTGCGAATATTTCTTAGAAAAATATATTTTTAAAGAAGTCAAAAATACTAAATCAGAGGAATAGTTTTTTATGCCAAAACTTTTAATTTTATTGCTTTTAATAATACAACTGATCTAATGACATTTAATATGTTTCAGTAATAATATCTACAAAAATACTACGAAATTTACTATAAATTTTTTTCATATATAGTTATAAATTATATCGAACAAATTGTATATCTTTTATTTTATTAAGTTATTAAAAGTATAAATCGTTCAAACAGCTCGATCAGCTGAGCAGAGACGGCTATGAATATCTGTCTGTATATAAATAGATTTATAATTATATTTAGACTGGGATGTCTGCAGTTTGCGGAAGAGAAGTTCAATGCTTAAATCTATACTAATAATGCTGAAGTGTCTGTTTATGTGTGCCATTTTGGACACTACCAGATAGATTTCGATTTTTTTCTGGTTATGACAGACAGGTTGATAATCACGCCTATAGGCTACCTGGCATCACTACTGGCCTTAGTTATTAAATAATA
The DNA here is from genome assembly GCA_959347395.1 of Mechanitis mazaeus. NCBI lineage: Eukaryota > Metazoa > Arthropoda > Insecta > Lepidoptera > Nymphalidae > Mechanitis > Mechanitis mazaeus. The sequence goes on along the minus strand of OY365756.1, from coordinate 13,711,477 downwards.
TATAGTAAATAATATTGTTCGTCCGCGTGTGGAACCGCATGTGAATACGCTATAGTAAATAATATTGTTCGTCCGCGTGTGGAACCACGAGTAAGAGCTATTATTATATAGTCTTAGCTTATAGCTATAGCTTAGCTATAGCTTATACCTTAGCTTATAGCTTTGTCGTAATAAAAGTAGGTTTTAGCTTTAGTTTTATATCGTTCACAGTCTTTTAGTGTATTATAAGTTTTAATACAATATATATGAAATGCTAGCTTTGGCTTTGACTAAGGCGCAGTTTTTTAGATACATAATAATAATAAAAAGTCTAAGGTTAAGACAAATTCTTTTATTTACTGGATTTTTAAAAAAATATGCAGATTCATATTATGGTTTCTTTAATGGAAGGTAATATTAATAATGTATATATATTTTAGTGCTTACTAAGTAAAACGAACTCAGTCTAGATAGACAGATACATTTAAGTTGATGGCGTCTGTCTGTGTCGCCGACGTGGTCGACTTCCGACATTTGGGATCCTTCCAAAGTAAGCGATTTAGTTCCTACTAGTGATGTAAACAATTTTTATCGATATTTGTCATTTCTAAAATATATCACGATAAAAACATGATAAATTATAAAATCAATTTGTTCAATTGTATCATTAGTATGTCATGTGTATGTCATGTCATGTCCTGACCAACAAGGAGGATTTATCAAGAAAGAGCCTTTAATCTTTGAAATAAATGTTACTTATATTCTGTTTTTTACAAATATATGTCACACAATACTTTTGGGAATTCCATGCCTTCTTAGTTGAAAAGGAGAAGACAATTGTTTGTTTATGAGACATGATTTTTTGTTTTCGGAACTTCGGTGAAAGATACACAAGTTGTATCAGGAAATTTTCGAAATTTCAGAAACTTTAACATTACTAATATTCTTTTGTTAGAATAATAAAATATATTAATATCGAGTCTCGTCGTCTCTGCGAGGATAATTTTTCCGATTTTACAAGGTCCTTAGGCAGACTGATAAACTAGTAAGTTTTCTTGCCAAATCTTCAATGTTATGAGGTCATTGACTATTTTCTGCCTTTCGCTGTATATTTATTTGTTCGTACATTTTCAGTATTTGCAATTTATTCATTCGATACTTCAAAAATTCAAAATATTTTCATTCAAATAGACATTTACAAGCACTTTTAAATCAACTATAAAAGTATAAAAATTTATATGTAACAAGTTCGTTAGTAACCACCAGCTCGGAATGCTGCTCTGCTGCAGAACTAGCCAGAAACTAAAGATTTGTTCTTTTTCAATAATTTTTTTTTTTTACGTATACATCATAATAACAACCCCGCAAACAACAAACCAAGTTCCACACATTTTGTTCAACTAAGTACTCTTCAATGCGTTCTTCACCAGATACTTTAAAAGCCTAAATTCTAGTAATACAGCGAGGTGAATGACCTGAGGCTGGTGGGCGATACAAATTTGGTTTGCGAAATTGTTATACGATTTGAAATGTTTTGATTATTTTTGTTGTGTAGTTACTAAGTTATAACACGCATGTAATACATTATTTTACATTATATCTCTGTGTGAATATTTGTTTAAGCGTGTGTGAGTGATTATTTTAAGTTTTAACATTTTGTGTCTGTGTGTGAATATGTGTTTAAGCGTGTGTGAGTGTGTACTTGTGTTCGTGGAAGACAAAAAAAAACTTTTCAACATTGTTTAAGAATAAATTGTAAATCTTACTGTCGATAAAAACGTCGTTTATTCAAAAATTATAATTTCAAGTTTAAATAATATAAGTTGTTATTGCAAATATGTTTAATACTAACCGCTTTTACCTTTAATAAGGCTGCGAGGACACAAACTTTACCGGAGACGACATATTTAGATTTTATATTTTCAGTATACCTGGGTATACTACTGAAAACTGTTTCTGGCAACACTGAAAATACTAAAAACATTTAAATATCATTCGTAAACGAATAACAAGCAATAGTTTAGTAAAATGTTTTGACAATCCTGTAACATCGTTTTAACTGAAATATTGTTTTTAAATAAACAAATGCCTAAAATAATTATTTTCTCCATATAATTATTTTAAAACGATAAATAACATCAATATATTATGAAAACCCTTCCTATATCAAAGACGTGACAACAGTTAACATAAAACAAATAATTATAACGACATGACACTTCAGCGGCAAACAACCCTTATTTTAATTATTAGTTAAGAACGCATTTAACACCCTCAAATTATTAACCCTTCTACCTAAAATATAGAACTAATTTTAAATACACAAACAATTTTTATTATATTGATTTTTATTATATTTTTTTGTATAGAATACAAAATTAACATCCCCTAATAAAATAACGTTATCTACGAAATTTTAAACAGCCTTATAAAACTGAGGCTTCACAAAACCAATAATAAAACTACGTTTTGTTTGATGATTTTTTCATAGCTCATAAACTATGACGCCGGTGCCTTTTGTGAAAAAATATCTGCGCCCGCGCATATGCGCCAGCGCCGTGGTGTTTAAATTTCGAATCGGATGCGAAAAAAATAGAACGCAATGTGCACGTAGCACGCGTCGCCATATGCGTAAGACAGAGAAAAAATATTTTTTTTAATATGTAGGGCTGATTTTTTTTAATCAAACACCCACTGGAGATAAGAAATGAAAAAACTGTAACATAAGCATAATATTAGTAGATGGCAGTGAGTTCAATAAAAACTGAATACAAAAACTGTTCATTTTGAGGTTAAATAGATGCTTTAGAGGCGCTCAAGCTTAGGGTTGGCGAAATAAAAATTTTATTCATAATTTCTTTTAAATTTTTCGTCATTTTACTATGGTTTTATTTGTTCAAGCATCTGTTTTTTAGGATATATTTTGGAGTTAAATTAAATAGCAAATTTACTTCGTGATTAGAAATGATAGAAAAATTAAAAACACATTTTTTGGAAATTATTTATGGAAACTTTTTGATCAATCTAGGTTTGAATCAAATATTTTACTATAATATGCCTATAATATTAATATTATCTTAATAGTGTCAGCCCTGTGTCTGCGCGGGCGCAGGACATCTGTCGCGAGGTAAATTTGTTCGTCACTCGTTATGTTTTGCGACTTAACATTATTATACAAATACTTATATTATAATAATATATAAACGACTTTTTAAACGTAACATTAAAACAATTTCTTTCTTATCCTGGATTATATTATTAACTAGAATAATATTAAAATTTATTACTCTTAAAAGCAATTCTTATAATCGACCAAATTAAAGAGTTCGAAGCCGAAGGTTTTCAGTATTGACGAGTTTTTAAAACACGCACTTAAAGGTATTATGTATCGGTAATTTATATGTTGAGAGGGAAATTGAAGTTTTTTGATTTTTATAATGCGCATAAACATATTTATAATACTTGCTTTTATATATATACTAATATTATAAGGAGGAAAAGTTTGTCTGTTTCATCGCGATAATCTTATAAAAAAATACCTAATGGATTTGACAAATTCTTTCTGTTTAAGTTAGATAGATACATCAGGAAGGCTGTCTATATATAATATTATATAGAATTAAGCTTTTTAAAAACATTTTTTATTTTAAAAGCTACGGTTCGTATAGTTATATCACAGACCTCAGAAGAGCTGGCGACAGACACTCAGTTAATAAATACATATATGTATAAAAATGCACGCGAGTAAATCCGGGCGGGCTAGTATGTATATATTAATACGTGAAGCAAAAACTGTAACCCTTTTTACGAAAGTTACGTGGATGCCGTAGTATGAAATTTGGGCCCGTTACAGTCCATATATACCTCTGTATGCAGAATGCTAATCTTAAAAACACATTAAATTAATTAAACATTTGACACAAACACACACACATGTACTCTTTTGTTAATATGTTATATCTGTGGTCAAATTGAAAAGAGATTAATATTATGTGTCTAAAATAATAATTATTATGTCTTTTGATAACTCTAATTAAATGACGTCACATCCTGATATCTATAGAATAAAATTTTGTAGCTTCAAAATTAATCTAGAAGTCACGGATTAGACTTCGCTTGTAACTTTTTTAGTATACGAATTAAATTATTAAATATTGCCAAAGCCGCTAACTACATGTTACAATGCATTGCTGTCATAATACAGTTATGAAATGTTGCAATATTTTTTAATGTTCTTAAGTAAATTCCGTATAAAATAAATTAATTTGTAAGAATAACAGACTTTTATCTCAAAGGATTCTTTTTATTATATAAAAATATCTGTATAGATGTTAATGTTTTTATTGAGCTGAGCGAAGCTAAGCTCTTACTGGTCAAAAGTGTTTCGTTACTAATGCAACACACACACATCACATGCAAAGACATCTGACTCCGTTACATTTAATAAACCAATCATTTTCATAAACATGGTTTTATTTTCTGTTAATCAACTTTAGAATTGTTCAGCAAAATGCTTCGCTCAGCTCCACCTACTGTGCTAAGTGGCGGACCTAGTTAGTATCTTCTAAGTTATAAAAATTATATTATTTGGTCTGTCACTCTTAAAATTATTATACTCTAAAGAAGTTTTATTTAAATTTTACAATAATTGTACTTTTTAAGACTTCGCAGTTATTAGACGGGCAAAAATCTAGTAACAACTTAAAAAATATTACTAGTAAAAATAAAAAATTTTTATATTTTAGATGGTATTAAAAGGAAAAGTAAGATTGTTGTAATATTACTTTCAGATATGGTGATAAGACCCCTGACATGTCAATAATATAGATCACAAGCTTGTAAATGTGAGCCTGTATCTATGTGTGTGTGTATGAGAAATATTATCCGATTCATGGATATCACAAATCTAAATTCTTCTAATACTACTATTGTTTCTCATTAGAAACATGAATGAGATGACTCTTCTCAGAAACGAGCTAAATGGTCTAAATATAGCGAACCATTCATATGATGGCCGACTTTAATCAATGGAGAGGCGTCTGTGATGGAACAACGTACATGTTTACCTGTCTACAATGTAAACACAGATTATTAACTGGTTTTGAGGTTTGAAGGAAACATTTAAAACAATGCTATGAATGTTTGTAAAACTCTCCTCAAAAACATCGTGAAGTTGTTTTTTTTATATTTTTGTTTCTAGCTTGTATACTAGTGTCTATAAAGATATTGAAAAGTTATTAAGTTGAAGTAAAACAGCAAGCACAAGGCTATATTAAAATAATAAGTAGTTTAATATTGTGCGGTTATTTTCTTACAATCATAAGACAAAAGTGAGTGATCTTTGTAATCGTAAAAAAATGCCACGTAGGCTCTGACCGGACCTGATGCGAGCATCGTAAACTGCACTCACTTTTACGACTCACAATTTTCTATGAATACTATGCTACCTGCAACGTTCCCACGCCTAAACTAGAGAATAAAAAACCAAAGATGAAGAACAAAAATTATTTTCACACCTTCGCGGAAAGGTTTTAAGCTCTTTTTATTACGAATGTAAAATAATAATGGATCCATCAACTTTCTTTACTTGTACAATGGAACAAGTAACGAACTCTAGTGAATAAAGTAAATAATTGGACGTTATGGAGCTAGGAGCCTCTAGTGGAAAAGTTTTGAACTACTACCTACTCGAGTTTAAAATCGTAAGCAAGAGACTGATTTTAGTAACGCCATCTAGTAAAATAAGTAAGAGCTAGTTGACTTAGTTTCTTGCTATAAATCTAACCTAGAAGCGCCATCTACCCTTCACTGTCTTAAATATTTTGACGTTTTCTTATATGATGATTTCATATTGTTACTTTAAAATAACGTTATGATGAATAAATAACGTAATGAAAATATTGTGATCTGAATTTTGTAATTTTAAATAGGAATTCCTATTTAAGAAGGATTTTGCTGTTGTGTGATTAAAGTATGAAAGTATTAAAATAAAGCCTATGTAAAATCTAATCTACGTACCTGAATACAGAATTAACACTTTGACGTAATTTTTAATTAAAAAAAAACTATAAACACTGGATTACGAAACAGGTAATAAATTTAATTATTTTTGTATAAATTGCTTAGCTGTAAATGAGTACACGTATCTTGTCTGTATCTTGTTAGAGTAAGCGGTAACTAATCAGTTTCTGAGTTTAAATAATATTCCAAACTGCGATTTCCTTTTATTTTTCATAATGCATAGTTATTTTGTGGTTTTCTATGGCTTTCACTCAGAATACTGCGGTTAGCCATTAATAAACGCCTAAGTATATATATACATATTAATAATCTGTTAAGCAGTATATTTATTTGGTTAGTATTTTAATGAGATCTAACCAAATATCTTTTAATTTTTTTTATTGCTTTTTTAAAAACTAATAATAATATAAGTAATATATTTTAGTAAATAATCAGATCATTGAACGATTGTATTGTATAAATATTGAGCTTATCATATGATAACAACCTGTTTCATTTAAAAAACAATGACAATAATTCAAGGAAAATAATAACAACACTTGTATGAGATGTACGACAAACTCCTCCCTCGACCCTATTGTAATAAATCTCTTTCGTAATAAACAACTGAACAGCGCCATCTGGTGAAGACGCGCGTTAATAATCCGGGATGATAAATCAAAAGAATGACAACAGATGGCGTGCGTTAAAAGTTTCGCAATAACTCGACGGGAAAGATACATTACAGTTTTCCCAACAAATGTTGCAGGTGCGAAGTGGTACTTAAGATAATCAAATACGTATGTAAATTCCTACATCATAAGATTTTCTAACTTATTGCTATAATTTTAATATTTTCAGATGTTTTTCAGTAATAAAATAAAGAGTAATCCGTTCTAAAAATCCTTTTTTTTTTACTATAAATAACGTTAATTAAAGGCACTTACACTTTTATGGGGCTGTAGAGAGCTTGCGGTGGTTTAAAAGGGTCTCGTTATGGGACATTTAGACAAAGAGTCCTTGTTACATGTATAACATGTGTTATGTGTTGCTACTTAATAATAACATTTTAAAATATTAAATATTATTACTTTCTGAAACTTGAAAATTTTCAAAAGTGTTTATGTTTTGACGTTATAAAAGAAATAATTATACTGTTAAAAAATCTATACAGAAAGCATATAATCATAAAGAGACATTTCTCTTTAACTTGTAATAAGTTATTATTTAATGTTTTAAATATTTTCTTCAAACTTTAAATGGTTATCTCCTTCCATTTATTTCAGGGGTTGTCTTACCCGTTACTTCAACACAGATATAAAACACGTGCGAATAATAAATATAATATATCTAGTAAGTCGTAATGGCATCTGTAACACCAGTGGGGAGCGTGTCTTATGACGCATAGATGATGGGAAATTTTCTCCACAGTTTTGTCTAAAATCTACAGATGACAGATGAAATAATTCTCAATTTGAACGATAACACGCAATGATACAATCTTTATTAAAGACTTTCACGAACACGTTATTTTGTTTTTAATGTTTATGATGGTTTTATATTTTAATAAATATATATTTTTTTATTTCTTTCAATAATCCTTATTGTAAAAACATTTATTAAGCATTCGAAATTTTAAATTTAGGAAATCTAAATGTACAAAACATTTTTAAATATATTAATATTTTGTACGAAGTATTTTTGTATACTTGGACATTTGTACTTGTATACTAAAATACTTCGTACTTGTATATTTGTACAAACTGTTTATTATCCAAAATGAATTCAGACTCTTTTAATGTCATTCACAAAAGTTATAAACGAGTAAAAATTATAATGGTTTTGCATTTTTGGAGCAATTATATATAAAATACAAGTGAATATCATTGTAATTGTTGTACTAAAAGAGTAACACTTGGCATAAAAGGGTTCCTTTGAAGCCAAAGTCCGCTGAAAGCAATTCATTGTTAAGAGATTTTGAACATGAGTGGAAAATGGTTGGAATAGAGAAGTAACTTGTAGAAATTTATTTCAAACATCATATTTATTGATTAGTAATGAGTAGTAACTCTTAAATGGCTTTATTAATATTATTTTTTGGAGTTATTAAAAAAATATGAATAATTTAATACAATTAACAAGATATAAAATATATTCTATTTAGAATATTCTATTAAATCAAGCATATATATTTTTGAATTTAAATGATTTTATATATTTGTTTCAACGTATCGTCAGTAAAAGAGGGTACAGACGTCTTTTAAGTCTTCCCGTCTATTTCCAGTACATTTAGCACTAATTGTGAGGGGCTCAATTATTACGATCATATTTTGGACTCATTGGACTAGAAAATTGAACAACTCTGAGGTCGCCATTTAAGGAATCAGTAGTGGTTTTATACACCTACAGTTACAAGTATATTTTATACTACAAATATATGATTAAGAACTTATCTTATTTATATATCTGGTTATAGTTTCGTTTATAAAAATATTTACAAGCAAAACCCTTTTAGTTAAGAGTACGACTTCGCTATGAATAAAATTTCTCGTTCAGTTTGTTTCGCTTTAGTTTGGAAGATTTCTAGTAAGGAGATGTGTCGATTAATTAAATATAGATAATGTTTTTATGTATCTATACTTAAAAAGGGATGTATTGAGTAAATTCTGAAGCTATTTATGACGATCATAAAGTTTATATCAAGACAAAGATAGCTTTTGTGACAGTTGAAGTAAATATATAATAATGTTGCAAGGATAGAAAGTTTGTTTGTTTAAATGGTCTAATCTTCGAAACTAAGGATTGAAGTTTTAAAAAATATATAATTTTGAATATGATAGGCAACCATTACGTTACTCTTTTAATAGTAAATTAAATCGTTTGTCGACGGGTGCAACCGCGAGTAATGGCTAGTATATATCTACAAAACATCTGGTTCTAAATACAGTGTAAGAAAATTTCATAAAATTATCTATAAATAATATATGATAAATAAATGAACATATATTTATTTTTTTATTTTTATCGATGTTTTTCCCATCCCTAGTAAGTGGACGGTAGTTCCCAGTATGTTAAAAGTTCAGAAGATTGCAAGAATGGGCTTTTTACGTGGCCTTTATGGCTGCTTTATTGTCACAGCTGTTATGCGGTTTACGAGCTCTCCACTTTATGCGTTCCTATTTAATATAACATACTATATGTATATATGTATATGTATTCAGATTTATATGTTGTTGCTTGTACTTATAATTTATGATACTTATTTCATTGTAAGTATTTTATTTTAGAGATAAAGAAAACTTTTTTATATTTTGAAACAAAAAAGTAAAATAAATTTATTAAAATGTCCGAGTTATTTTTAGAACATATATATATTTTATACGATCTTTAATGTATAATTTAACGTTACGTTTCGAAATAAAATTTCCAAAATTTGCTGATAATACATTAAAAATTCTGTACAACTTAGAGTGAAAAAATATTTAATAAACAGGTGATAATAAAAATATAAGTCTAAGAAGCTTTAATCATCCCCCGGGGGTTAAATCGTAAAAAATTCGGGGGTCAACAGTCGAGAGGAAACCAACAATTAAAAGGAATTGAGGGTTTTCTATAAAAAGAGATTAATATTTTACAACACAGACTCACGATAACTACACTTATATATGATGTAATTATGATTTTGTTCATATATTACGAAGACCATTTACTTTTAAATAAAAAGCAATTGATACGTTTAGGATTCGAACCCACAACCTCTGGGAAATTCGTTTTTTGCTTTCCTTTCAATAAATAATAAGACAGATAAATAGCTAAGCACTGTATTGCATATGAAATAATATAAAAAAGAAACAACTGAAAATATTAAATGAAACAGAACAATATGCAAAGGCTAAAAGAAATCTCTGACAGACAACCTTTAGGTGAAAAAATGTCATTACAAAAACGGTACAGTGTGAATAAAAAGGATTGCTAATCCAAACATATTTTATTTTAATAATTATTTTTAAATTTAATCAAATAAGCTTGTATATGTTTTATTTTAAAATTTTATTTAAAATTAGTATAAATACATTAAAGTCTGATGTCTGAGATGAGTCTAATTTGTTTAAACTTTAAAAAGAGGGCGAGGGTTAAATTATATTTAGCACAGACCTTACGAATTAAGACACGAAAAATTTACGAAAAACTTTTGACGATTCGTTTTATTTTCGTCGAAAGATAAAACGTGTCAATAAAGAAAACTTTTTTACATTTATTCATAAATTGATTCAATTAAGACGTTTTATTCATTAAAATATGATTAAATTTCAAAAATCTGTGTACAATTATTTTATGGAGAATCTTTTTTATTAATAATGTATTTCTTTCATAAGTTATTATAATTATAATATTTGTCATGTACATATATCACATATATTAATGAATATTATATTTATTTAGGTATATATTCGCATCTATATATCTATATTTACAAATATGTATATTTATTTATTTATATGTGTCAAATCTTTCATTTTATTGTTTTATAACGCCTTATTGTCCTAATTTTCTTTTTACTTTTCTCTGTAGAGAGCGGTAGAGAGAGATTTTAGTAATATATGTCTTTATAGTAAAGCCTTTTAAATTATATATTTTTAGATATATTATGTATATTTTTTGAGAACATTAAATTATATATTTTATCTTAAAATGTGCTACAAGTAAAAAATGTGCGTATAGATAGTTTTGAATTAAATTAGTAAATATATTCATTACACAAAAAAAGGTAGTTAAAGCAAGCAGTTGCAGAGGACAGTTGGGAGGGTGTCCTATGAATTATTTGCAGTTGAATTAAAATGTTGCTGAGAGAACGGGTCAGGTCATACAGGAAGTGGAAGCGGGAGCGTGCAAAACTAATAGATTTAAATATTTAAGCATTCATACCGAATTGATTACGATGGCTCTAGTTCATACAAAATATGAATATTTTGATGGTTTTGATGTTTGTGAAACAATTATCACAATAAAAAAATACCGGCTGAGTTTGTTGTGTGGTTCTTCTCAGACCAGGACGTGCTTGGAAGCTTTTAACTCTTAAGTTGGAGAGTGTCCAGTATAAAAAAAGGCCCTCGTGACTTCAAATTGACAGAAAGTGATTTCTGATATGGATTTAAAGTTGAAAAAATATAAATAAAACAAATAAAAATATATTTTCGTGCATTAAAAAAAACAGATTTACTATGTAGCGTTTTAATAAGTGTATGAAATCGCTATTCTTATGACTGTGCAGCTTCCTCTTAGTATTAAGATAAAGAGCAAGGCGTGAGGTCGTGTCAGATGGATCGCTGGATTAGCTCCGAGCACGATTTTTACACTTCACTGCGGTAATTTGTTTGTCTTTATTAGTACTTCGTATTCTTTTAAAAGAATTGTTAATCTTTTAAATAACATGATGATAAATATTTATTACTTTACTATTAATGTTTCGTAGTTTTATATATTATTTATATAATAAAAAGCTTCAAGAATACTATTAAATATATTTTCTTAGATTTTCACGAGTACACATTTCAAATAAAACTATTTTTTTACGGATAATTTGATTACATTTTTATTTTAACCCGACGTTTCGCATGCTTTGCAGCAATCGTGTTCACGGGTAGACGAGATATAAGTGTCACTTACATCTCGTCTTACTTACTTCGAAACGTCGGGTTAAAATAAAAATGTAACCAAATTTTACGCGACTATGTAATATAATTTTTATACTCAGGTTATTTCTGTTGAAATTTGCCTGACTACTTTCGAGTCCATTTGGGGTTCTTATTCATGAGTTTTGAGCATGGCGGAATCTCGGCGTGAAACTAGTCGGGCAAACTCCGATAGTAATAACGTAAGTACAGACGGATAATTATATTTAACAGAAATCATGGATCACGAAATTTAACATACAAGATTCATGAATAGAAGTTATAGAAGGGATTTCAGTAGCTTGATCTTTCTTTGCTTATAATATGAAATCGCAAATGCTTTGGAGTCGGAAAATTAATTATTTTTTTTCCACTCACCCGGTCACAGGGTGCAGGTGCATGCAGCTGACGAGCCTGCCCCCGCCCCAGCGCCTCTCTCTTCCTCTGAGCACTGAACAGACGCAGCTCCTTACGTTCCTCATCAGACAGGGAGTGGCAGTACCGCACCTGGAATACCAAGTTATGGACTTAAGTGAAATGTTATTTTAATAATTCACAAATATACAATTGATGAACATAATAAACACCCAGACTCAAAACAGCAACTCGTGGATGACACAAACAAATCTCTCCTGTGGGATTTGAACCCAGTACCTTTGGCTGAGCAGTCAGGACCAGTAATCACTGGACCATTTGGCCGTCATTAATGGAAGTTGGAGTCAGATTTATCTTTTAATAAAAAGGAATGGATTGATATTATTATTTGTTAATAAATTGATTTGTTTACTATAAATAAGCTTAATAATTTTCTATGATTTTCACGAGTACACATTTCAAATAAAACTATTTTTACGGATTGAAACTCGCGTATAATTTGTTATTAGTTTTATTTCAAGTTTAATAATTTGTTCTACAACTGTAATTACAAGAATAACAAACCTCGTTATCCTGTGGCGGCAATTGCTGCAACAGCTGCTTGAGGCGGTACCTCTCCCCCACGCTGTTGACGTATGGCACCTTGTCCTCAGGTATCGCTGAGAAGTACAGGTGCACCTGGAAATGAGTGAATCAGCAATATATAGATAAAAAGTTTTACCGTATTCATTGGATTTATGATTTCTGCACTTAAGTTAATATATAGTCGATAAATGTTTCATAAACTTCTAAGTTAGGAGAAAAATATATTTTTTTCATACATACATTTCTTAAATCTCACGATTTAAAAATTGCTGACGCATGAAGATTTTGGAGATTTTATCTCCAATTATTTACTATTTTATTATGATTTTATTGCTACTGACAGTATTAACTAAAAACATATATATATACATATTAACTAAAAACATATATATATATATAGTATAGCAATAATAAGTCATAATATGTTATAATAAGTCAAAACAAAGTCCGGGATCATAATGATGTCACACAGACGTCAGTAATATGACACATAAATAATGGCATTAACTATTAATACAGCAACCCCTCTTTATGACATCATATTAGGAGATTAGGATTCTGCAATGTCTAAAACTCTTATTAACTATAAAAACTAATAAAATAAAGTAAAATAATAAATATATTTATTGTAGGTTCCAAAGTATTTAGCGATGTTTAATGAAGATAAATATATTAAAAATTACCTTACATAAGTAATTTTTAATTTGGTATTTTCTTAGATTTTTACGAGTACACATTTCAAATAAAACTATTTTTACCGATTAAAACTAGCGTATAATTTGGTTACATTTTTCTTTTAACCCGACGTTTTGAATGTTTTGCTGCAATGTTTCGTTTTTCGTGTTCACGGCTAGACGTGTCTTTTTAATTTATTACATTGTTTCAATGACAGAATTTTATTAATCTAATTTGACATTTATGTAATGTGATTTTATTTAATAATTGAACATTTATGATCCCTGTGTTATTGTAATGTTGACTTTGTTTTGATTATGTATTGAATTATTTTTATAATTATTGTTATTAATTTCGTTACATTGTCTATGATTATTATTATTATTATTATTATCTATTAACTAACATAGTCTTTAAGAAATCGCTACTAACAAATATATGGATTTATGGAAAATCTGAAATAAACTTTATTATTATTGTTATAGTACTAAAAAAAGTTACCGAATAAATACGAATAACCCATTAAACTAGCAGTATGTTAGTGGCTTTCCCCGTGAGTAAGTAACATATTTTAATTAATTTAATAAATAGTTTTTAATTATTATCTTAAATATTCTATGCAACTTGTTGTTTACTACAATATTAGGAGGTTTCTTCAAAATGTTATTGTTTTTTTTTAAATATTATTGACAGATCCATCCCATGTGTTCGTCTTCCGCTTCTATCTTGTATATATGAAATAAAACTATTTTGAACGAATATTAATTTACTTATATTGGTTACATTTTAATTTTAACCCGACAGTAAGTCAGTCAGTTAATTAGTCATCTACCTAGCGATTTTTTACATATATTTTTTACCTTATATATTATTTTAAGTTAGCAAACTTTATGTGATAGAGAACATTATATATTAAATAACTAAATGAAATATTATCTACAATTATAAATCAACAATAACTCAACAATTAACAAGAACTTAAAGAATAAATATGAACATTTAAAAAGATACTTCATGGTATCATAAAATAAAAGATATCAGAATAAAAGATACTGAATGTTATCATAAAATAAAAGATATCATAGAAGATATATATCCTAGTTTTTATAAGCAATAAAACCGAGCGAGTTCTAGACGTTATTAACAGACAGACGTAACAAATATCTGATATATATTAATGAAGAGCTAATGAAATGAAGACGTGATCAGCCTTGAAATATGGTATTATGGGTTCCTTTAACTGTTTGTATGTCATGTTATATTAGGAATATAACAGTATTTGAACAAGTAAAAATCTTCTTATTTTCAGTAAATATTTTTGTTTTGGGATTAAATAATCTACATAGTTATGTATAATACAAAATTTTTTTCTTCGGAAAAAAATGATTATAAAAAAAAATAATACAAACATAACAAAGTAAAAATATCGGTATTTTTTCTGATAATTAAAAAAAATATATTTTAGCTTCAGGATTAAATTATCAATATAGTTAGGTATAATTTTCAAAAAAGTTTTTTTGGACAAAAAAATTTTCATGTGTACCATGCCTTATATCTGCTTTAAGGCACGATACACACGAGAAGTTGTTCCGTTAGATGGATGTGTGGGCGTCATAAATCTCACTCATCGATTGAATCCTTACTGGAAGAGCTGGTGATAAATATGGCACGTGAGAAAAAACCCTTAGTTAAGACTTAAACGATTTGTTTAAGACTGTGAAATATATCTAACGCTGGTTCCTTGGAATAAAATAATAATTTAATATTTAATGAAGAAAAGAAAATTGCAAATAAGAATTTAAATTTACATCCATATTTATATATCGGTAAATATTTTGTACAATCATACCCCCGTCGCGGCGCGCCCAGAGAGTTCACGCGCAGTTCACGCCGTGTTTCATCCACCTTATAAGTTCATGAATAAGGATTTGAAATTGGTTCGAAAATAGTGCAAATTTCAATAGTTTTGACGTGAGTACGGCCGAATTATAAATAATACTTATAACTCTAGATTTGTAATTATAGTAAATATATTTTTTTTCTTATATTTTTTAATATAATCTAAACACCATGTATATGATCATATGTTTTTCTGTACATCCTGATCCCATAAACTACTATACTAATGTATATTTCAACGCAGCGCAACAGATAAATTGAAAACAAAAAAAAAGGTTTCTAAGAACAACTTTACTTGAGCCGTCAGTTACACCGCCACATTCCTGTATCTTAAACCTGAAATCTAGATTTGATATTATAATACTAATTACGGTTTTAAATGATAAAAGATAAAAGAAATACAAAACATATATAACATATAATGTTGGCAGCATTAATTAATTGAATTTTCACTTAGAACAATATCTTCAAAATTCTTTGCGCGAACTAAATGGTTTTACCGTCCCAAAATTATGAACAAAAGTTACAATACAATAATTAAGTTTAAAAGTTGAGTAATTAAACGTAAATTGAGATCTGTATTCTGTGACGTCATGGCCCTCGAGTCTCAAGGCGCCTCGCTCGGGGAGAGATTTTAATTTTTTGCCTCGATGCCTCCGCTGCCTCGCTTCCGTAGTCTTTATTTTTACTTTAATTATTCGAATTATACCCGAATTTCGTATTTAAGACCCTACACTTTGGGGATCATAATATTTATTTTGGAATGCTTTGAATTTTAATTGTTTAAAGCATTTTGGTGAAAATTATACTGTCTTTTATGTTTTGTCGTATTTTCTATAGCCTAGTATTTATTCAGACCTTTTAATAGACAGGCAAAATATTACCCGCATCTAAGCGTACAATAGATCATAATGTCTCTTCAAACAAAGATCGAAAACCAGCAAACTTTCTCGAAACAATAGCTTTGTGGCGAGACAAAGCGCTGATGGAAATGCAAAACCTTTCTGAATATTCTAGAAATACTGTGGGAGTAGTGCCAACATCAAAAACAGCATTACTGTATACAGCACACCATCACGCTGAATCAATATATTGTTTTCTACAACTATGACCCTAAATACGTGATAATAAAGATTTAAATCGAGTGCACTATATTGGCATTGCTTTAATGACTAAAATGTCAGCGATTATAAGTAGGAGTAGAATTTCATAGTTATTCTTAGTCAGGCCTTTGAGATCTTTATCAGCCGCTGGTAAAAGGTTGCGTTTATCGTTCCATTAAGTACACTCTTTGTAGCACGAGGGTATGTTATAGAAATATATTAAAAGACTTTGTAAGGACTTTCTTTTAAGTAAGGTGTTTTAAATGTTGCTTTTAATGTAAAAAATACCAAAAATTCTAACTATTAGCAAATTGTTTATGTCCTATAGCAGGCAATATTTATTTTCAAAACATAGAGTATTAACCTTAAGACGTGCTCCATTGCGTATTGAAGAACTACAGAAATGAAATGAGTTCAATGAAATGAGATGAGATGAAATGAAATAAAATGAAATGAAACGAAATTTATCATATAAATATTACCACAACGGGGCATCGAAACTGGGCTACGTAAGCTTTTCAGCTTTTTTTTTTTGGACTTTCGTCAAGTCAAGACAAGTAACTCTTTTATGCGTTAATAGTAATAGTAGTAAAGAATCCATCTTACCTGTTCAGGTCTCAATCCTGGCGGTACCCAGGTATACTCTTCCAAAGCGCATCCTGAATCATCATCACTCTGCGAATGTCTGTGAGGGTCTCCAGGCTTCATTAGTCTCTCTGCGTGTTCCAGTAACCCCCTAAGCTTGCCTTGAGGCACAGGGTGGGGGGAGAGAGACATCGCAGATTGGGGTGACTGAGGGGAATGGTAACTCGGAACGGGCTGGTTAAGTTGGGACACGCTGTGACTATGCAGCAGATTATACTCTTGGTAGGGTTGACTTCTTCTGAAGTTTGGATACGAGTATGGGTGGGGAGAGTTAGATGTACTTGGTATGGAGGAGCCGCTGTGGCTTGGCTGCGGGGATGGGAGGTGGGGCGAGGCGGGTGCTGGTGGCGGTGGCGAGGATTGCTCGTGCAGCGGCGGTGGTGACGATCCGGTTGGCGATACCACGCAATTTCTGCAGACCGGTCTGAAAAAAGTAAAATTTTTGATTAAATGAAGATTAATATATTATTTTACTTAATTGATTTGTACATCATTTGATAGCTTCATATATCTTAATCTATTGAAGAAGATCGTGACTCACGGTAAATATATGAAATGATTGATTTCTATTACAGTCTAAGATTGATTAACGACCTCACTGAAGCAATCTGATGGTACGATGTCTTACAAATATCTTTGAATGGAGCCCTAAGCGGCCATTTACACTAGATATTTCATTTAAATGAACAATAAATAGGCTTATATATATGTATTAGGTCTCGTGAC
Source organism: Mechanitis mazaeus (assembly GCA_959347395.1). Lineage (NCBI taxonomy): Eukaryota > Metazoa > Arthropoda > Insecta > Lepidoptera > Nymphalidae > Mechanitis > Mechanitis mazaeus. Next base: position 13,693,818 of record OY365756.1, on the reverse strand, counting down.
GAATACATTAAAATCATCATATAACTAGCTATTACCCGCGGCTTCACCCGTGGACGAACAATTTATTTTTCTATTAAAATAATTAAGCCCATAACCTGCTTCATAAACCTACCTAATCTATTCAGAAAAACAAATTCAAACAACCAATAAACAAATAAATTTTTCCACTTTTTATTATTATTATATATAGTATAATTTTCTACAATTTAAAGAATATCCACCTAAAAATAATAATGAAAAATAAAATTGTCATGAAATGTTATATACACATCTGAAAACAACAATATAATTTTTGAATACTTACGTAATATTATAATTTTGTTATAGTCATAACGTTATTTTATCAATATCAAATTATATTACTGATTACCTTTTCATTAATATTATAATATTTAATCAAATAGATAATATTGAAATAAATTACATATTATTAATTGAACGGATGTTAGAAAGCTTGTTTATAAATTGATGTTTTTTAATATTATTATATATTAGTGAGTTCATTAATTTTTGTCGGCGAATCTGTCGGTTAATATATTTTAGTTTTATATTGATATTTTATAAGTTGAAATAGTCTTATCAATATTAATGTATGCATAAGAAATTTAATACAGACTAGCTTGTACTCCTGGTTCTTCTCGCGGAAAAATGACTTTATTTAATATTAGGATAATTAAGAGCAGTAGAATTAAGATATATATATATATATATATATCTTAATATATATATATATATATATATATATCCTATAGCCTTCCTTAGGAGCCTGCTTATCATATTCAGAAATAATTTTTCAAATCCTTTGGGTAATTTCAAAGCTTACCGCATTAAGAGAAACAAACTTTACCTATTCATATTATTATAAATATATAAAAAAATTGTGGAATTTGCGTATATTAGTAGTTTTGTATATATGTATATACTATGTCGTGGTGGTTTATTATCATATGTACAACTTTTTGATAACCAATCGGCCATTTCCAATATATATATATATATATATATATATATATATATATATATATATATATATATAATAACACTATATATACCTTTTATTAATCATTACGATTATATTTACGTTATTTAGAAACTCTATCAATATTTGTCTGTCTGTCTATTCGTATTGACTAATCTAAATAACAATTGAATCCTTGACTTGACTTGACTTATATAATAATATCTTCAAAATATTAAGAATGCGAACGAAGCCATGGTAAATCACTAGTTTTAAATATCTTCTTTTAACACTTTATATCCTGAACAATCCACACTTAGCTCCCTCAATTTAAATATTGCATCTCAGGGTCCTTAGCGATGCTGACAGCGCGTCTTTGGCTTGAATCTCCACGCGCCATCTTGATTTAAGATGACTTACATATTGAATTATATTGTCAGGTTCATGACCTGGGGTGACTTAAGATTAACTTTGTGGCTCAGTTTTACTTGTCCAAATATATAAAGTTTTCATAAGACACTATTTATTTTATTATTAAATTTTATTTGTATTTTAATCGTAGACCCAAAATGGCATGAAAGTGTGTATACCATAATTTTTGTCGTGTAAATGCAGTTTGTATTAGTTTTAATCCTAAGTCATATTAAATTATTAAATAAGATAAAGTGATGTTAAGATATAATATATGTGTATGAAAAGTAATTACACAGGACAGACCTGGTTGAAGCTCTGTAGAGCCCTTAGTTATGTTCCAATAATTGGAGATATTTAATTAGATTTTACTGTAATTCTTTCGGTAAAAAAGATTCTTAAAATAAATATATTCGAGATCGTCGATGAGTTTCCACGTAATATACTAGTTGAGGACAGAATGCGTCGACGTTTTGTAAATGCAACTTCGCTGCTGTTTGCGCCTTGCTTCGCTCAATATGCCAACACATATCGAGATTTTGCGAGCGCAGCGAGTCAAACTTGAGGTCTGGTTCGTGCTTCTAGCTTAACAAAGCTATGAGATTGTCAAATTAAGTAAATAGAGACTATACAAAGAATTCCTAACTGACTGACTCACTAGTCTTTCCCAGAGCATTAATGTGGACATATTAAAACTACACAGTGTAAAGTAAAAAAAAGAAAAAAATTATCCTTTAAAATGAAGGTACTGATAAAACTTTAAACATTTACGAATTAATGTTACATAATAATACATTTAAACAATATAATATTAATAAGAAATTTATTCAACATATAAAGAGTTAAAAAAATTATATAGTACTAGACTCTTGGTTCCTCCCACGGACAACAGATTTTATTTACTATTAAGATAACTCAGCATTAACATAATGCTGTATAACCTATAGCATTTCTCATAAACCTGAATATAGTCAGAAAGAATTTATCAAATCCATCCGGTAGTTTTGAAGATTAACGCCTTTAAACAAACAAACTTTTCATAGTTATAATATTAGTATTGATTTAAAATACGCATGCGGAGTCGCAGCAAAACAGCTAGTTAGTTACACATGTAAATAGTAAATAAACTACTTTCTACAAGTGTGTAATCAAAACTACTTTCAATACGTAAGAAATATTTAACTTAGAAGACATTTAAATGGCAGAAAACTAAACATAATGGCCATTCCACCGGAACACTGCAATTTATTTACTACCAGTACAAAACGAACCATAATATCAGGGTAATACAGTCGTTATATAAATTAACATGGCAGATGTTATCTTACGTCACGATTCGATGATGTTCAGTATCGATTATCGACTATTGAATTCCATCGATATCGATAAATCGGTAGTCGACGGAGCGCTGATGTACCGATAATTTTGTTCTGTTTGTTTCATATTTATAAGAGAATTCAGTTTGACGTTGGAATTATAATAAGAATTTATTATGATATTTAAGATAATAAATACTTAACAGATTTTTAAATTAACAATATATGCGAAATATGAAATAAATCAAAAGACCTTTTTTTATACAAACTATAATATATTAATAATATTAACTCTATGAACCTGTCTTAGTAAGTGTACTTCATAAAACACCATACAATTTAAGCCACGCGTAGACAAACAAACCATTTTTTATATTCTTATAGTTACAATACATATTAAGCTGAGCGAAGTTGAGCTCTTACTGGTCAAAAGTGTGTTTCGTTACTTATGCTACTCCTCCTAGACGAATAATGGTAGGATGTCGAAAATTGGCAAACTTGTCGAGGACATGGACTTATAGGTCCTAAAATATTTTGGTGACATTTGTGAGTGTAGTATTTTATTAAATGGTCAAAGTATGTCCCATAGAGTTAACATGAAGAACGTTTTGAAATCGCACGCGCGAGTTGTTATTAGGCTTAAGATTATAGCCACTATTTACTCTATTAATTTTACAAGTTTGTAATGTTTCGCCCAGCTCCACCCGCCGTACACAATGGCGGACCTAGTATAAATTGAACTCACTATAAATATATATTTACCCTCCCTATATATAAAAACAATGATATCTAAAAAAATATGTACAAATATTCTATTTCTTTTAATATTTTATAAGATTCAAATCATCAAAGTGATGTTTGAACCGGGTTCCTAAATGTCTTGGCACCAATAAAATAATATCAAACAATGGGACATACAAGCTGTACACATTCCATGTGTACGTGACAGACATACAGACACGACCAACGAGCGACAACCATTACTATATTTTTGTTACTGTTACGAATAATATGATTACAAATTTTCAGAAAATATTGTTGTCACGCACTTTTTAATTAAAAATTATAATAATTTCTTGAAAATTTAATTTGTCTTAAAAACTGGCCTCGAAGTCGAGTATAGACCTAACATTTTTTAGAATATATACAGTAAAATTAATAATTAATAATTAAAATATTATTAAAATAAAGAATATACAAAAGATATTTAATAATAATTTTATATCTTCGTTAAAGTTTGAAAAGGAACTACAAATTAAACTTCAAGACAAGAAAAAATACGTTAATGTTAATTTTATTTTATCTTTAAAGAAAAATAAATTGTCAAAGCCATAATTTCATGTGATTACATTTTAAATTTTAAAGCATTTTTCCTGTATATTTATCCCATAACTTTTTATCACTTCTTTCCGTGTGTTGCCTCCGGTTTTCGACGTCAAATAAAAAAAATACTGTTAAATTTTCAGACTTTCTGATTGGTTGATATTGTGATCCGTCAACCAATCACAGTTCTTAAGAAGCTGTCATCACTGAATAATTTTTACTTAAATAATCCAGAAAATGGCCGCCATCCCAACATAAATATGAAGTTTAATACAGTTCAAAGTGCCGTATACAGTAATACAAGTTTATGCTTTTACGGTATTATAAAATAATAACAAATTACAAGGTATTATAGCACTTACTGTTATATTACAATGTTGAACTGAGCATTAATAAAGCATATAAATAATAATATTTAAAATCATCAAAAATATACACAGAATACTTTTACGAAATATATAATTATAACTTATTTAAAATTCTACTATGCTAAAAAGAGGTTACATATAAACAACATATAATTATAATCAAAATAATTACCGGGTTCCATTGTAATAAAACAAATGGCCGCGAGGTGTAATCTATTTAAGAATAAAACATTTATAACAATAGTAAAACAGTTTCCCAGAGCGTAATGCCACGTTGCCTTTTGTTTTATCGCTTATTATAACAAGTTGTTTCATAGAAATGAAATGGAAACGTGTTTTGGACGCCATCTTTAATTTTATTGTGTAGCATTTCTAGCGGTCAAGAAGAATTTATAACACGAACAAAATTAGGCTATGCTTTAATTCGAATTGTTTTGGACTATTTACGAGAAGTATTGACATTTTTAACGAAAACGTACATTAATAATTTAAAAAAATAAACCTTTTAAGAGAAAAAAAATATTCATGAAAACTGTAATATTAGTAAGGACGCTGTAACAATTTATTTTTTTATTTTATTTTTACCATAAGAAGTAATGATAGTAAAAAATATACAAAGAAAAACAAGAATGCAGTCACAAAAGTAGTATGTGATACTTCTAGATCATTTCTAGAAGTCGTTCTTAATAAGCATAAAAAAAAATCACGGTTAAACCTATGACGTCATAGATAAATAATTATGACGTGTATAATAAACAAAGTATCAAAATCTCAAACATTACCATTAAAATCCGCTATATAATTGTAAAAGTTGCATCAAAACCGTTTTAGTTTATAGTCGGTAAATTAGAATTTAAGAGGTAGTTCTCACAAATAGTTAAACTTAAACTTATGTTAGTTATAAAACTAACGAGCTTGTGTCGATTTCAATGATTTCTTACAAATTATTTACTATTTTTTATTGGTTTTTCTGTAGTCTATACAGCCTGATGTTATTATTATTGGTTTTTAAATTAATATTAATATACATGAAGGCCATGTTATGTGTTGTATATGTATGTTTTTCATGTAATAATATATATATATATATATATCATATTTTGATAAGATGACACAGACTTACATATAAAACGCTAAATTTATTAAGGTCTCTAACGACGCAGTAGCTCAGTTTGCAGAGCGACGGGTGCAGTATCCCAGAGATAGCAGGATCGAATCCTGTCCGTTATTAATTTTTCATTTCAAATTGTTTACATTTGTTTAAGAAAGACTGTCAAGTGCAGTCATTGAATTACTATTTATGTATTCAAATATTCAAAACGTTGAGGCGTGTCTGTCCGTGGTATTGTAATTGTAAACCGCTCTTGTATGTATTTGTACTGTTTTAGGTACGATAAAATATTATATATTATATATATTTTAATTTTTTATATTTTTTATTTTAAACATTTATGTGAGTTAATTTTAATGGACCTACTCCACCTTCTCACCAGCACCACGGGTTGACTGGCAGAGAATGCCACCAGGCATTAAGTCCGCCCTTTGTAATTCTTTCTTTTTTGGTTTTAAATAAGTTTGAATAAATAAATAAATAAAATAAAGAAAACTATTTATATTTAACTTTTACGTAAAAAATATCCTCAAGACTACTGTAACACACACACGCACACGCACACATGTACATTAATTAAGAGTTATTTCTCAATTCAAATAAAGCACTTTGTCGCAATAAAGAAAACACAAAATGCCATTCAGGAAATAGGAAAAACTTGATAATCAAGATGGCCGTCCATATTGGAAAACGATCGAAGCGTAGATAGATTTACGAGCATGGCGTCAATTACGAATGTATAAAATACTTAATATATACAAAACGCAATTAGCTTCAATATGTTCCATTTACATAAATAAAAAGAATATCTCGATGGCGACCGGTTTGTTGCGGGTTGTTCTAGAAAATAATTTTTAAATTTTTATCGTATACGATAATTGTAAAGAATATTACATGGTGGATTTATTTACATTGGTAACAATTACCTTGTAATATGTTAATATTAATTGAGATAAGACATAATAGGCCCGAGCTTGATATTAATATTGAAGCTTGATATTTATCGATTATAAAGAGATTTTTTTCTTTAAATCAACTTTACGATTAAAATATACTAGGGCCGCCAGCATCCAAGCGGGGCAAGCTGAGCGAATCTCTCTTCAATGAGAGAAATAACGAAAAATATATCAAAAAACTTTAGCTTGATATTGATTTCCACATTGTCTACAATTAACAGAAAAAATGATACATACGTACGTCAGTCATCGTAATAATTTATCATTTGCGCGTGTAAAATAACGTTTCAATTAAAAATAAAGTTAATTGCAAATTACTCTTAATCTATAATAAACGTAGTTATGTGATAATAAACTGGTCTAAATTTGGTCGGTTTAGCTTGATCGGTTTAGAAGAAGATAGCAGACAAAATTTGATCGAGTTGATAAGTAGAGTGTAATTTATACATTTTACATATATAAATATTATAAAGCTTAAAAGTTTGTTTGTTTATTTAAATTAAACTTCGAAACTATCGGATGGATTAAAAAAAATAAACACCTTTATAACAGGTAGCTTCATGAGGAAGAATATAGTCTATCTAACATTACGTTACTATTTTTAAATTTAAATAAAATTTGATCGCGGGTGCAACCGCACGTCACAGCTAGTATTAAATAACACAATATCTACTATTATTTATGTGTGTATGGGTTCTATCTATTTAAAGCCTAGTATGATTGTATTTAACATTAATAAACGGACTGGTATGTATGCAAATTATATAAATAAATGAGTTTTGTTTTTATGTCGCAGTAAAAGTATAAAATATTTAAATGACGAAACTTAAAGGTTGCCGAGTCTCGGGTATGAACGTGTAATCAGGATATTTTATATAATACCTTTTAATCGATTAACTTAATATCAGAAAGTTTTGCAAACATTATATTGATATTACTGTGAAGTAACTTGCATAAATTATTGCATATAACTACAACTTTGGAATGCAATATAATGATTAGTATTATTGGATACTTCATTTCGAAATATTTTATAAGTTACAATCATTAGATACTAGCTTCTGCATGCGGCTTTGTGCGTGGTGTGTTCTTGAAAAATACTAAATATTTGCACCGCCACTTCACGTCATCTTCACGCCGCGACGAGTTATAATTGGCGCTTAATGGTGCTGCACTCAATTGTGTTATGAACTGCCAAATTATTTTGTCTTAATTATTTTGTGTAAAAACAAATATATGCATTTACTACTAAAAAGATAATGGTATACATTTTTATAAGAATTTAAAATATATATTTTAAATAACAAACAAATTTAATTGTATTTATTATTATTTTGTATATTATAGCTTCCACGTGAAATTTGATGTTGCAGATATAAATTAAAATTTAATAATCCTACGGTACATATATAATATTAACATTTGAGGCAAAGCACGTTACCTGAGTACCTACTCAGGTAGGTAGTAGGTAGGTAGAGTAGGTACTGAGATCGCAGAATCCTTTAAGATTTGCTCGTTTCTTATCATTACATTATGGCCAAATTACCAAAATACAAATATAAGTTTTTATCAAAATTTATTCTGTAATTTTGACATGAAACAGTAACAAAGATACATAGACCCTCACAAACTTTTGTATATATAATATTGGTATTATATTGTGAATAGAAGCTAATTAGCCTATTCAACAAAGCTAAAAGTGATTCTATAAACATAATATCACCCTCTACAAATTTGCGAGGCACGGATATGAAAATCGAAAGTGTTATAAATTTAAAGAATTTGTATTGTTATTGTTATTATTATATATAATTATCTGGCTGTACTCACGTAATTGCTATCGGAATTTGATCGACTAGTTTCGAAACCATTATGGGCTTTTATGCATGAGCTAGGTTCACGGTAGAATCGCGGTGTGAAATGCACGCAACGGCTTTCTGACCGCACCGCAAATGTGACGAATAGATTTGAAACTAAACAACCGAATTCCGATAGTAATTACGTGATTCCACCCGGATAATATTTAAAGTATATATTTTAATTTTAATAAGGATTCACGTACACAGGAAGCTTTTTATTCGAAGTCGATGGAACCTAAGTTTCAAATATAATTTATGTTGGAACGCTTTCTATAAGTAAAATAAAATATGTAGTATATGGTATCACAGCGGGAAACCACGTGTTAACTGCTAACGTTGGTTTTTTAAGAACTTTCCCTTTGTATCAAAGGTTTAGTCACACGCTAAGCTATTTACTGCTTACGCAACTATGCGAGCTAAAATATGTAAATTACAATTACAGAAAACTAGAGAGGAAAAATATGTATTAACTCAGGCAAGACGGATGTTTCTTATACAAAGTATGTACTAGCGAAGTGTTTAAGATAATGATGGCCGAGAGAAAAAAGGTTTGTTTACTTGGATCTATAATAATCTCTGTATAATTCTTTTTAAATAAAAACTCTTTTACTGATTATAAATCTTTTGTTTACACTCAATATATAATGCGGCTGTACTTATGTCAATACTATTTGACTTTGACGGACTAGTTTAGACCCCATTCGGGGTCCTTATTTATGAGTGAAGCATATCAAAATCGCGGCGTGAACTGTTCGAAATTAATTCAACAAATACCGATAGTATTGAAGTCAGTACAGCAAAATAATTATATATACTTAATAAAAATCATAGATATCGTAAGTTGAAATAAAAAAACAAAATATATTTTATTATCTTTACAAATCTGTTGACATGTTAATTGAAGTATGAAAGATGAAGATATGAGAAAAAAAGCTTAGCTTGCAGTATGACTTGCGCGTTACTTTCTGATATATTATTTTGTTTGAAAGCTAAAATTATAAAGTACTTTAATGTTATAATTATTATATAACAATAATGTAAATTAACGTAAGCTTAAATATTTAATAAAATAAATGTTGTGCTTTTGTTTCAGGGCTAATAATAAATAAATAAATATTAGTATATTTGAATGACATAATATAAACTTATATACATTTTAAAATTAATGATACCTTTAATTACATACAATAATAACAACTATAATTTGATTTCTGTTTACAACAGGAACTCTTAACAGCCTCGTAAACACAGCCTTATAAGAACAAAAACTCAATTCCCGACCCAATTACAATTTAAATACAGTTGAATTTTAAATGGCGGGTGTTAATTAATTTTCAAATCCATCGCCAATACACGAACTAAGAGCTTTTAAATAATAAAATATAAACAATTTAATAGTAATAAGAAGTAATAAAATAGAAAGCCTTAAGTAAGAAATTATTTTGTATTGTTATATATTCCTCCTATTACTATGAAATTTCTATTTTCTAAACAATTTTTTAATTATATTTCTAAAATATGGACGCTATCTATTTCCTAAACTACTTTCGATGCTACGTTTTTCTAAACTGTTTAATAAATTACATTTCTCAAGTATGGTTGTCTATTTTGAATTATATTTCCTAAATATGGGCAATTTTTAAATTATATTTCCTAAATATGTGCTCTACCGTTCTTAAACTGTTTTTTAAATTGTACTTATAAAATATGGATGCTATATTATTTTCGATACTTCGATTTTTTAAATTATATTTCTAAAGTATGGACGTTATTAAGTGAAGCTCTCTATGAGAGACACTCAATCAAAAATACAAAAAGTGCAATAATGTTTTGTAAATGCAACTTCGCTGCTGTTTGCACCTCGCTTCGCTCAATATGGTACCAAGATTTTGCGAGCGCAGCGAGTCAAAATAGAGGTCTGCTTCGCGCTCTTAGTCTATACCTCCATAATATGGACGCTATCTATTTTTTATATTTATTCGAAACCGTGGTACAATATTCGAGTACCTCAAATTATGAACCAAAATAAACAACGATGAAACAAAATAGTTTAAAATACAAGTATTACATTATTATTAATATTATTTAAATACTATAGTTTACTATAATAATTATTGTACAGTTTAATCAATAGCTGTACTAAGTTACTTTGGTGGTGGTATTTACAAGTAATTGTATGAAGTTATTCCACATAACTCTAATTGACACCCGCTGGTCAGGTAAAGGTATGGTAATCATAGCTTGGAAGCGATTCAGATGTCCGACGGATGCTTGCGAGGAAATTTCTAGAAATTTTCACATTTTTAAGAATCTTGAAATACGGAAGTCTAGAACCTTCCGCATACATCATTTGTTAAGAAAAACATGTTTGAAATAGTATTAATATAATTAAATAGTAGTTAATTAGTATTTTAGTTTAGAGCTGAGCGAAGCTTTATCGGACAACTCGTTCAAATTTTGTACGCTATCTCGTGTACCGATCAAGCTATACTAACCAAATTTTTACCAGTTGATTAACACATGCCTATCTTTCCATAGATTTACTATAGATTTCGAAAAAAATTGTAGTTGTAGATTGAGAATAATTTGCAATTAATTTATTTTTAATTGAAACGTTCTTTCACACGTGAAAATGATAAATTGTTACTGTGATTGACATATGTATCATTTTCTGTTAATTGCTGACATAATACCAAGTTAAAGTTTTCGTTATATATTGTTAGTTTCGCTCAGCTCTCCCCGCTTGCTTGTCGGCGGCGCTAGTATTCAATGTATATTGAACTTTTTATCAAATATTTAACATAGATTTCTTTACGATCATCTGTAATTAAAAAGATCGTAAATATTCTCTATATCCGTTCCGAATTTTTAATTGAACATTTCTAAGCGATTGACCTCGTTACAAGCCACCGTGTCGTAACTAGATATACATACAATTGATAAAGTTGTTGGTTTGTCTGTAGTTCGAAGATTAAAAGTTTTATCTATTGAGACAAGGAAATGACTTGTATACTTTTAATCTCTAAGAAGATTTAAAAAACTTAATAAATACATAGTTATATTACCCTAATAAATACATTATTATGAATATATATATATATATATATATATATATATATATATATATATATATATATATATATATATATTTGTAGAACGTGTTGCTTGTAAGAGATGACTCGTACTTAAAAACACTTTCGCCAAATGTCTAATGTTCTATATTATGTTTTTCTTCATATCAATATTTTTGTGTCCAAGAAAATGTAATAAATTAATAAATTATTCATGTACGAAAAACTAGAAATCTTAATAAATAATTTCGTCGTTCGAATGTAAATTAATTTCAAATATTTGTATATTTTAAAACAAATGCCTTAACACTGTATTTCTCTGACTGCAAATATTGACCAGATGTTGTCTTTTGAGAATAATTAAGATTAAAATATACCTTAATTATAATTACACCTAGTGATAGAAGGTCCGTCACAAAGAGTTTCACATACTTGTAAAATTGACAGAGTAAATAATGGCTATAATCTTAAGCGTAATAAGAACTCGCGCGTGTGATTTCAAAACGTACCACATGTTAACTGTATGGGACACACTTTGACCATTAAATAAAAAACTACAATCACAATTGTCACCAAAAAACTTCAGGACCTATAAGGTCACTGTCCTCGACAATTTTGCCAATTTTCGACATCATACTAATATTCGTCTAGGAGGAGTAGCATTAGTAACGAAACACACTTTTGACCAGTAAGAGCTTCGCTTACCTCAGCCAATAATGGCCTTTGTTAATATTTGTAACCTTCAAAGTATTTAGTAAGTCTAATTGTATGTCTGCTTAATATATTCTAAAGCACGTATCCTGCGAACATCGTATTATTAGTTGATGTATTCTTGATTATTAGCCAAAAATTCATATTTTCTTATTAGAGTTTAAAAACATAGATGTTATTATTAAATGCTAAGAATATATTTAAAATTTATCTTTAAAAGTAGAATTTGAATTCTTGTGATCTCTGGGATCTCTATCGCTCTAGCAATTGAGCTACATATTACTATTACTAGCTAACATATTGTTAATTTTACAGACATACATAAGATATTTATTATATCTAAGATATTGGCAATGGATTGATCTTTTAATAAACTACATGGTTTTTCGTCAATAAAGTCCAAAACTGCAATGAACTTTAGTACTATAAAGTTTAAAAAATATTTTTTCCTTTTGAGTCCTTTGGGTATTTCTTACAAGAAATACCTAAATAAGAGAAATTTGAGTAAAACAATATTATTTTATAGATATCGTGGTATGAAAAGGAAGAGTAAGGTTATTGTAATAATACTATTATAAGGCCTAAGAAGGCATGTCCATGTGATCAATCAAGTAGCTGTGCTAGACTCTACCAGATAGAGATGGAGTTCAGAATATTTGGAGTTATTGTACGACTGCTATAACTATAAATTTTAATATTATTTTGGGAGTCTTGCATTAATATCTTTTAAAAATGATAACAAAAAACATTAATCTTTTTAAATTTCAAGATACCATGGAGTTATAAATTTAATTTATTAATTTAAAGGGTTCTCGAATTAATGCGTTAATAATATTAATAAGCTATCCAGATATTTATGGTATTCGCTGCGAGGCGCCTTGTAAATAATGATTACAATCAGACATACTGATTTTATTTATGTATTTTGTAATGTACATTAAAAGCACATTTTTATTTATTAATTAATTGAGCATTTAATTCTTTGTTTTGTAACAAATTTGTCTGAAGTTCCGTTTGATTTCTTACTATTAATATTGTATGAAATTACTTTGATATAAGTATCAAAGATTTTTGTGTTTAATCTAGTTTTAGAATAAACTTAAAAATCAGTGGATCGTTCTTTAAATTTCAAAAATTATCTGTCCGAGATTGAAACCAAAAAAATAAAGTAGAAGTTATACCAATATATGTATATAAAAGCTACAAATGCACCAACATACAGAAAACTTTCTTCTTCATATCGCTCGTAACGAAATGATGTTCTTGTTGAGAACGTAATATTATTCAAATGAGGCATCCATTACTTTGATGTTAAGGTGTAGTTAATATACTGTTGATGGTCCCAGGATTAATTTGGTCCGGGATATTTATTGGAAAACATGTCTTTATATGGAGTATCATTATATGTAAACGTGTGAAGTTGTATGTCGTTTTAGCGTTAACTAGTCTCCGCCTGCAACTTCGCCTGTGCTTAAGTAATCGTGATCATTTTTGTTAATTTTAAAAATTCTTTTTTTACTGTAATATTTATTTATTTAAGCAATTTTTTGTGACCTCTTCAATAATAAACGTTTCAGTTACAATTTCAGTTAATTTGCATAAAACCTTGCTGAATATATTTCTAATCTTTCCTCAGCAATCGCACTATCTATAGGTGGAAACTGTACAAAAATCCGAATTGTTGTTTTTGATATTATTACATTTATACAGACAGACAAAAGCAACCCGGGAACATCATTTTATCATATGTATATATTTATCTAGAGTCTAGATGTATGCTTGCAATTAGAATTAGTTTAAATAAGACTATTGATAGAAGTAGATGTTAAGGAGGCTGCTGTATTTGTAAGGTTTTATTAATTTTATGGTAATTTAAATAAATGAATCGCAGACTGGCAACATTGGGGCTAGTGGTGCGCATAATTTATAAAGGTAGTTTTGGAACATGGGACTGTCACACTGAGAGATTGATGGAGTTATCTGGATTATTCGGAACGATTCAATGGGCAATAAGAGCGTAAAACAACACGGAGAGCAGTGATGTTTAATGGAATAAAGTTTGTTTTTTATGTAAGATGAAGGCAAACGAGCGTGCGGGTCACTGGTGAAATGTAATCACCGCTGTTCACGAACTCCTGCAACCTCAGAAGACTCGCAAAAGTGTTGCCGATCTTGGAGTATCCGCCTTTTTTGACGGTAGCCATGTCGTATCGATCTGGAAACACCACCGAAGGAAATACATTCCACATCTTTGTGGTACGTGGAAGGAAGGTACATGGAAGAAAAGAATAGAAGATCGCTACGCATCCAGGTGGTAAGGACGATAATGAAGGCAGTGACGTGCTGTGCGGTGATGAAATTCGGCGACAGGCATCCGATCAAATAGCTCTTCGGAACACTCCCCGTTGTAAATGCAATAGAAGACTCACAAGGAAGCCACGTCTCTACGTAATGCCAAAGAGTCCAGCCGTTCACAGAGCACCGGGTCGAAAATCTGAACGGCTCTCCATTGTATAAGAGAATAAATAAATTAAAGAGAAATTTGGTGTGTTATTTCTGACGTTGATAAAATATTGTAGCGACGATTTTTAAAGATGTTATTTTCTAAAAAGGGCTGTAGAATGTTAAATTTCCGCGTAAATAATGACATAAAAACTTTTATGGTTTTAATATTTATGAGTTAACACTGCCAGAGAAGAAATGTATAAGAATGTTTGAAAGTTCATTGTAGGTCGAAATTTACATGAAAAAATGTAATACACTATGTTATTAAGTATTCATTTATGGCTGTTATTAGCCATTTTTACTGAGAAAGGAGCGAAAATATATATACTATAATTTATTTAATAGCAGTAGGTTGTATATGTTTTCTGTTGAGTAATTCACTCTGGGTAAAATAACTAGTACCCTATATCGTACTGAGGGTGCCGCAAAAGCCTGTTAAGGGTCACAAAAAATGAAGTCCATAGTATATTACTTATCTGAAAGGTAATCCCAGAAACAGGCATACCCATTTAAGGCAGAACTCAAGCCGGCCTTAAAAAATGGACAATCATACAAAGAAAGGAGTGTGAAAAGATTGACATATAGAACTGACAGCATATAACTGACATAAGAAAAGGATATGTATGTTGTCTAGATTTAATAGTTTCGTTATTAAGGAATGAACGGACATACATTCACATCAATATCGAACCTCCAAATTATACAAACTATTCTTTATCTGAAAATCTTTTATCCAGAAGCGTCCATTATTTCACAATATCTTTGTTTTATAAAAAAGCAAAATCAGGACCACATTAAGCAATTTAAAATATTATGCTAAAGCAAAGTAGTTCGTAATGGTATGTAAATAAGTTTTATATTTGAATGCCACTCGTTTCCAAAATAGGGATATTCACCTTTTTCTCGGTCAGGGTGAAAAAAATTGATATCTTTTGGTAATGAAGGTTCGCTTTTATACAAAGGATTTTCCCGCACGCAGTCTTGTTTTATTTCTTAATCCAAAAACATATAACAATAATTTAACTACCAGTACAGCTACGACTTTTAATATAAATGTTGTCACAAAAATTATTGGACTAAAAAAAAAAAGAAAAAAAATACGAATAATGGTAGGATGTTCAAAATTGGCACAGTTGTCGAGGACAGTGACTTATAGGTCCTGAAGTAAATAGTGACATTCGTGATTGTAGTTTTTTATTAAATGGTCAAAGTGGATCCCATAGAGTTATGTAGAATGTTTTGAAATCGCACGCCCGAGTTCTTATAAGGCTTAAAATTATAGCCACTATTTACTCTGCTAATTTTATAAGTATTTGAAACTCATTCAGCAACAATGCTTCGCTCAGCTCCATCCGCCATGTTCAGTGGCAGACCTAACATAAATGTTGGCACAAAAATATTATATTTTATTTAAAAGTAAATTATATGCAACTATATCAGGTAATAAGTCTCCTAATTACTGTTTCGTATGTTTGCTTATAATCTATTCTTGTCTTACAAGTATGTAAACTTTCTTGACACTTCACACCAAACTTCACGCCGCGATTCCGCCATGCTCAGAGCTCATGAATGAGTTCGAATGAGTTCGAAACTAGTCGGGCAAATTCCGATAGCAATAACGCGAGTACAGCCGAATAATTATATTTAATTGTCTAACAAGTAGTTACTCTAGTAATTTTCAGATATTGTCTTTAGTAAGAGATGATGAAAATGCCGTGAGACAGCTTCCATGACAGATCAGTGAAGCAATAAGACAAACTTTCTTTCAAGTATATATCACTTACTAAATGTTGTGTCGGTCTGTCTGTTGTTAGCTACAGTTATATGTCGTGTTATGAGAAAGTTTGTCACGTGCTAGAGAGCATTGATATTAATACTGTTATATTACAATCTTGTTTTTCCATTCCATCTTAACTAATATTATAAGCAGAAAAGTTTTTGTTTAAACGCATTGATATCCGAAACTACCGGATAGATGTGAAAACTTCTTTCAGAATATGATAGGTTAATGCATAAGGAAGGATATATATATAGATTATTTGCCAATACTACTGTTATTAAGTCAATAAAATTGTTCGACAATGGGTGAAACCGCGAGTAACAGATAATATTTTATATGTTTTCACCCATATTCAAAATATTAATAATATAAAAATAACTTTAGTATGTGGACGTGTGTTTTGTTTTATTTTTTGAATTATTTTTTTTGTTTTTGTTTGTTTTTGGTTTTTTGTATTTTTTGTTTTGTGTTTTTTTTTTGGTTTAATTTTTTTATATTAATTAATTGTTCTAATTGTAATTTAGGATATGATGAGGCTGATATATCCAAATAAAATTTCCACAAAAATAAAGAGAAAAAATAAATAAATAAGTCATTAAAGCATCTAAAATACAGTGTTATTTTATTACCATTATTATGGATGTAATTAAAATATAATATATTATCTTAACACCTTATTTTAACATAATGTAATAATAATTTCAAACATCTTGACACAGTGCGGGGGCGGGCTGGTTGATATGATGATTATTAACTAATCTTTAAATTTATCTGTCAGATAACTACCTGATGACCTGGTGTTTTACATTTGTATTATGATGACTTATTGACCTTCAGATCATAAATATTGGTATATTTGAAAGCATATTTATATTAATAACTTAATATTTTCAAGTTATTTTGATTTTAGTCAAGATTTTTTAACACATAAAAAAAATTTAACGTATTATCTTATATCCGGCTGTACTCACGTAATTTCTATGAGATTTTGACCAGTTTAAAACCAATTCGGGGTCTATATTCATGAGCTCGGGGCGTGAAAAAATCACGGCGTGAACGGTTCCAAGATTACTATTATATAAAATTATTTTTTATTTATGTACTGTAATTATGTATTCGTGTGTAGATATTTCTAAGTTTACTTATTTACGTACATTTGCGCCACCTACTGCTCTAAAAAACTTTTAAATATATATCCACCATAACACTGGTTGTCTGGAAGAAATCGCTCTTAGGCGATAAGACCGCCTTTTGTATCTCCATCATTTTCTGTTTATTATTTTCTTTTTGTTGTTATAAATTTACTTGTTTTTATGTTTTTATATGTTGATTTTTGAATGTTTTTTTATATATATGTTATGCAATAAAGAATATAAATAAAATAGATAAAAAAAAATATCCGGCTGTGCTCACATAAATACTATACAATTTGGCGGATTAGTTTCGAACCTATTCGGGGCAAAATCGCGGAGTGAGTTAGGTATTGCTATATTGTAATGTCAATTATATTTACAATACGATATCTCGAACAGACTGCGCACGCGCACCTACTTACAGTAGGCGTTGGAGAAAGTTAAAAAATACTTTAATATATTACATCTTATTATCTTATCAATTATCTAAGTTATTAATACAATAAAATATAGACATAAAGAATACTTAGTACATCACTTGTCTTCGTAATAGAGCCTTTAAGAGGCTTAACTCGTAACTTCTCATACATAGTGCTGACGGCTCCAGTCAGCTTACTTTAATTAACACGTGCGTGTAATGTTGGATTTAAAAATTCAATTATTATTTAGCCGGCTATGCCATGTAGAATTATTTTGCTAAGCCGCTTAAATATGACATTCAATTCTAAATATATCTACAATATAATATGAGTCTGAATAATATATTCTAATTAATTATAGAAAATAGAAAACTGACTTGCTTGGACGTCATAATTGTATCAAAACATTAAAACATATAAATGTCTGTTGTATTTCTTATTACATTGTTTTGTTTGTTAGTAAAGTATTGGATAATGAAAAGGATATATTTTCATATTGAGATTATGATTATTTAATAAATTAATTTTAGTTTTATAAAAATTCAACTTATAAAATCGAATTATGAAATATATGTATATCTATGATTACAATTATTTAAATTGATCCATGATTAAAATTATATATAATTATCTGGCTGTACTCCTGTAATTACTATCGGGTTATTTCTGATTTGTTTACACCCCTTTTGGGGTCCTTATGAGCTCTTAGAATGGCGGTATCACGGCGTGAAATGTCGGAACTGGTCGGGCAAATTGCGATAGTAATTACGTGAGAACA
>OY365756.1:12030000-12271720 GCA_959347395.1 Mechanitis mazaeus | reverse complement strand
TTTAGAAAAATGTACCGAAGAATTTAAATTATTTTTTTGAGACAGACAATGAAAAATTCGAACATATAATATATTAGCTTAATCTCACAGTTTTGCCTACGTTAATTTTGGTAACCGTAATTTTTTGTTAATATTAAAAAATTTATTAAATCTATCTGTATTCTAAATTTACTGTATACTTTATACATGTATTTAGGACTTTTTTGTGACATTTTTAACAATAATCTTTTATTTCAGTAAATTTTAAAATATATATTAATTTATCAAAAACAAAGAGCATTAAACACTTTAAGCTTGAAGCGAGTATTTGGAACTTTTATAATATTATTGAATTAAGCTAGTTAAAGTTAGCTATATTGTATGTATATTTTGGTTCTAAGATATATAATGATGTCGGTACACCCTAAGCTCTATCTTAACTCTTCAATAGTAAAATTGTTCAGTATATAATATAAAAATAAAGTATCGAACGCATAGTAGATACTTTTAATAAAGCTTGAGCCAGAATTTCCTGTCGTTCGTCATTTTAAAGCCTTATTTTCTAAATTACTTCCAATTTACGAATCAATTTCAATCGACGTAAGGGTGAGAATAGTTTGCAACATTATATTTAACATTTAATCAATGGATAAACTACTTTAACACTGTGGTATAGAGTTGTAAGTTAATTGCAAGTGGTATATGTAAGCGGCGCATAATAATTAATTGCTTTAGTTATAGTTTCAAACCATTACCTTATCTATTGGACCCGAGCCAATTAGATAAGGATGTTCCAAAATCTGTGGAGGTTTTCGATAATTACTGTCCCTTTGAATATCATGATATCCATTTATTGAGCTGAGAGAAGCGGAGCTCTTACTGGTCAAAAGTGTGTTTCGTTACTGATGCCACTTCTCCTAGACAAATAATGGTAGGATGACGAAAATTGGCAGAATTGTCGAGGACAGTGACTTGTTTGTCCTGAAGTTTTTTGGTAACATTTGTGATTCTAGTTTTTTATTAAATGGTCAAAGTGTGTCCCATAGAGTTAACATGTGGAACGTTTTGAAGTCGCACGCGCGAGTTCTTATTAGGCTTAAGATATAGTCACTATTTACTGTGCTAATTTTATAAGTATGTGAAACTCATTCAATAACAATGCTTTGCTCAGATCTACGCGCCGTGCACAGTGGCTTAATATACTAAAACATAAATTTAATTCTTCGAATGTCTGTGTTTGACAGCAAATTAATGTTGTTATAAGAACTTTTTCGTTTAATGGCATCATATAAAAAGAAAGCTTGTCAAATTTCAACAAACTCACGTTTTACGTCAATGAAATATAGTTAAACTTTTATACGGTCTTACAATAAGCAGTAAAATAATATTAAAGATCATTGTGAAACATCTTTTATTTTCTAAAATAAATTGTATATATTATTCAGATATTACTAACATTACAGGTATGAATGGTGTGAATATGGCAGATTATTTTCCAATAAAAAACTCGTATAATCCAGTCGTATACATGCATAAAAAATTTCTACCGAATGAACAAAACTTTGATAAAAAATTGACAAAGGAAGAAAATATTGGAAAAAAATCGTTTACTCAACATTTTCCGGAAATAAAAAAGACAAGAGATAAGAGTGTGCAATACGATTACGAGAAACTGCGGGCTGAAGTTTATAAAACAAAAATTATTGATAACTCTGTAGATAAAGATCCGCTAATGGAACAGACAATCAAATTTGCCAAAGACATAATACCATTAACTATTCCCCCAAGCACAAATGTTTTAGCTAACCCAATTTATTACACAATCAAACCTAGTAAAAAGACGAAGAGAAAACACGAGTCACGTGAACAGAATTTTGAACATGACAAAGATGTAACCTTTAATAAACAAAAATCAAAGAGTGCAATAAAATCTGTATATAAAGAGAAATATAAATGTACCGAAGAAAGCTTTAGCGGCAGAGAATCTGTGAGTAGGTCTTCTAAAAATAATACATCCGAGGACATAAACCAAAATAAGTCACTTTGCTGTTCTTTGTCTGAATCTTCTGAACAAAAACATTTTAATAAAGAAAATAAGAAGAAAAAGAGATCTGAAATACAGAAAATTATAGCCTCAGAGTCCTTTGAAGCGATCGCTACAGAATATATGAATACTTCAAGTGACGCGAAGATTAAGCTTCATTTTATGAACGATAAAGAGAAACAATTACTTTACGAAAATATACGAGCACCAGTAGTAAAAGTAATAAAACAATGTTTCTCTGAGTTGGATAATCATAATGATGTGAAATTAGATTTGCAATATGTTCAAACAACAATACAGAGTCATGCAAGTAAGTTAGATTCTATAATAAACAAACTGGACCGTATTGAGAAAATGTGCGCTGAATTTGGAAGAAACAGTACAGACGTTCCTAACCTAAATAAAAAATCATCAAAGCTAGAAGAGCTGGGTCAAGATATTTTAGACATAAATGATGATATCAGTTCTGAAGAAGAATTGGCTGTAGTTAATTTAGTAAAGAAAAGAAGAGGCAATACCACAGCCGTTAGTACTGTAGCCAGTGAAAGAGATGATGCTGCCAGATTAATGGTAGATCACTTAGCAAAAGGAGAAAACATTCTTCTAAATGATGAAACATCCAGTTCCCAGTTGGGGATACGACCTGATCGTCCAAACAGATTACCCGCAAGATATTGTTGGACAGACGCATCTAAGAAAAATTAATATCTACAGAGAATGTAAATTAAGTTTTAGACTTATTAGATTTTTGAAAATGTTAGTGGTTATTGTATAATATATGTACTATATCATACATTTTTAAACTTATATAATTATGTATAGCGATGTCTTCTTTGAAATAAAATATATGTGCAATAGAGACCTCTTAATCCAAGCTTAGATAAGTACCAGTACATTTACGAAGCAGAAATATAACAAAATAATGTAGACTTCTTCTGGAAAGTATTTATATTAAACCTAACTGCAATATATGTGAATTAAACACTGAAATTCAGTTGATTTAATAATAAAACATACTAATAACGTTCATTAATTCAATAAACCCTATATATAAAGATAAGTCTTAAACCTAAAACCCTGCATAAATATTGAAACGTAAAAACAAAGGGAAGTATGTTTAAAATAGATAGTATTTAAAGGTATGAAATTGAATTGATTTAGTACAATTACAATTTAGTGTAAATTTATCAATGATCTTTGAATTGGTCATCGCATGCCAAACGCCCATAACTCACCAACATTGTTATTCCAGGCTCGAGTCACAACTATCTGAGATATGTAACGATTCGGACAATATGTATTGCTAATATTGTTTTAATAGAAGACAAACGACTTATACTATATTGGTGTATATTGGTGCATATTGGTGCATATTGGTGAATTGTATTTGCCTATATAAGTTGTCAGTAATTGAAATGTATACAACAAAACTTCCATTTTTTGTATATATTTTCATTTTTATTTTTAGACAGTAATTTTTTTTATGTCTGTTACACCGTTTTTGTTTTAACAACAAAATAATATAAACAAAATGCATCTAATAGAATATGTATAAATAAATAGTAATGAGAATGTAGTATTACTTCGAAGAATCTTATAGAAGTAAGGAGAGGATTTTTCTAGATCTTAGTAGAGAAGAATGGGGTGATAGAAGTCATTCGTTTTATTGCCATGAGAAGTTTAATTTAGCTGTACTGTTACTATCCTATGACTCATTAGTGACACTATTTCCCGTAATTTGATATGATATTATAAATATCTAACATTTTATGGTTTTAAAGGAAAAATGCATATTATAGTACCTCCAACGGTTCCTCAGTTTGCGGGCTTAGAGTTAGATGACTAATTAACTGACTTACTGACAGACACTTAAATCTCGTCTACCCGTCAACACGATTGCTGCAAAGCATTCGAAACGTCGGGTTAAAATAAAAATGTAACCAAATTATACGCGAGTTTTAATCCGTAAAAAATAGTTTTATTTGAAATGTGTACTCGTGAAAATTTAAGAAAATATTATGCATAAATATATTTATTTTGAATGTCCTGAAAAAATTATATTTTAATTTTTCTAATTCTCCAGATTTAGTAATTCCCTAAAAGTCAGGGTATAAAGTTGATATAAGGCTGAAAAAATTCTGTAAATTATTGGTGCATGTCATTGCATGATGTAGATAATAAAAATAGTGTGTTTATTTAAAAAAATCATGCTTCATTAAAAAAAATATACACAGAATAATAATAACAAAATAATAAATAATTGTATTTATTATTTAAGAGTTATATTCTATTAATACTTGTCTTTTTCATTACAAAAACTATATTCATTTATAAAGGTTTATTACCATTTTAATTGTAAAAATCAGTACAGACAATAAGGCTTTCATAGAAAATAATTTAAGAAAAAAAAAATTTTAAATCTCTATGTCTGTATGTTGTCAAAGAATTTTTTAATATATAGCAACATTAAAGCAGGTTTTTCTGTAATTGGCCAGTCTTATCGTTTTATACCCACAAGCTTGAGGCGGGTTATTCATTTATATTAAATATAGTTATTTCATTTATTTAGGTTTATTTATTTATGTCAAATTTAATTACGTTTATTTATTATTTATTATAGTTATTTTATATTATATTTATTTATTATAGTTATTTACGTTTAATTAATTATATCAATTTTTTTAATTTCTTTTTATTAAAATAATTCATATTATAATATGGTATTGTTTTTCATTTTTTTTATAATTATACATAATGTGCATCGAATATAATATATATATGATATAAAAGTCAACTCTACAGTGTGATGCGAACATCGAGTTTATTTTTACAAGCTTTGTTATAAAGAGAAAGCGTAAGATTTATAGAAAAAGATTAAGAAATAAAATGGAAAAAAATAGCAATAACTCACCAAAGCTTGAGCGGCTGACTGGTGCTGCAAAAACGGGCTTTAGTCAGTAAGTATAGCTAGTACAGTTAGAAGAAGAAACTTTAAGAAAGATTGAAGACTAAAGATAATTTTGGTGTTTGTGTCGTAGCGTGATGTGTGTGTTTTTAGTTTTATATCTCATCTCAACTATTTTAATTTTGATAAATTTGTAATAGATTTAACAAAATGTAAAACTATAATTATAAATCAAGAAAGGTAAGTAGCACATGTTATACGTGTTTTGCATAGCATGATTGTAGCAATTTGCTTCGGAGACTGTCGTAATATATTGGCATTTATGTAATTCAAACCTTCGTAAATTGCAACGATAACGTCTTTAAATTTATACAACCAAAACTACTGGCTTTGTTTGTAAATAAACATAAATGTATATGTACTGGTTAAGTTTGGGTAAATTTGAAAGGCAATTTAATTTTCTTACCAACGACAAGTTAATAAGTATATCTCTAGTCTTTGATTTAAAAAAAAATATGGAAGCGAGAATTAATCAATTTGGAATGCCTCTTCGGAAATTATTTGTTTCCTTCCTTGTCCAAATAACGGAAAAAATTTCAACATCTGTGAGCAAGGTCCAAGTCGGAGATACCTTATTTAGCAATCGTCTATCATAAAATAATGGATCTAGCATTATCATGGAGCAGCTCAGTAGCTCAGGAAAATTAACCTCTTGGTTATTTAACAGTTAATTAAAGCCAGATAATTATATATAATAGTAATCATGAACCACGAAACATTTAACATAAAAATTAAATATGGTTCGCTGATAATACAAACCTGAAGGAATCTTCTGGCCAGATCTTAGGAAGCTGAATGTATATTTATAAGATCAGCATTAGATTACCAACCATTCAACAATACTCTATGGTACAGTACCGTATTTTTCCGGGTCAACTTTGGCTGGTACATAATTTGGCTGTTTTTTTTTTCATTTAATATCTGTGATGAGCCGTTACAAATAATGTACAGAATAATTTTTTCATTACAAGTAATGGTGCGTTTTAAAATACGTCTGAAAAATGAGTTTTTAGGGTAAATTTCTCAATTCATGCTGCTTCAATTTATTTCATGTTAATTTAAAAAATAACTTTATTATTACTTAATAATTATTATTTTTTTATTACATTTGACATGGATTTTGCGTCCACCAACTTTTTTATCTATTATTAACTAGAGTTTGGTTGTCATAGACGTGTTTGTTTTATAGATCTAAATTTTAACCAAAAACGTATTCCTTTTACCGAATCCTCACAATATATAATGATGTCTAGATTATTTACTCCTAACCATGTATTCGTATTCGTAAATAACGATATTTTTTAATTTGTTAATGTGAAAAAAGACATTCAAATGGTTTGAAAACAAATAAATACTAAATTGAAAAACAAAAATATTCGAGGCTAATTTTGTAATGAATTTAAAATTGAAATTTCAAACTACGCGCCCCATTTTTAAATCGATATTTTGATTGAAGTTCACGAAAAGTATAAAAACATATGTAAAGACGAAGTTATATATTCATTCAGATAGATCCAGCCAATTTATTAAATGCGATGTAGTCAAAAGAATTGTAGAACTAATGAATAATAAGATAATTATATATTTAACTGCTTTAAGTAAGTCCTATAAAAATTAAGGCACACATTTTGACAAATAAAATAATAATCAATTTAAATATACTATTAACAATAATTAATAATTATTTTTAATATAAGAAACAAAAAAATTTTAACTAAATTTTTTTTGTATTTTAAATTTCACTTTGTTTTAATCGTATTTGATTATTATATTTGAAAACTATACTTATGAAAATCGTATATATTATTGTGATTTGATCAGTTTTATTCACTTACAATAGAGAAAAATAACAGTATAAAATTCTCTGTTTGTTTTGATTTCAATAACTTTAGTCTACATTTTGAACATATTTACTAAAATGTTGCATTTTTTTTTGTACTTTGTATTTTTATAGAAAATAGACATATCTTTAAATGTGAAGTCAACAGAATTTTGTTCGAGAATTCGTTTTCATTAATTACTATAAAGTTTATATATATTGAACATGTTTTAAATTACGATTTAATAAATATTTTCGAAACCTATTTTACTTCTAGAACAATCTAGACTGTACATGGGACCTATGCATTTAATAGTTGTAAGTTTGGCTCGATTCCAAAACGCAGATGTAACACTTCAATTTATGTCCGACAAGAACGGTTAATGCGAGATAGGATTAGATGCAATTTCAGTGTTAGAGCGACATCTTACGAATGTACTTACAGACTAAATAAACATTTAGGTGATAAGATTTACCCTAACAACCAATCAGGGTGCAAAGACTTTATCCTAACAACCAATCAGGGTACAAGAAACTTATCCAAACAACCAATTAGAGACTTAGTTGCAAGATGTCATTTCTTCCGCAATTTTGAGAGCTAACACATTTTCAAATGCCTTCTATACATGTTTTTGCCAGCGTTCAGTTCGCTTGTAATTAGTAAAGAAGTTTCAGTCTTTTAAATAAATTTATGTTCCGTTTCTAACAAATTATAAGTTCCTTTAAACATGTCAACTGAGACTGAAAATAATGTTTAAATTCTAAAGGCCTTAACCTTAATTAAATGAAAAACCTTATTTCACATAAAAGTTTATACGAACATCAAGTTGCGGTAATTAGACATTCGCTTAACCTGAACATAAAAAAAATAAAATGTCACTGTCAACGTCAAAACGGCCTAACGATGCGGATAAGGGCGCTGTTGCACTATACGGCCTTATTTCAAACTGTCCCTGTCCTATTTAAAACTGCTTCTAGACATAATGAGCGCTTCAGGCCGAGTTGAGTAGGCGCAAGTTGATGAACATAGCTTTAGTGTTAATTGTATGATGCAATGTGAATATAGTTTTAAATTTTTAAGGGTCACGGCCGTTTCAAGTTGCACATTTAACTGCTTGCCTTTTACGTTATAAAAATGAATTGTTTTTAATCGTACTTGTTCTAGTTATGTTATTTTTTAACGGATTGTTAGTTTTATTTTATTAAAGTATATAAACAGTAAAAAAAAAAAAAAAGAAATATTCCAGTTAAATTGGTAATCTTTAATCAGTTCTATGTAATTGATTCAATTGCTCGTGATGCATAATATTCAGAAGCGGCTATAATTGGCTACTCTAAGCTTAGCCGTCTTAGCAGTCTATGAATTCAATATTTGATTTCAATTCATGATTCTTTTCAAGTATTCAGTTAATTAAATTTTGTTTGACCATCTGTTACAAAAAAAAACTATTGCTATTTTAATAAAGATGTGTTTCAAAATTATTTTTGTATATATTTGAAATAAAAATACTTTGCTCAAACATGGCCAATGATTAGCAAATGTCAAAGAATATACTAAGATACTCCATTGATATATTAAATCATTCAGTCTTCAT
Source organism: Mechanitis mazaeus (assembly GCA_959347395.1). Classification (NCBI taxonomy): domain Eukaryota; kingdom Metazoa; phylum Arthropoda; class Insecta; order Lepidoptera; family Nymphalidae; genus Mechanitis; species Mechanitis mazaeus. The sequence goes on along the minus strand of OY365756.1, from coordinate 12,263,318 downwards.
TAAATATTCATATTTGGCGTTAAAATGTTAAATTTTTTTTTGGAGGCATATAGTTTATAAATAAATATAGTTTGGCCAACATGGCCAAGAATGGCCAAATTATCTAATGTATTAAGATATTCTACGGATGCATTTGGCACGCTCTTATATTTAGGATGCTTGGATGTAAGATGGCGGTGATATGCAATGCGGCATTTCGATCTAAAAATAATATCTTACGACCAGAGCTATGCTCGCACTTTTTTTATTACTTTTGAATACTTTTAATAAAAATATGTATTGGGAAGAACGCAGTTAAGTCTAAACTAACTAATCAAGTATTGTAGTTAAGAAGTTAAGATGTCACTGCTGGTTTCCTTGTCTTAGCCTTGCTGTCTTCAACTATCCGGATGGGAATTAAAATATTACATGTATTACCTTTAAAGGAAAACATTTTTATTACATAATTAAAAAATGTTAAAGTTTTTAATATCATTATTATAGTTTACCTATGCGGGAATGATGAACAAAAAATATATATTTTGATATCAAAAATATTTTTTCATTTCACAGTAGCATGAGCTTTCACAAAGCACCATTTTAATAGTCGGCGTAGCTTGTAGCATCGTAGGCCCGTAGCCAAACGTAGCAGTTTCGTAGCAAAGTTGCTCTTTCATTTATCTTTATTTGTATTGTTTTTCATATTTTTATTGCTGAAATAATACATAGTAATAATGAATTTACGGATCAATCAGTTTTAATCGAAATATGATTTTTACATATAATATAAGGACTATCAATACTTGTAAAAATTAATTTGTATTTAAGAAAATTGCAGTACAATGTTTATTTTATTAATAATCAGAATTGGCAATTAAAATTCATATAAAAAATAACACATCACGCCATGACACCCATCTGACAGCACGCGAGAGTAATAAAACGTAACCTAATTCAGGGCTCCCTTAAAAACATCGCTAATCGTTCCCATAAAAATAAGTGGGCCTAATCGAGTCAAAAAATACACGTGAGGTCACGCCAATGTTACGTAAGCAATCGTAGGGCGAGCCTGCGTAGTAGCCATAACAACGACGAACAAACAGCATTATTATAAACAAAATCATAAACAACTAAAAAAAGACCCATTCAAAAGAGTCTATATATATATTTATCTTAATGAGTTCCAAATTTAAACGCTGGCCGTAAATATTGCCGCGCCAAATAGTATTTCAATTTAAAAATATGTCATTGGATTAAATAGTTTTTATATGTTTCAGTTTTGCTAATGCGTTCATGCGTTTGGAAGTATTGTTACTAAAACTACAAAATATAAATTTTTATATACTTCCAAAATGATACTAATTACAACATTAATAATGGTTTGTGTAAGTTTTACATCGATTATATTTTATGATAGTTTTTACCTTAGTCAATGAATAATGTATTCAAATCTAAGGGCTACTCGATTTCTTAAATTACGACATGGATTTGGTTCAAGGAGTTAAGCGTGCCAATGATATCTGATCGTTTTACAATATAGTCTATAGTTGTGTGCGTCGCATGTATTCAAATCCATATCTGTGTGCATGCAGGGTTGTGCGGGCGAGCTCACCGTTGGCATCAGCTGGTCTGTACTCCTGACGCGAGTCACCTTGTTTTTGTATATCAGCTTCTTGAGCGCCTTCTCTACTGGCTGGTTCCATCTCATGAACAGCACGTACGCTCCGTACAATGAGAACAATATCAGAGCCTCCTGCCAGTATATCACGCTATCACGGAAACAGTATATCAACACAAGGAGACTGATGGAGTAGAAACTGCAGTCACGGAAGAGAGGCCACCATGTGAGGGATAGCGTGGTACGAGAGAACAGCGCGCAGGCCCCTATCACGAACAATATGTTAAACACGGCGGAGCCCACGATAGTCCCTATGCCAACGTCGTCAAACGAGACAAACACTCCGATGATGGACGTGAAGAGTTCAGGCGCGGAGCCGCCAGCCGCCATGAAGGTGGCTCCGGCGACGTCGTCGCGTATCGCGAGGCGCTCGATGATGACATCGAGGGCCGGAACAAAAAACTCATCGCAGACTATCGCGAGGGCTACGAACATGTAGCCCATGCCTATCACGTGGAAGATCACCGCGCCCGACCGGCGTTGATCTTCCGAAAAAATGTCTGGGGGAAAGAGCGGGGTTTTCTCCTCCAGCTCTGGCGGTTCGGTGGAAAGATCGGCGAGGTCGGAGAGATCGGTCGCGTTGGGCTCGCCGGCCCGCGCCGCCGCCAGCAGCGCGAGCAGCAGCGCGCCACCCATGCCGCGCTCCCGGGGGCTGCGACCACACTGACGGCCGCCCGAGCCGCGCTATCGAAATTGCTGCTCGGATCGCATTGAGATGTGCGACTTATATCGAGACATCGATGTTTCTATTATTTTTTTACATATTTAAAATAAAAATAACATATTTCTTATAACCTAAATTAATTTATTTTATGAGTTATTTGGGATTTAATATTTTGAAATTAAACTATATATTTTACGGAAACAAGCTCATACATATTTATCAAAAATTACAATTACAAAAATCAGCAAAATAAGTAACAATAATTAACAATTACTCCATTACGATAAATCTTTATGATATGAATAATAAAATAATATAAATCGAATAATCGACTACACTCGATACATCATGTAACTATCGATTCGTCCCACCCCTACCCCAGCCAGGCCGCTCGATAGACCCGCACTGCGCCGCGCCGCCCCTCCAACCTACGAATGAATAGACTTGCCCCAAAAACAGTCTACGATATATCCTGAATGCGACTATACCGTACTACGAGAACTACCTGCACATACCTGTACATACAAGGTATTATGGATCCCTATTAGTATAAAGTTCCGTATGTTTGAGACTCTCAGCTTTTGTTATAAAGGTGAATTTAATAATTAATACAGATTATAAAATGCTGTTTATTAATCACCATAACAGCCAGTATCTTACAAAGAGGTTTCATAATTTGGCACTGAACCAGAAAAATGTCGTAACAAAGTAAAGTTTATTTTAAGTTCAAGCTTATATTATTATTTTTTTTAAACTAGCATTATTTCATTTTGTATGTGTAAAATATTTAATTAAATAAATACTAACAAAACCTATATAAATATAAGTAATTAATTTTGACGATAACACTGAAATATAAACCATTAAAAACTTATCATTATAAAAATACATTCGCGATAAAAATTGTGACACACACACATACATACAAAATTAATATTATATTATACTATAATGTTATACACACACAAATTAATAACGAGTATAAAATTTCAATTCATGGCTGACGGAATTTTCAAGTGACCTCGATTTTAGGTGTCGTAAATTTTATCGGTATGTCTCAATTAATCTCATTTTTAAATCTGAGCGAGTTGGAAAGGAAGCATTTGGCGGAAAATGCTTTCTCTTCCACCTCGATGAAAATGCTTTATAATAATATTCTATAGTTATGTTATATTCATTTTTTTTATTTTAAGTAATTCCACCTGTATATAATAATTGCTCCAATAATATAAATTATGATTTTAAATACAAATGAAGTTTAATGACATTTCATTTTTTTTATATAATAAAGCTGAAGGAATTTCTCATTCTGACCAATAAAATCTATATTATTTCAAGTAGGTTTAATATTATTATTCCCCACGCGTTGGTTTCATGTTCAATTCCAATTACTGCAAGAACGCTGCATTAAAACTTAATCTCTTACTTGTTTGTTTTTTATATAAATAAGGATGTCTATTTTTTCTAGTAATTACTGTATATTGGTCATAGTCTCTTGCGCTGGAACAAGTGATCAGTGCACTGCAATTTGGCAGCTAACTGCCCCAGCAATTAGTATTTTTGAAAGTTGTCTCTTCTTACTAGATATTTTATTAAAATACTTATTTATAGTAGTACAATTTACATATAGATTTATTAACAATTTATTTTAAATACAGTCCTTGTATAATTGTATAAAAAAAAAAATCTAAGGCAGTATATTAATAATTTAATATGGGTAGATATTCTACAATTTATATAGTAAAAGTTTTGGGGAAAATTTGTATCTGTATTTGATATAAGGATATAAAATGAGGTCTACAAATTGCTTTAGATATCAAATATGTTTTAAAACTTGTCAGTCTGTCTGTATCAAAACAAGTTATTTTATAAGTTACATTCAAAGCTTACGACTAGATGTTTTGAAATTATCGAAAAATAACCCTCTATACGGCACTGTCATATTATTGATGCCTTACAACGACAACAACGAAGGACAAAGCGACACTTATTTGAGGCTAAAAGTACAATTTAAACAAAATAGGCGATATTATGTGATATTATATTATATAGTATTTCTTTTTCTTAAATACTCGAGTTACGCCTATGTATACACATATGAACATATGAGTTTGGTATTATACACATGTGGAGTTGTCGGAGAGAATTAATATATTATATATATTTTTAAACATAAGCGTTCCAAACTTTGCAGTCTAGAAAGAGTTTTAACAGCGTTACTCTTCCTTTTACATTACTCTGTGGTCACAGATTTGTCATACATATACTTTCTATTTATATTGTCTATTAGTAAAACTTATAATCAATTAAATAATTAGCAATTTTATTTGTGTGTAATACTTATATATTTGTAAAAATAACTTACTTTTCTAATTTTCTTCTTATTGTAGAATGGAACGAAAACCATAGACAAGTATTAAGAAATGAATTATGTACTTTATGCTCTGTTAAGTCATGCAAATGTCATTGACCGAGTTCACACTTAAGGTTTCGTCTAATAGGATTGTGTTATTAAAATTGATTTTTTGTTAATTATATTTAGAAGTTATTACAAACAGTTGTTAAAATGTGGCTTGATCAGGCGGACGGTTTTGCTGAGATATTTAGAGGCTATTTACCATACTACTTGCTTGTAGTTTTTCCTATTTTCATTATAATGTCCCCTGTGAATCCTGTTGCCGCTTCCCATGAATTTTCAGTTTATAGAATGCAACAATATGACCTCCACAACGTCCCCCATGGTGAGTTAAGAAAAAAAACCTATCTTTTATTTATAATGCTGAAAATCGATTATATTTTGAGGTTATAAATCTTTTTTCATTTGTGAGCCTTATCATAGTGTTCCAATTTATTTAATCCCTGAAAAAACAATGTTTACTCGTCATGATAATATTATCAGGTATTGTTTTAGTCAAAACTATATCTTAGACTGCTTAGGTGTAAATACTAATTAATTGGGTCAAATATGAGAATTAAGACTTTTATCTTGCCATTTGTACGTCTTTGAATATCGTTTTTGTATATTGGAAAATAAGGAAAAATTTGGACAATGTTATTTTAAAAAAAAAGAAATTAAATGTTAAACTATTAAACAATGTTAATATTAAAATCTTCCATTTCATAATACTTCTAAAATTCAGGTTTCAATGTTTTATCTTTTTATTGACTAGATGCCAGTAGAAAGCCTTCTTTAAACCATTGAATTACAAAAAAATATTTACATAAATTACTTACAATTTTATAGTCTTTTGTTTATTTAAAAGATCTAACTTGAATCCATTCAATTACTATTACTAATATTTTATAAGTGGAATTTATATTTTTAGAAATTGTGTGAAAAAATTGTTGATAATAAACATGACATATAACCATTACTTAAAAATGTTTTTTTATTTGTAGGATGCCGCAGTGCTAGTTTTAATCTGGAAGGTCGCTCTCTGAGCTCATGGAGCATGTCACGTCACTGTGTAGTTGCACGTCTTCAGGATATTAGTGTGGATCAGTTTGTTGAGATTAGGAACAAGGCTGGAGCTCTGGTTCTGGTACTGCCGAAGAATGATACAATGCTTAATGATGAGCATAAAGAGGTAACTTGACTTAATTCTAGACAAACACCAACATTGAAATTAAAATATTTCATTTATAATTTTTGTTGCATTAAAAACAATTTTTCAGCACATCAGGCACCTAGAAGTTGTTATGATGCAGCAGGAGATCAATATACCAGTGTATTTTGCGGAATGGACTCCCGAGTTTGAGGATATTATTAGTGATCTTCAACACAGTGTCATTACTGATGATAAGTCTGGGACTGCTTTAGAAGCTATGTTCAACACTGTGTCATCAAATGGTTATCAGATAGGTAAAGTTTTAAATATTAGTTTTGTGATTCATATTATTTGTTTTACATAAACATATCTCTCCAATAAAATATGTGTAAGCAATATGCCTTCAAATTCTCATGACCTAATTAATGAAATGGTTGTCAATTGATCTGAATTTTTATAAATATTTTGATTGATAATTTAATGTAGGTATATTGACTCAATTTATGAAATTAAATTCCCAGTGGTGTCTGCATCAACACCTCAAAAGCTGGAGTCAAAGCCGGTTACTCTTCACGGCAAGCTGATGGGGCGTTCCGGGCCTGGTCAGACTATTGTTATTGCTGCTCATTATGATGCTAATAGCATTGTACCTGTAAGTAAAAATTTTGTAGGTGTGTTTGATGATATATATAAACTTGAAATGAATATATGTTGTAAATCTAATATATATAAATAGCATAAGAAGCTTAAGCAGTAGCTTATTTCTAGATATCCTGTAGCCTTTTTCAAGAACCTGCCCAACATACTCGGAAATAATTTTTAAGATTACCTTGTTAAAAAAAACAAACTTTTCCACTTTGTAATATTAGTATAGATAATATAATAAGGGTATGGCAGCTATTTGTGAGACAAATGATGAAATGAAACCCCCTTTTCTAGTATCTTACATCTCTAGGAATAAAATTGTAAGATTTTTATAACATTGGAATCAATCAAGCAAATAGTCTAATTTATTGTTGTACATAGGTACACATAAAAAGTTACAAAGTTTTTATCATCCTTGGGTCAACGATAAAAAAAAAGTGACCATCTGCTTGTTCAACACTAATTTTGTAAAAGTTTTATATCTTATATTATTACTGCAATTGTCCATCTCAAAGTATATTAAATCAAGCTGAGAGTAAGATGAACTATAGTCAAGTTGATACTAATATTATTATTTTTTTAATTTAAGGAGTTGTCAAATGGTGCGGATTCCAATGCATCTGGAGCAGTTGCAGTTATTGAGCTGGCTCGTATATTCTCCCGTCTGTACTCCAACAGTGCGGATAGAGGGTCTCCATCTTTATTGTTTTTGCTGACTTCGACTGGACACTCACTAAATTACTTCTCTACCAAGAAGTGGCTTGAGGAACAGCTGGATTCCACTGATGCTACTTTACTACAGGTATAATAAATTTGTATTGAGATAATTATATTATTATTATGTCAACTTAAACCACCATAATTCAGTATATATGTTTATTGTGCTACATAACATGTAAAGTACAAAACCCGCCAACAGAACACACACCTACTTACTACTTAGTTAATCTTATTGTTACAAGAAGATATAGCATGTACCCACTTTAAATACATAACAATGATATTACTAACTGGTTCTATAAACATTGTTTTGCCTTGTAATGGAGTTAAAATAATATATTATTACTTATATTGCTATTAAAAGTAGGATTTGGTTGTAGATTTGTAAAAATGGTGGGGTTGACCATTCTTTATCACTGAGGAGTATAAAAAATTATTTACGTCCCGTTCTGACCTGAATATACACACAAAAAATGAATAAGAATGAATCGCCATTTCATAGGATTTTGGATACTAATGCTGTGATAGAAATTTTATAGATAAGAAAAAATTTATTGGCAATTCAAAATTTTGAATTAAATTAACTTAATCTATATTCATTCCTCTAGCTTTAGTGTTAGTAGTAGTAATAAAAATTTACTATTTTATGAAAGTAAATAAAATATTTTATTTATATAAATAAAGAAATAATTATAATAATTTCAGGATGTATCCTTCATAATGTGCCTGGACTCCATATCATCAGGACCTCTCTCCATGCACGTCTCCAAGCCCCCCAAACCCTGGACTCCAGCTCAATCCATCAAGGCCAGGATGAATGTCCCTGTTGTACATAAGAAGATCAACCTCGCAGATGAGTCACTTGCTTGGCATCATGAGAGGTTCAGTATCCGTCGGATGACTGCATTCACAATCAGTTCTCTTCAGGTTAGATATTTAATTTTATTTTCGCAAATTAAAAATTAACACCCAGATATCTATTCTACTATAATTAATTATTTATTGTATTATTATTTATCTATTGTATACGATCTGTTGCCTGCGACTTTACTCACAGAAAAAGGATTTCATCATCTCATCCTTCTCCCTATCAAGTTTACATTAATTGATTTCACCCTCTACAATCGTCTCCAGGATTTAAACTATCTCTTTATAAAATTTTAACATAATCGGTCTAGCAAGTAAAACATATAAGCCTAACAGAGTAACAGAGTTCCGAATTTGTAATATGAAATTTTTAATAATTATGAAATAAAAAAATATATATCAACACGTTCCGGACTCGAACCTACGACCTCCGATATAACAGGACGTTTTCGCAAGGCTTGCAAAAACCGTGTCGTTGTGTTTGTCACTATATATTTTAATTAAATAAGTTTAACTCTGTTCAAAATATCTGTTAATTATTTGAAACAAAAGACAATTTTATTTTATTTTTGGCTAAAGTTATTATTAGATTTAAAAAATATCTCTATAGAGTCACAAGGACCCCTCAAGAACTTCTATCCTGGATAGTTCATCGGAGGCCTCTCTCACGACTTTACATAAGAACATAGCTCAGATAGCGCGGGGCCTCGCCTCGCATATATACAACCTGACGTCTGAAGATGTTGATACTACTCTATATGATGAGGCTTTGGTAAATATAATAGTTTTTAATTATATTGTTCGTTTGTTTGTCCAACTTCACTAAATAATAGAGTGAAGTACTTCACTCAATAATAGACTAACAAAGGAACAAAAAAAAAAAATATAATAATAAATAAAAATATATATCAATATAAATTTTTATTTATTATTATATATATATATATATATATATATATATATATATATATATATATATATATGTTTGAGTCAATACTGAAATGAGTTAGTAATTATTGACCATCGAGTTAATAATCTGTATTAATGACCTAAAATTTAACCAAAAGGAAAGATAAAAGACAATATAAAAGAAATAAAAAGAAACAAGAAAAAAATTTTTTTTAGTAATTTATTACTACCTAAAAAGACCATGTCATATCCTTTTTGTAGTCAACCAAAAGAAATCAAAAGTAGGAGTACGATAACATTTTATATTGACTATGCTTCTCACCAGAGTGTAGACAAATCGTCCATCAAGCTGTGGTACAAGTTCCTGTCTGCGCAGCCCCGGGCGCCCCACATCGTCACCACCGCTCCTCAGAATGGAGGTATATATAATTCAAAATATAGCCGTCATTTGTAACTTGAAACTTGTACCATATATCAAGGATATGAGATATTAACATTACTTTTTAGATCCTCTCTAAAAAGTAATAATTATTACATTGTTTACAATAAATACTAGCGTACGTGCGTGCGTGTGTGCGTAAGTATCCACATGTGCGTGCGTTGTGTATGTGTTGTATGATAGAGCTACTTTTTGCTATCATTCAATAATGTAATCCTAAGTTTGACTGTGGATTGTGTGCGTGTGTGTGTGCGTGCTTATAGCTCGTCTCCCCCAAGGTTTGTCTTTGTCCCTAGAGCCCAAGGTGCTCCACTACCTGGAGGTATCTGTCAGCGTGTATGTGTGCTTTAAGCCGGTTTCCCTCTAGGCTTATCGTTGTCTCTGGAGTCCGTGCTGTCTCACTGCTTGTAGGTGTCTGAGGGTGTGTGCGTGTTTTAAGCCGGTCTTCCCCTTAGAGTAGTCATGGTCACTGGAGCGAGTACTGTCCTGCTACCTGGAAGTGGCTGTCAGCATGTGTGTGTGAGTGCTTAAAGCTGGTATTCCCCCAGGGTTGTCATGGTCCCTGGAGCGAGCGCTGTCCCGCTACCTGGATGTGTCAGTGAGCTCGCACGCGCCTGACCGCCGCGAGCCAGAGTACGCGCTGTACTCACCAACACGAGGACTGCTCTACGTGTATAGGTGAGTACACAATCACTCTACTTTTAAATATATTTAATTTATTATAATTAATATATGTATGTTTGTATGCAATAGTTTTAGGAGGTCTAAAACACCCACTTCTGGTTACCGGGGGACGATAACATGAATGTATTTCAAATCCTCTCCTTCATTTTTATCAGATACGTTTATAATTTTTTTTTTACACTTGGAGACCTTTGGAGATCCAAAAGACCCACTTCCAACTACTGAAAGAGGTCCAAATTATTACCATTCATATCCTCTCATAGCTTTCGATTGACGTTTTGCACGTGTCACAACGACTTCGCTGAGTTTCGGTGACGCGACACCACAGACAAACAAATTGACAGACTGACAAAATAAAGACATATAATTAGACAATAATATTCATTTTTCTTTTCAGTGTAAAACCAGCTGTCTTTGATCTAATACTAACGCTGGCTATCATAGCGTACCTCGGCGTCTTGTACTTCGCGATGCAGCTGTTCCCTCGGTTCTACGAAGAGTATGCCAAAATCGTCACCGGAAAGACTAAAATTAATTAGAATTTGAACCATATTGTATAAACATAGAGTTTATAATCGCATATACAATGTGTAATTTGCCAATGCATCTAACGTTGAATTCTATTGCGTTTGTATTAGAGTTTCTTTTGCTATATCTTTCAACTTGTGTTGCATATTGTACACGTGAATATTCACGTAATAAGTAAAAAAAAGTTACATATAAAATTGTAAGAACAAAGAATGAATTAGAACGACTAGTTTGATTGTTGTAATTTGAACTTTATTTTATAGTTGTAAAGATCATAATAGAGTGAACTGTTTAATTATAAATTTATTTATTAAAATATAACAAGGGTTGTAAAGGTATATTTGGTTGGTATTATAAATTATTGATTATAAAAGAACCCGGACTGCAAATTAAAATTTTATTGTATGTTAAGAAAGAATGTTAATGTAAACCAAAAACAAGCTATATTTAATATAAAGGATATGAAAAACAGGCTTCGAACTTGTGACCTAAGTACTCTGAAAACTTCGTGTTATTTTCTTTGACGATTCTTATTTTATGACGAGTTCATATTATAAAAGACATAAGGTTTTTCTTGTTGATTATATGTATTATATATGTATATAATATACGTCAATAGATATTTATTTTACTATCAAGTTTCGCAAAGCATAATATATTTTATAATTGTCACAAGAAAAAACAATTCAGTCACAAGTTTTAAATATTTTCAGAAAATTGTCCTTTGAAATAATAGCCTTAATATAAAACCTCAGATGAAAAAACAATTAAAATATGTATAGTGCTGATATATCTGTATATTATATATTTATTTTGCCGTCCTGGAATTCTTTCAATATATTATGCTAATGAAATGAAATATCTCAAACTAAAACGGTTTTAAAACTCATTAAATGTGGTTTTCCGTGACTTATAAAATACCACTTTTTAGGGGGGTGGTAAAAAAGGTGATTTTTTGTGAAGTTCCGCCATTTTGGAAAAAGTCTATGATTAGCTACAAACCTAGTATAATATGCAATAACAGAAAAATATTTAAAAATATATAAGTTTAATTAATTCAGCAATACTTATCATATCACAATATTTAATATGTAAAAATAATGTGTTTATTATTTTTTTGATACATATATAATAAATTATATTGTTGTTCATCAGCTGTTTCATATAATTAAAGAATTCTTAAGTTACCAAATAGGCTGTAAAATTAACTTTTTTATGAGCTGCCATTTTGGATTGAAAAGAGGGGGGTTATGAACATTCGTTAAAGTGATGTAACCTGTGACTAGTGCTGTGCTTTTAGCAATTAGTTTTCTAACATCGATATTCAATAGTCATCTTAGAATAAATATTGTTTTTCGATTTTGCTTTATAAAACTTTTCTTTGATATATTTGCAATCTAGTAATGAACTAAAAATGTAGGGTAGTTTTGAAATGATTTTAGAAAGATATATCTTTCTGGTAATATTTGGCGTCTGTGGTTATATATAAATCACATTTATGTTGTTTTGAATGTGTTATTAGATATAAGATATCGAGTTATTACCGTCAGTATGTCTTGTTATAGTAGGATCAGTTGAGTTTAAGAGTAAGTGTACATTGCCTGGATTTGAATAAAAGGTTTTTGGTTTAAATATGTTTTTTATTAAAAATAAATTGTATAAAAGCTGCCGTTGCCTATGGCACATTCATTTAAGTTACTTATATACTTAAAACTAAGACAAGACTTATAATAAATAAATTTATAATAAGTAAGAGTCATGTATAGATGTCTCTCTTTCTCTTTATAATATGCTCATATGATAAAAAGACAAAATAATATAATCTCAATAAGCTTATAGCAAATACAAATGGAATTAAATTAAGCCTTATTTCTAAGCAATAAGACCGATTATCCTTCGAACACTTCAACGGTCGCGGCTCCGTTGATGTCCTTCAGCTCGTTTGATCTGTATGTCGCCACGAAATTGATTTTGCCCAGTTTCTATAAAATAATAAAGTAACATTCTTATTATTATAATATTATAATAATAATTAATAAATATTTAAATAGAATTTATAATTAATTACAATAAGTTGTGGAAATTATAAAAAAATTTCGATTAAAATTCGACACATGCATACATTCAAATGCATGTGAGATCATTTCTGACTCATTCAATAATTTACTACAAAACTTATAGCTGGATTATTATTTAATATTTTTTGTATTTTTTTTTTAATAAAAAGTACTGTAAATCTGCAGTATTTTTTATAAAAAAGTGTCGTATGTCTTAAATTAAGTTTGCAAGGGTCATAATGTGATGTATTCTTGTCTTTGGTTTTTTTAATTGATAAAAAAAATGTATAAAAACCGGACAACCCTAGAGTTTAGAGTTTAGATTCGTACGGGCGCTTTACTAAAAAGATGAGAGGAAACCAGTGGGAGTCAGGTTCAGGAGGCAGTAGTATATAGTGTACGTACATTAGGCAGCACGGGCAGCTCCACCTGCAGCAGCGCGTGTGGCTCCGCGGGCGGCGCGGGGAGGCGCAGCGAGCGACCTGACATGCCCGATGACGTCACGCGGAACTCGCCCTCCGACAGAGGCACGTCCAGCGGGTTCACGAACGAGAGGGACGCGGACGAGGGCTCTCCCAGCACCAGGTCGTCGTTGAACTGGAAGAGCAGGTTACTCGTTCTGATCGATGTTTAGGTTTAATTCGCACCAGTCGAGACCAGACTGACGATGGCCAAGTCAATTAGTTTTGTGCTTATTCTCAGTGTTTTTTCTCTTTTATGTCAAAAACTATTTATTCACCTTGATGTTAATATTAGGTTTGAGCACTTGGAAGTCGTCATCGTCGGCCCAGGACTGCTTGGTCTCGTCGACGATGGCCATGGCGGAGATCTTCATGTTGCAGTACTCCACTAGCTTGGGCAGGTAGTCCTCTGGCTTCACGTGGATGCTGATCTCCTCATCTGTATGAATATTAGATTGATTTTCATTTTAAACCAAGTTCACCAGTTTTAACACCATAAAGCCAGCGCCAGTTGTTTCCAAAGCTAAAGTCAATATCTAAATACCGATTGTATTTATGTATAAATAAACTCCTTACGTTTCCCTGGACCAACGAAGAGTTTTCCTTCAATTTTCTTAACGACCTCTGCCCTCACTCCATTGTAGAACACACTGGTGGCTGTTAGAGCTGCCTTGATATTACGACCCTGGAGACAAAAAATAACTTAAACCTCATTTTTTGCTGAGGAGTTTGATGGCCATAGTGTCCATATACTTGTAACCATTCACCACAATATATCCAACATTTGGTACAACCTAAGTTATTCAGGAAAAAAATATAATTTACGGGTTTTTATAAATTAAACTATACAACCAGACGTACCTCATCAGAGTTATTATCGATATCGACAATGACCCTGAACTCCTGTCCGATGGGTACCGTGTCGATGTCTCTTAGCTTGAACGAGACATCACTAGTCAGGTTTGAGGCGACCGCATAGTATCTGGTAATAAGAGAATACCTATTATTTGGCATACTAACATATTAATATATATCATTAATTAAAAATAATTATTAATGTTCGTGTCAATTTTATTTAAAACATGATATGATAGGAACCGAGGAAAAAATTTTTCAATTTTATTTTTATAAAAAGACAAATTTAAGTAATTTTTTCAAAATCAACAAACTAGTCTGTTTTTTAAATAAAATTTCAAGTTTATAATTTCTTTCAACTATATATAAGTAGTTTTAATTGACCTGATCTTTGTTGAAATTATATATTTTATGTTAAGTGTGTTGATGGTATTTTAAGAAGTGCAACCCTGGGATACAGCTAATGGAGTGACTGGTTGATCCAGGTTATGCCAAGTATGTGTTAGGCTTAAGTTAGAGTAATCTAACCAGGTCTCACCTCTTGGCCCTCTCGGAGTACCTCACCCCGTTCATGAGCGCGAGTCTCTCGGAGGCTGTTCCCTCGCGGTGTTTGTACTGCGGCGTGACGTCATCACGGTCTGCGTCCCCCAGTGGGTCGAACACGAACGGCTTCTTCGTCAGCACCATGCGACCGATACTGAGGAAGTACCAATACTTTTAGGATTTTGAGACATATTTTTGTTTTTTAGAATTATTTATTGAGAACATTTTTTTATTCGCCATTTATTCCAGTACTAATTAAGTTTATATATATAATTTTTCAGATACTCACTGGTAGTTGTTGGTGTCGACCATCGAGTAACCAGTTTCAGATTCGGGATCATGTCTCCACCTCATAAGGTCGGCGTTGACTGAAGCCAACATGAATTCCACGTCGTAGCTCAAACCTATGACTCCTTGCTTGATGGCTTCCAAGGGAGCCGGACCGCACTGGTACATTCCTGATGAAGTTTCTTGAGGAGTGGCGTCTATAGCTTGCCAGCCTCCATAACCTGAAAATTATCGAATATTAAGTATTATCTTTTCGATTTTTTTTAAGTCAAAAAGATAGTAGCAAAATGTTTAGTAAAATAACTTCACAAACTTTAGATAAGAATAATTTAATCATAATTTCATATCAGGTTAGTATATCCTTTGTACCATTCTAGTCATTCTTCCTACTTGCAATATTCACAATTGGTCGTATCAATTGAACTGATTAGTAACAGTATAGAAATATAGCGGACAAAAGATGACTATGACATCCCGGAATATATTAAACTTAAGCCCACTTACTAATAAAATATACCCAGTCTAACATATTCTCTGTTTTGTCACTTTCACACCTTTGATGTAGACTATAAGTGAGAAAGTGACAAAACAGATAATAAATTGTATTAAGTATAAATATTTTTATTAGCCACATTTATTAGAAACATTGATTATCTAAGTCAACTTTCAAGTCAGCCCTAACAAAGCTATGATTATATCTCACCAGCTGGTAAATCTGGTCTTGCCATCCACACGTCGTTCCACACGTGGTAGTTCCAGATGGAGTCAGCACCCTGAGGGTTGTTGGGGTCAATGTCCATTTCCTCCATATTTTCGGTGTAGTACTTGTCGACTGTTAGTGAACTGTTCGCGTCGTGAGCTGACACCAGGTTGGAGACGACCCTGGACGGGATCCCGAGAGCACGGCATACTGAAATATATTATCTTTCAGTTACTGGTTATAACTAATTTTACTTATTAGTAAAGATCATGTTTGAATTTTATTACAATAGAAGAATGAAATCCCCAAATATGTCAGGTTAATGACCTCTCCGTTATATATACGTTACTGTTAATATAAGATAACCTTTTGTGTTTTTTGACGTTGCTATCGGCCTATTTATTTATAATTATTTCAATATTGCTTTGGATTGATCAAATGCTTTTTTTATAGAAATATTTAATATTCACTAAACAGATTTATTGAGCGGAGCGAGCAAAGCTCTCTATGAGAGACTTTTCTGCATCCATTGTGCAAGCATTATTCAAAAACGGTATGTCTGAAAATTTCTAAATATTGCACACTGATAGACATCAGTCTGGTTGTGGTTTTTTCAAATATTCGATGTCGTTCAGGAATAATCATGGAAAAACTAAAATCCCATAGACTTCGAAAAAATTTTACGAACGAAAATTTAGTTTTACAATGAAAAAAAATTGTTGAGGACAGAATGCGACTTTTTGTAAATGCAACTTCGGAGCTATTCGCACCACGCTGCGCTCAATATGCTAACACATACCGAGATTTTGCGAGCGAGTTTCAATTGAGGTCTGGTTCGCGCTCCTACTATTTTATTGATCGTTTAAATACGTTTTGGATACATTTCTTAATTTATCTGTTATTTAAAGTTATATAAGTATCGTTTCGAGACTACTAAATAGACTATTAAATACATCAACGTGATAAATGTATTTATTAAAATATTCAGGATCTAGTGAAGACGTGATAATGAGATCTTAGTATGTGTGTCTCGTATCCTTGTTTCATCGACCCGATTAGATGGTTTTGGTATGACATGATAGCGAGATGAACTGATGCTTAAATGGATTTGAAAATCGCTGATTAATCATGAGATACGATCCCTAATATAATTTATAATTCACACGAAAAATAGGACACAAGTTGAAAAGTTTATTAAAATTTAGCAAAAAACATCGTTAGACAGGAGATGAGCTCCTACTACTATCTTCTTGTAAAGAATCTGTATCCTCACCTGTGGTGACAACTCCCGCGAACACCCAGCACTGTCCGTACATGACCTCCTGCTGTGTCTCCAGATACTGCGCCAGAATGTCGGCGGAGCCCGTCCAGTCCGCAGGCGCAGTCCCGTCCTCGTACTCCCCGTCCCAGCGCCCCACCAGCACGCCGCCATCGTCGTTAGAGTTCACGATGCGGGAGATCACGCGACTCATCTTCACGGGGTCGCCACGGCTGTGGGGTTTTCATTTACTCTTCATCTTTCTCTATCGTCGAGCATTGAATTTACTTACTACAATTTAGAAAACATGTGACCAAATAAAAAATCTTTTTAGACATTTGTGATCCTTGTGATCCAACAATTAATCCAGATGTACTCAAGTTGTAACTTGCAAAATATTGCGAGTCACAAATTTGTAATTCCGCCATGCTTCGACCTGATGAGAAGGTGGATGCCCTGAAGGGACACTAATCCGGCAAACTAAGATATATTTCGCGTAAATACATAATATATATCTTGTATTATAATTATTTTAAAACCATTTCATTAGTTTACTGTGAAACAGATTTATTTATCTTTAATATTTTACCATAAACACTTCTATTCTATGTTATATTTTCTTAGAAATTTCTTACATTATGATATATTACATGACAACAAACTCATTTTAATTTAAAATATCATTTTTATTCAAATTTTTATCAATATATAGTATATTATAAATAAATAAAAATCAATATAAGTGTTAGGTCAAAAGTACGTCCTCGGTTATACAATAAATAATTATGTAAATTGAGATCCGTTTAATATCGCTTACATTTGATAATAACACTTTACATACAAATCGTCGAATTAGACATTCTGGTCTGCCTTGATAAGATATACTAATAAAAATTTAACTACTAAATCTGCGAAGTTAGATTTAAATAATCGGGTTCGATTCCAGGAATATATGTTTATTTTATTTATTTAAAATTTTATTGTAAATCTATAAGCTGGGGTTTAAAGGGCGAACTTAATTTTTCAGTCAATTTAACAGTCAACTCTTAATTATATAGAAAATTGTGGTAGAAGCTTAACTATATAAATACATAATATATATGTACTTATAAATCGTAAATGTAATAAGTACATATGATAAATAAATAAAAATACACAAATATACAGTATTTTTGTCAATGTATATAAGAAAAAACTCACTGATGGAAAGGCATTTCAGCGCGGTCTAACATAAACATGACAGCTGGGAGTACCGTGGCATCGAACTGTCCATAGAACCAGGGTTTCCCACGCGTGGTTTTTATGGGACCCACCCAGACCTTGCCCACATCATTCATTACATACTCTTGTAAAAGAGGACAATCTTCCATATAGGTCTGGTCATCTAGAGAGAATAACATATTATTATTATTATTAATATTATCTACAAAACATGAGCCATCTTAATTTTACAATAATTTTAAACATAACAAAAATCCAATATCCGGATAAATCTGCGGGATATCATTAGTCCCATAGACTATTTAAATGAAGTAAGACGTACCTGGATTCCATGGGTTGAAGAGTATGTAAAGATCATTTTCGTAATCATGGATTTCTCTTGCCGGAGATCCCTTGATCCTTGTGACCACTCGGAGCGCCCAGTTACCAACAGGCAGATTTACTGGAGTTGAAACCTATTGAAAATAACCTATATATATTTCGGGCATCTTATATAAGCTTTTAAAATAATATTACAACAATCTTACTTTTCATTTGTTTACGAAAACATCTACAAAACAATAGTTTTAATCAAATTCCGGCCAAAAAAAAAAATGTGAGGTGTCCATGTTTTTTCTAAAAACTCAAAAGATCACCAAAAGTTTAAACAAAACAAAATTTTAAACTATGATAGTTTTAAATGCTTGGTTCTTAATTGTTTTTTTTTTAATTGTGTAATTAAAAATAAAACAATAAAAGAAACGGATGTGAATAAAAATTGTATCATCATGTATCGTGGAAACTTCTATTTTATGGAAAAATCAGTACCAATAATGATATTTTTTGCTACAATTAATGATTTACTTCGCAATAAATGCGTATTCAAGAATAACTACATTTGCATACTAAAAGCTATTAATTAAAATATTTCTTTTAATGATTGTCGTCACGCTATTTATTATTATTATTTTTTTTAAATACTTTAAATTTCAAATACGTGTACATAAAGTTTGAAAAATATACTAGTATAACTAACTAGTTGTTACTCGCGGTTTCACTCGGACTATTTTATTAATTATTCATCAGTAAGAGTAGTTCAGCGAAGCTTTCTATGAGAGACTTTTGCTGCATCCTTTGTGCCAGCATCAATCAATAACGGTATATCCGAAAATTTCCAAATTTTGCACACTGATAGACATCAGTTTTAAAAAAAAGAAAAAAAATACATTAAATGTAATAATGTGTCTCATCTTGAAAAATAGTTGAGTACCGAATGCGTCGACGTTTTGTAAATTCATCTTCGGTGCTGTTAGATCCAAGTTTCAATCAATATGCTAACACAGAGAGATTTTGGGATCGCAGCGAGTCAACATTAAGGTCTGGTTCGTGCTCCTAGTAGTAGTAGTAACGTAATACTAGATAGCCTTCCTCGTGAACCCGTCTATCATAGTCAGAAATAATTTTTCAAACTCCTTTGGTAGTTTCAAAGATTAGCGATTTTAAACAAACAAACTTTCTCGGTTTATAATATTAGTATAGATATATGTTTAATGAAACATTTTTGGGTTTCATTTGTATGCATAATGAATATCATGTAAAATAAGTTATGACTAAAAGTTCTCGACTCTTCGATGTAAATATGTAAAACACTAGCTGTTACTCGCGGTTCCGTCCATAAACAAACTATGTTTTTGTTATTAAGATAATTAGAAGAAGTAGCGTAATGCTAGATAGCCTATATCCTTCCTCATGAACCTCCCTATTAAAATAACCTAACACAGTTAGATTTTGCGAGCGCAGCGAGTCAACATTGAGGTCTGGTTCGTGCTCCTAGTATTAGTAGTAACGTAATACTAGATAGCCTTCCTCATGAACCTGCCTATTATAATAAGAAATATTTTTTCAAATTCATCTCCTAGTTTCGTAGATTAGGGCGGTTAAACAAACAAAGTTTTTCTCTTTATAATATTAGTGTATTAACTTAATTTAATATAGGTACAGCACCGTATTATAATAAATAGAATTTATATGTTTTTTGTATTTACTGAAAAGTCTAGTTAGAGACAAATATTTTTAAGTGCAGTTTGTCTTGCAATCATTATTTTAACCAAACTATTACTATTCCGTTTGCGTAAAATAAGTTCTAACCTTGCAATGACATTTATTATCTAGATTTAAATTATTTGAATGTAAAAAATAAGGAAGTCTGATGCAATTTGAATCTGTCAAATAAGTCTGTAAAAAAATTACCAAAAAAAAATTTAATATTATTAAATATTAAATATAATAAAAGGTTTTAAAAAAATTTGAACATTACGAAATAATTGATAAGTTTATAAAAATAATAAGTTTTGTTTAAACATTGGTTAGGATTTTTGAAAGAAGTCTATCTTTCTTCTTTTAAATAATTGGGCACTAATATAAGTCAATTCAATATAGCTGTCATAATACTATGTCCGTCACTGTGCATAAGTGGGTGGAGCTGAGCGAAGCATTGTTGCTGAATGAGTTTAACATACTTGTAAAATTAACAGAGTAAATAGTGGCTATAATATTAAGACTAATAAGAACTTGCGATTTCAAAACGTTCCACATTTTAACTCTATAGGACATTTTAACCATGGTAGATACCATAGTGGTTAAAAGGGACGGTAGCTCAATTTCTAGAGGGACATAATGGAGGGTCATAGTTTCGAATCCTACATAAGTTGATGAAGTTTTTCTTTATCATTATTTGAAATTTTAATAATTTTAACATACGTATAGGCATTTTATTGTTTTATTATTTCTTATTTAAAATTCTTAAAAAATAAATTTAAAATTACGACGCGAATTTAAATTCGAGTTTGATTCTAATTTATATTAAATTATTCTAAGCACAACACTCAGACAAATATTTAATGTGTTATGTATATACATCTTTTATGCTAATGGATAACATTATTCTAAAATAACAATACATAATATAATTAAATTAGATAATTAGATATATATATTCTAATATAATATTGTATTCATATTTTCTTTCTGTCGGTGCCTTTAATTCTTTCTAAAATAGCAACTGTTCAATATATGAATTATACAATACATTAGTGAGCGATCGTTCAATGCACCTAGTTCAAGTTCTGTAAACTGATGGCGTATAAGTAAATAATTTCTATGAAATAAAAGCAACGCCATCTAGCGGAAATAAAGTGGAACTGCTCTTATCTATACGATTTTAAAGCTGAAGAGTTTGTTTCTTTTATTGAACGCGCTAATCTTCGAAATTACTAGATGGATTTGTAAAATTCTTTCTGTTTACGATAGGCAGGTTCATGAACAAAGCTATCTAGTATTACGCTAATACTTCTAACTAACGTAACAATAAATAAAAACGTTCGTCCGCGTGTGGATTCGCGAGTAACAGCTAGTTATATTTAAATTGAGGTTTACGCTAACGCTAACGAGTCGGTTAAAAAACTCGCACTCAGATATTTGGAGGATTGAATCTCGGGAGTATATTTTCAAGACCTATGCATGTGTTATGTGATATTTCAATCTTCTAAATTACTACAAATAATTCAACTCATGAAATTTGACATATATAAACGCAATTTTTTAAATATTTTTTTTATTAATATTACCATTAAGATCTTCTATTCCATTAAGATTCTAGGATTTAGTTTTTTTTTATTTAGTTTTTTCTATAATATTTTATTTTATGACAATTTATTTTATGTTTAGGGGATTGTTATGTATGAAATCAACAATTAAACGAAATGACTGGTTAAAATTAAAGGTGAGAGAAGGACATATAAAAACTTAGTAAAACATATTTTAAATAAATTATCGTTATCGATTTTTTGTTATTTGACATTAAAATTTTAAGTTTGAAATAAAACATTTGTTTTTAGCTACAATCCAATATGCATAGATTATATAAATGCATACAAAAGGTTTGGTATATTTCTTGAAGGTTATCTTTTCCCAAAATTAATTGTTTTTTTTTTGTCTTTGATATGCATTTAGTGATACTAAAAATATTTTCGCTTTAAAAAAAAAGCAAAATATTAATTCCGTCGATGTATCAGAACTACGTTATTTTATAAATAGATTTTGGCATCGAGCAACCTGTATCAGTTATCTCACTCAAGAACTAATCACGAACGGTTTTAGAACGCGCTTGTAAATCAATAAATTCTATTGAAAAGTTAATTTAATAAAATAATAATTTTGCAACAATATATTATAAACAAGTAAATCAATAAAAGTCATAAATATCTTTTCAAACCAATTGGATTATTAGATTTCGTAAGTGCAATCTTTGCTTTAATAAAAAAAAATAAGTACAATCTCTGCGATTTTAAAATAATAATAAAAAAAAAACCGACTTTGACTTGTCACTTTCTGACATTTACACAAGTATTTAACATTCAAATTATTATTTCTAATTATTTAAAACATTGGCTATCTTAAGCTAATTTAAATATTATTGGAATTACGAATCCAATTTATACTCTGGGAAATTATCTGTTCGTGTAAATGATTTAAATTATTTTTAACATATCTTTTTACAGACATTTTTGAATATTGACGTAAAAAGAACCTCATATCAAGACTCAAAATGATTTTCAATCTGACAACTCCAAATTAAGTTCAGAAATATAAATTATAAAGTTTTATACAAAACAAATTAAGTTCAGAAATATAAATAATAATGTATAATATAAGAAAACAAAATAAAATAGTTTGATTTTGTGTTAGTTTAATTTAAAGATTATTTATATTTAAATTATTTTTACCTCAAAATTGGCGTGGATATCATCAACGCTGACAATTTTAGCGCTCCAGGAGTATTTATCAGAAACCACATCTCTTCGAAGAAATACTGATCCTTGAGTATCTTGCGACGGCTTGTCTCCTAAACAATTATATTAATATAGTATTTTCTTAGATTTTCACGAGTACACATTTCAAATAAAACTATTTTTACGCATTAAAACTCGCGTATAATTTGGTTACATTTTTGATTTTCACAGACACTTACATCTCGTCTACCCGTGAACACGATTACTGCAAAGTATTCGGAACGTCGGGTTAAAATAAAAAATGTAACCAAATTATACGCGAGTTTTAATCCGTAAAAATAGTTTTATTTGAAATTATATTAATAATTATTAAAACAAGCCCTTCTTATATTCATTATTATATATATTACGTTATCGTTGAATACAGTACAATACAGTCGGATATATATATATATATATATATAATATATATATATATATATATATAATAGTAATCATGGAACACGGAAGTTTACATATAATCAGTTCATCAACCAAAAAGTATTTATTAAATAATAAGTCAGGCTAGAATTGAACCTAGAACCTGTCAATTTTCTTACCCAAAGTGAACACGAGCTGCACCATGTCTTCGTCCTCATTAATGGGTCTGTCGAATCTTATAACACCATTGAATGGCTGACCTCGACGTACTATTGCTATGGTGGGTACCTCATCGTTTACTACTTCGAACCTAAATAAATATTAATATATAGACTAAAAATCATAGTATTAAAAAAATATATTTTTTTTCTCTCTATCTTAAACTTTTTTCCGAAAAGGTGTTTTGTACGTACTTTATGGTATTGTGGGTTTGTCCATTTTCCCGCGGGTAAAAATGTACGACATCTACTTTAAGTGGCTCCATCTTGTATCTAAATAAAAATTATAAATCAAAAATGCGTATTTTATTAAATTTCATTTCAAATTATTATATGGAATATATATACAAATATTACGACCTAAGTTATAAAATTCATATTTATCGTGTTCATAATTCTTAATAAAAG
Source organism: Mechanitis mazaeus (assembly GCA_959347395.1). Taxonomy (NCBI): domain Eukaryota; kingdom Metazoa; phylum Arthropoda; class Insecta; order Lepidoptera; family Nymphalidae; genus Mechanitis; species Mechanitis mazaeus. The sequence goes on along the minus strand of OY365756.1, from coordinate 12,239,459 downwards.
CCAGTTAGTAATTTTGAATATATTTACATATATTATAAATTTATAAAATGTATTTGCTAAATAATTTATTAAACCATCTTAAAAATTTAATGAAAAATGTACTTTGAATCTAATCGTTACTTTGAACTTTGCAATATTAAAAAAAAATTTCAAAAATAATTTTGAATGCAACAATATAAAATTAGCGGGAAATAAAATAATCAGTTTGACACATTATTAAAACAAAATGGCTGTATTATAATGACATAATCGTAACTCGTATCATGCAAATCAATCCAAATAACTGACTAACTGACTTCAAATAATAACTGACTAACTGACTATTTGAACATTATAATGTTACTGTTGATACAACAGGTTATAATTATTAACCTCTCGATTATAATCAATTTAATAGATTACCATGTTAGTTTAATAATATATAATTATAAATATTACTTGGTTAATTTAGTACTTGTGAAGATTTATTGATTTATATTTTTTTTATTAAAAGCTTATATTTTGACATTCTTTTTATAAATATTTTTTTTTGACAGTTTGACAGATTTTTAATAAAATGCTGCCATTTTCAAAATATATTTTAAGTCTGTTTTATAAGCGTTTTTTATCTTCATGAATAAAGTATATCTTGGCATGTCACTTTATTTGTAAATACTGTACATATGTTATTTAATATTTTATATGTGTTACGTCACATTTATATAAATTGACATTAATATAATTATTTATTTTTTATACAATATTTCTTTATGTTTAGAATTCACAAAAATATATTTTTAATATTTTTTTTTTATATTATACTTATTATAATAATTTTTGTATGCTTACCAACAACCTCTCTTAAATATTATAAGGAGGGGTACAGAATGTTTCTGTAGCATTAAGCCCGCCTTTTCTGTTTTATATTATATTTTGTCAAATAAAAAATTAAAATAATAATAAGTGCAATTACCTATTTGAAATAAATTAATGACTTTGACTTTGACTTTTCAAGAAATATTTGGATGACTAATATAAAACCAAGGTTACATTTATTATCTGTTTAGTTTCATTGTTTGATTTGCTTTTAACAGAGTTAATAATTGCTTTTCGCTGTTTTAAAGAGATCATTGAAACATGTTGGTTTTAATATTCTCAGAATTAAATCTTTTTATGATTTTTTTTGATGTATTAGATTATTTCATCTTAATACAATTTCTTTCCCTCAACCTCTCTCTCTCCTCCCCTTTCTCTCTCAATTTGAATATATTAATATAAAAATTGTATGAAAGTTGATTTTATTCATTAAAATTTTACATGAATTCTTAAAAAAAAACTTTAAAAACATTTTTAAATATTTAGTTAAATATTATTCAATAAATTAAATATTATTAGTCATTGTTTTATCGAAATTTATTCAGGCTAAGACAATAAAAACCAATATCTATGGACTAAAATACTGTGCATCAAGTACAGTTAGTTACCAAAATTCCATTTAACCACATATGGCGGTACCAATGAGCGTCCAAAAAGAAAAAAAAACAAACTCTTACTGAACAGAATGTTCGTTTTTTTCACATATGGAAAAGTTAAAAATATTTTATCCTGTAATTTTTAGTGGACTTTTTTATAATCTTTAATTATTTAAACTTAGATTTGGAGATTTGAACTTTATAAGCCTATTGACATAACTGTTAACAAATTAAAATAATATTTTTAAAAAGTAATTTAGTTGTAACATTATTAAAATATCATTTTTATTTAAGAAATGTAATTTTTAATAGCAAATTGATTGTTATGTTTTAAAATAACACTTTAATAACATTGTAAAAAAAAGAAAACCAGTTGTTGAATAGCTATTTATATACATAATCTCCGAATATTATCATCAAATGTAATTAAATTGTAAATTAGTTGTTATTGTAATTTTATTATAATATTATTTTATTCTATATTACCTCTTTGTCACAACACAAAACTATCACAAAACTGGCTGAATAAAAACACGTAAGCACAAATTAAAAATAATTTAAATGTGTAATGGCGCGAATCAGTTTCAAAATCCGACTGACGAATAAACGCTGCGATCAGGGTATATCTATGGATGCTCGTGCGTCTTCAATTGTAGTAGGATGGCAACAATTTAAAAAGAGATAGTAATATATTCTTAAAAAAAATATTTCATATAAGAAACACGAAAATCTTGTAAAAAAGCAACATATATATTTATATACGTATAATAAATATATTCTTAATGTTTCATAAAAAATAAAAGAATACTATATATTTCAATAAAACTATTTTACGGATATAACTTGCGTTTATTTTTACATTTTTTAATTGAACCCGACGTTACAGATACAACATCATCTCGTCTTACCGTGAACACGTTTGCTGCAAAGCATTCGAAACGTCGGGATAAATTAAAAAATGAAAAATAAACGCGAGTTATATCCGTAAAATAGTTTTATTTATCTTAATTATATAAAATATTTTTTTTACTAATTTAGCAAAAATGTACAATAATATTTGTTTTAATTTAAATTATCCGTTTTTTCTAAAGAGGAAAAATTTTTTTTCAATACAATGTTGCAATATTAAGTCTATCTTGTTTATTTTAAACTTATTGTCAAAGTTTACTAAACAAACATAAATAAGACAATAATAACGAAAATAAATGATGGTTACCATACATTGACTTGTCATATACAGAAGATCCTACAAATAGTGTTTCCCAAAGGCCAAACTGAGGCGTCATCAAAGAAATATACATAAATATGACAGACAGACAATTTTCATATAATTAGCAACTTTTATTTTTACATCTACTAAATATTTGTCTTAATGTCTTGAGAAATATCCTTTAATATTCTAACTACATAATGTGGAAAATGATGAACTATATTTGCTATTAAATATGGAAAAAAAATGTTATACCATCCGCGTTGAATAAAGAGGGTGAGAGATTTGATCATCTGGTTCATACACGAAACAAAGTGGTACCACCCAAATCCAGCTTGTTTACCAGCAGTCAAAATTGAAATAACTACTAGACCACCTTTATATTTCATGACTATCTTTTCTCTAATTTTATTAATTTTTATAAATTTTTTAAAAAATTTTTTCAAGGCACATGTAACATCAAAAGTCATTCATCTTATATTAAATAACATATAAATTAAACCAATTTTTTACAATTGATTACAATTTTTTAATTTTCTATTTGATTTTGATAGAAACAACACCTTAGTTTTATTGTATGTTAGTTTTGATAAAACCTTCAATAGAAAAAGACAGAGAGAGAGAGAGAGAGAGAAGAAGAGATTATTGATATACTCTAGATAATTTATTAGAGTTATATAAAATAAGGTAATGCAGTTCCAACTATATCCAATTGAGTACTAGTTTAAAATATAGTGAGCTAGATATATACCATGATCACATATATAAGTACATATAGAAGTATATTTCATCTCTTTTCTCTTGTTTTCTTCAACATGCACCTACTTCTTTTTATCTCTGCATCACTCTTGGTCTACTCGTAGAGAATGCCTAAGGCGGTAAGTCCGCCATTTTACTTTGGACTGAAAACAATAAATAAATAAATAAAATAATTACTGCACTAACAGCTTTTTTCAATGCGGTATTAGTTCCCTAGTTGAAGTAAAACTTTAAATGTTTATATATATATATTAAATTTGTTATATATACCTATACGTTAATCGTAAAGAAACTATGTTAAATCTTCTTATCCACTGAGTATGTTGATCAAGACATAACACTCAATAAGGTAAGTAGTACTTTCATTGGAAAATACATATTACATATTTTATATAAAGCTTTTGAAATTGCGATATTTACTTATTTTTAAGTGGATTTTTCTATCCCCGTAGTAGTGTCTGAGTGTAGGAATTTCTACTTTAGTAAATAATTTGTAAGATCAAAGTGTAATTCTGAGCATGATTTTTATTTGTTAATCTGTTGACCGCTTGTCTTATCTTTGTGTTCAGAAAACTGTTTATATTTATATGGTTTTTAAAGTAATTTGCTAAACAAAAGTCAAATAATAATTATTATTTTTTTGTAATATAAATAAAAATGACTTAATCTTATACTAAATTAAAAACGTATATATAATGTATCTATCGTATCGTGAATCATATTTCAAACAATTATAACGGTTTATTTATGTTCTTAGAATGACAATCAATTATGTCAATGTCATGTCATTGAGGGCTTTCCTATAAATACGTGACATTAAACATCTGAACATGATCTCATAGTGACGTAGAGTTCATTGAACTTTCATTATATAATAATTTACTTTGTATAACACTATGGTAACATATACATTATCGTATATTTATTATATTGTTATCTTACAAGATAATAAATAATAGGTCTGCCACTGTGCACGGGTAAAGCAGAGCGAAGCAAATTGTTGTTGAATGATTTTCACATATTTGTGAAATTAGCAAAGTAAATAGTAGTAATCTTAAGACTAATAAGAACTCGCCTGTTTGATTTCAAAACGTTCCACATGTCAACTCTATGGGACACACTTCGACCATTTAATAAAAAACTACTATAAAAAATATGACCAAAATACTTCAGGACCTTTAAGTCACTGTACTCAACAACTCTGCCAATTTTGTACATCCTACCATTATTCGTCTAGGAGCAGTAGCATTAGTAACGAAACACACTATTGACCAGTAAGAGCAACAATTCGCTCAGCGTTCCAAATAGAAAAACTTTTGCCATAACTAAAAATTTACTGCATTGGTTCATGCGCAAGATGGCTGCCAAAAAAGAAACATAATGTTTGTGTGTAATTATAAATACAATTACAATTGCACTATTTTAAACAATTACCATATATTGATGACAATAGCAATGTCTGTTTAAATTCTTATTATTTTTGAGTCATCACGAATACCATTACAGGAGCCAACATAGCGTATAATTTACGTCATATTTGTGACGTATCTATGACACAATAATTACCCGAAGAAGTATGATTAATTTTGTTAAAATGTTCCATTCACCTAATCTTTATAAATTAATGTACATTACTTTATATACTATACGTTTAATTTTAACCCATGCTGTATCTCCATGTATGTATGTATATATGTTGTTTATCCATGTATATATCTGTTTAAACAGCTTAGTTCAAACTTAGGTATAGTTGTTTAATAATTGAATATCGATGTAAGTATATATGATACACAGTTTATATGTTAACTACAAGAATGTTGTGTCTATTTTAACATCATTGAATAGATATTTGGCATTCGAACAAATATCGATACAGGAATTGGTTTTATGACATAATAACTGCAACAAAATTATTAGAAAGAAAAAAGTCTAAAAATAGAATTATAGAATGACATTAGAATGACTTTGCAATGACTTATAAATTAAATTCATCAAGAAATATAACTGACTAATACTCTAAAGTAAGTTTCGTAAACAACGAATTTTATTTTTATTATTTAAAGCTATTCGTGACCAGCCAATTAAATTGATGAATTTTTATCAATTTTCCTATAACAATCGTAGACGTAATTTGGACGTTAGTGTTTACGGAAATTATTGTTTTTGATATATTATCGTCAGAAATTGAAATTACATATGTTACTAACATAAAATGTGTTTATTTATCTCAATTATTCATAATTTTAAATACTCTGTATTTCTATTTTATACTAAGATTTAAACTATTATTAATGTTACATGTAAAGGTTTGATTTATTAATGTAATTTCTGAATAATATATTTCTAAGTTATTCTTGTTATGTTTTCAACTCTTATAATTAATATAATTTATCAAATGTACAATTATAATAAAAGATAAAATATGAACATGCAAACTGATTACTTATTAATTATATAACATTCAATAAACATATAAAATATAGCAGTAAAAATAAAAAAAAATCACACGAAAAAAAAAACCAGAAAATACTTTAAAAAAGAACCCAACATATACAAAATTTATTTATTATAATAAACAAAAAACATATAAAATATAGAAGTTAAGATAAAAAAATCTCCAGAACAATCCTGCATTAAATCGTCCACAAAAACTCCAGAATATACACAAAGGAACTCTAAAATAAAATCTCAATATGAATTAATAAACTCGTGGAACTGGTTGGGACCAGTTCAAGATGGCCGTGCATATTCGGCCATTGCTGTGAATTTTGGAATATTCATTTTATAGAGTTATTGTCCGATTGGAATAGCGGTTACAATAATTTTGTCCTTATAAGTCTTAATTGGTAGGTCACGTGTTTGATTCCCACAAAAAATCATGATAGAAGATATGTAGATATATTTCGATTAAGTCATTTAAAATATATACAAACTCTAATGAGCGTATAAGAAAAATATATATAGACATATTGAAATTTTTTCATAACAAAATTATATATAACTTAGACCAGACAGTTTCTATCTAAAATCTAGACTAATACAACCTGTTTTTAAAAGTAATGTTTCCATTTCCTAATTAAGTAAATATGTTAATTATTGTGCAACTACATACTTATCTATAAATACGTGAATATATATTTATATTATTAGTATAAACAGGAAGATTGGTATTTTGGTATATAAAATAGTAGTTTTCGAATAAATTTGAAAACTACTATATTGATTTCAATTATTCTACCATTAGAATGCTATTATATCTGAGTAATGTAGGCTATATTTAATTAAATTTAAACATAGTAATAATTAAAAACATAGAAAGTAAAATAAAGAATAAAATTATATATTGTTAATAAAAGTATGATATAAAATTCCCAAAAGTTTTTGATACACCCAATTCTTTTTGGTAATATGGGTTAAAAAAGTGAAAATAATACTCCCCAGGTGAAAGGAAGTCCAACCTGAGACAGCAGAAATAATATATTTGGACCGTGTTTGTTTTAGATGGATAATTAGGACGATAAGAAAAGTTTTGACATTAATATGACATATGATATCAATTAATTTATTGAAAAAAAATATACAAGTATTTCTGACCTAGTATATAAATATATAAATTGTAATAATTCTTCATATGTGGTTTTATTAATCATAAGAAAATGCAAGTCAATTTCTTACGAAACAAAAAACGCATGATGTAAAACATGTGAATCGGCCATGACTGCATCATGGCGGATATCACGAATATTAGCTGTTAGTAACTAATTTATGCATATCTTTCTCATGATGATTATATATAAAGAAAGTTATTTAATTTACTAACAATTTGCTGTGACTTTGCGTACACTGAAGAATTCATATGCTCGTATTATTTCTTTACTTGTATAATTATATGTGATCAATCTATGATATTATGAAATGTATATATATCCAATTACATTTATCTATTAGATATATAAACGTGACTTATTCTATAAGTGGAAGAAACTTTCTTTTTATTTATTTTTAATATTAACAAAGTACTTTTGTTGTTATCAGTAAATAAGCTGGTAAAATAATTAATTAATTCTTATCTTATATTAACTTTTTATTACTTTTTAGATAAGAAATACGTCAGTATTGGGGCCGCTCATTAATATACTAAGTAGCCACAGGATTTTTATGATTACGTCACATGTCTAAAATTGATTAAAAGTTGTTGTAGTAAAATTCTTCTTTAATCTAAATATATGAAAAAATTTAAACATAGCAACATTTTATAAACGAACAAGTGATCTTTGTTCGTTCAAAGTCCATACACCAATGATTTTAAATCCAAAATGTTGTACTTCCAATATTTTACTTACATTCTAAAAAGAGAAATCAAAAAACTATGTTCAAATTTTATCGTACAATTGATCAATCAATCTGCTCTAATTCCATGGTTCAAAAGGATTGAAATTTCATGGTTCAAAAGGGTTCGAATTTCATGGTTCAAAAGGGTAGGTACTAGGTAAGAACTAGTAGAACATTTTACGGATACTCTTTTAAATTATGTCATTATTGAAATTTGATTTCATGACGACAATAGTGAAGCAATATTTCACACTCGTGACACAAATTACAGTCCCCAGCAACTTACAGCTTAAGGCTTTACAAACTGAATATGATAAATGGGATAATTATAAGGAAAATCATAAGTTTACGAAATAACTTGGTACTTCAGATTTATTATGTGTAATTTCTCAGTAACAACTGAATTGATTATTGACGCCAGTATAACAGCGCCAACGGATGTCCGCGGGGTCTGTACAGGGGACGGGGGATATGGTAACCGACACCCCTGCCACTTAGAAGCATAAGCTAACCACTGGCCGATAGTTCACCAACTAATTAACATTTGAATTAATAAATTTGTTAATACTAAATATAACATTTCTATCGTGTGAGTCACATGCATATATATTTTCTTAGTGACAGGAAGATAGAAGAAAAGCCATTTGTACTTAATTACACTTTCTTTCTCACTCACTCACTCACTCACTTATTATCTGTAATTGGCAGTGACAAGTTCATAAAATGAGACATATATGTCGTATGTGGAATTACAAAGTGCCAGTAGCAAGTGAATTGCATAATGTTCTTAGAATTTTCTCAGCTATGTTTCTACACTGCTAATAACAGTGCATGTAATCATTTTGTTGGATATTAGAATTACCCTAATCACATATGACTATATATGACTAATTGCGAATAACTAAAATATTTTATGATTGTACTTAACTAAAATATTTACAAAAATGGCGAAGGATTAGCATGTATGTTGTCAGATTTCCTAAGATTATAGGACTGCCCAATGTTATATCGAATGTGAAAGCCGGTTAAGAGACTAAAATACAAGTGGATACTATCCATCATCAATTAGGAAAGATGAAGAAAATTTTACCAACACGCTTTCCCAAGGACGGTATCTTGAAGCTTCTTCTGATATTCTTGCAATATGACATACTGTGCCGCAAGTAATCGGAATAAGGGGAGTTGGATGAAAATGATTGTGACACAACACACACACATACACACAAACGCACACAAACATATAACACGCACACAAATATACACACAAGATCAGTACACAAATAAACTTTATTCATGATTATACAATAATAGTAATTATAAATAATTGCTGAAATAACAGGTGTTCTTTAAAAACTGTTCAATCAAATACATATGGCTATAAAAGATCTGAAATTTCCCTGAACTGAGGATAGATGTACAAATCGATGTCAACATATAATACTAAATTGCCTCTCATATATATTAAAGCTGGAACCTTGCAGCTGACACTTTGATAAATGTTCTTTTTCACTGAAAAGTAATAATAATATTTCCTCTCTTATATCGAACCATTTCTTACACTAAAATATATATGCACAGCGATTGGGTCTAGGTATATTTTTATATACATATATATGAATAGTAGTATACACTGCAATATATACATATTTGGAGACTTATAGCTTTACAAGGCTGAAAGGCATAATAATATTAGTGTATGTATTATTTATTTATTTATTGTGTACGTTAAATGAAAGTGACAAAAGTGCTTATTTTAACACCACGAAATAAGCCCTTCCGTTGAGACACCCTCCAACTTAAATCTCATTAGCATTCTACGAGGGATCCAAACGCCTTAAACGTCAAAATTAAGGGTTTTCGAACAACTAGAACCACCACAATCAATCTGACGTGTTATCCCAATGTTTACAGTAAAATTAATATTGCAAACTCGGCATGTAAAATAAATCGGTGCACTGTACACAGTGGGTGAAGCTGAGCGAAGCATTGTAGCTAAATGAGTTTCACATACTTGTAAAATTAACAGAGTAAATAGTGACTATAATAGACTAATAAGAACTCGCGCGTGCTATTTCAAAACGTTCCATATGTTAATTCTATGTGACACACTTTGATCATTTAATAAAAAACTACTATCACAAATGTCACCAAAAAACTTCAGGACCTATAAGTCACTGTCCTCGACAACTCTGACAGTTTTCGTCATCCTATCATTATTCGTCTAGGAGGAGTAACAATAGTAACGAAAAACACTTTTGACCTTCGCTTCGCTTCATTCAGCTCAATAAATAATTTGGGTTGATGTCATAAATTCATATTTATTTGTCACCGTCACGTGCTTCCAAGAAACCAATAACTGAGTGAAACCCAGAGTGCATCTGTTATGGTTTAATTCTGTGTCAAGGAGATTGATTACCAAAAACGATTAAATTAACATGAAATGAATTTTGAGGAAAAAACTGATAATGCTATCAGTATTGCTTCATCAATAAGGAAAATGAATCGAACATGTAAATGACAAAATAACATATATAAAGTATTAAAACATAGGAGTTATTTTTATCATCATATTAATAGCAAACTTTGATATAGTATATTAGATCTATTTCTATGATTAATATAGTAACTCATGTAACGGGATCTCGTCATCAAAATGAATCATGGCGGCGCCCGCGCATTTCGCAATGTTCCTTATTTAACTTGTTTGACCACATGGCAATTAAGGAATACAATTATAAAAAAAGATGGCGCCGTGCTGGTGTAAAACTTCTTTTTAAATACTTTTTAGCGTATATTATCATTTAAGAATATACTAGACAAAATTTTATATTTCAATAGTTTACAAATTTTTAATAAAATTATACTACAAATATATCTGTAGTAAGATAAAGAGTTTTTTTTTTAGCAAATATTAGGATAATTCGGGTACTTTCTTCGCATTGGTTTTAGTTATTACTTATATCTTGATAGTAGTTTCATTCATCCAAAATTTCGTCTTTTTTCTCGTGTCAGTTGTACGTCATTTTTTTTATATTATCTAACAAAACCTTTTAAAAAGAAACACGTTATATGAATACCCTAATCATATTTTAAGAGGGCAATTTTACGTTAATATGACGTCATTTTCACATAAACCTGTGACCCATATATTATATTAGTGTTATGTCCAATAATGGTCATATAGTAATTATTAATAGACTTACAATTCTATATATAAAAAAATATAAACGGTATTCTTCTCTTTAAGTAATATTACAACAATCTTACTTTCCCTTTCCGTATCCCGACTATACAAAACAATAGTAACAACTTAAAAAAAGTAAATTGGAAATTTGAGTGTTTTACTCAATTACTAAAATTACTAAATTTTTTACTAGTTTATAGCTCTTCTAAAAAAGATCTAGAAAATAAACAATAATAATACTAAAACCTTTTAAAGCTATGTTTAGTTAATATATAATAATTGTGTATTTATTCTTACACCAGTTCTTAAAAATGTGGTAGATATATTAACTTTTAGTAGCAAATTATGTAAGTATGTTATTCAAGTTACTTTAAATTCATCTATATCAGGGCTGGCGAACCAATGGCACGCGTGCCACAAGGGGCATTTTTAAACATTTTGATGGCACTCACAAAAACAAATAATTGTAAAACATTGATTGATAAAAAATATTTAAAGACGAATTGTTTTTATTCTTTTATTTATTTATACTTATGAATAATTTCACCACGCTAACATTTCGAATAATATTTTATTGTGGCTCGTTACATATTTAATTTTTTTTTTATTTTGTGGCACGGACATCAAAAAAGGTTGGCCATCCCTGATCTAGAAAGAAATAAGTTTTACTTTATTGAGACATATTGCACCACATGAAAGTAAAAACACGTATCGACATATTTTACTCAATTTGTTTATTTAAATAAGTACAAATCGTAATGACAAGCTAACAGCCTGTAAGTGGGGTAAGCATTTTATGGGCGGTTCGTAAACAGAATATTTTATACCCTTTACGTACAGTCAGAAACATTTGTTTTAGTAACATTTAAATATTATTATAATTTAAATTTTATGGTTATGATTGAGCATTTTATTTTCTATCGAAGTTTATATATATTTTTATATTATAATATACTGTATATTACATGTACAAGATTTGAAAATAAATTTAAATTTGTACCATAAAAAAAATGTATCGACTTCAAATTATTAATAACATACTTGATATATACCTTACTAGTGCTTGTAAGTAAGGGCCTTACCATTTGTTAAAGTAATACTGCAGCAATCTTACTTTCCCCTTTTCGTACCAAACCTCTATAAAACAATATTTTTTAACTCTATTCTTTCTAAAATATTATTTCACTCTGTTCTTTCTAAAAAATTCTTCTTAAAATTTAAAATCAAATTAATGTAATATTGAAAAAATCTTTTTCAAACTATAGTAGATTAAAAAGTTTACGATAGACCACCTGACAGAAATAAAAGTTATATATTATATATTCAAGACATGTTTTTAAGTTTTGCTATTATCCAAAAAATATAATATCATAACTTATCAGCATGTCTGTACGTTTGTGAAAAAAAAATGTCTCTAGTTTATATATTATGTATGATTTTTTTGTTGCCTCAAATATTTTTTCTTATTTCACCATTATTTGTTTTTGTCTCAGCATAAAATGTCGTTAAGACAAATATATTTTATAATAACTATATGCATTAAATTAATTACCTGTAATTCAGATTTGAGGAACCTGGTGACGTCATTTGTGCTTTTAGAAGATTCCCCAACATCTTTACTAACTCCTAAACTATGTTGGAAGAAGCGTAAGTAGCTTATATACTAGCTATTACTCGCGGTTTCACACGAGACAATTTTATTTAATATTAGGATAATTAATAATAGTGTAATGCTAGTTAGACAATTAAAATTTTTTATAAGCCTGTAATTTTGTACATTATCTCTTTTAAACAAACAAATTTTTCCGCTTTATATTATTAAAAAAGACAATTGTTCTTTACTATTCAAATTGTCAACTCTTTGTTACCCTACTCCTCCTTCAATTTACGAGCTACACGCACGAAATTTTGCACACATGCGCATAATGAGCAAAACTCGGTCTGGATTGAAAATCAGCCGAATCGTAATTGCAGTTTTCGAGATAATTGATAAAATGTGTCCCATATAGTTGACATGTAGAACGTTTTTGTTTCGCTTGCATCGCGATCCCAACCCCGCTTGCGTGGACCTAGTATAGATGTTGCCGAAACCACGAATTTTGATTCGTGCTCGAGAAATTTGATTGTTAAGCCACCTAAAACAATTTTACGGTTTCCCGTAAAATAGGCGAATTTTCAGGAGGGAAAAACATTTTATATTGTAACTAGAGATATAAGCTATAATCTCAAATCTCGTCAGTACTTTTTGCGTGAATTAGAAAAACAGATAAACGACAAAAAAAAAAACACTAAACTCTATAAATTTACAGTTTGTGAGTTTTTGACTAAGTTTAGACGTTTCGTGTTTTTTTTTTTGTTTAGTACATATATTTAATTTACATAAATACCGTCTTTAATTATTGTTATATATTGAGGTATACTGAAACATAATTGAAATGTATATATTATGCATTATTTATATATAAATTACTTTTTTATAGTAATTTGGTATATATCTTTATTAATATTATATAGTATGATCGATAAAGCTACGCTTTCGCCTGTCTGTGTGCAGTTGGTGCCAAAGTTGGGTCCAATATTGGTTCCAATATTGGTTTAAATATACACCATTGAACTGGCTACCAAAAACTCTTGACTTAAAAAGGTCGAATTGGGCAGGAAGCCAATAATAATAATAACTCACTTATTATAATGACAAAAAACACAGTTACTGAAAGCAAAGCGGGCGAAGCTGCGGGCGGAATCTAGTGCTTAATAATTATGAGACCTTTGAATAGAATAGCTAAGCTATATAAAAATACTATAACAATAAATAGTTTTAATATATTAGCTTTCTATGGGCAATAACCTTAAAATATAAATCTTAATTCATTTTAGATGATATCTTGGAGCTAACACGAATGCTGTCATATGAAAATGTTTTTTTGGCTTCATCGCTGCAACATAATAAATCTGAGTGTTTCCTGCACCATGTAGTTGTTCTGGCTGATTTAACATGTCCGGATATCAATAATTTTCTATTACAGGTATGTTAATTATGTCTTTTCTAAAATACATCCGTATGCCAGTTAAAAAAATATATTGGGTGAGGCCCCTGGCAAATTTTTAAAAGGGGCCTTTCTTTACCTAATATAAATAAGTTCCATCAATACTATTTTTTTTATTTTAGCTTCTAAGTAAAGAAGTTACTTACAAACGCTACTATAATTGATTATTTATACTATTCATTAATATGAACCAATAAAAAAAAATTACATATCCATTGGTAAAAAAACATTTTAAGAAAAAAGTCCGGGGTCTTCGAAAGTTTTTATTGATCGCCGGTAATTTAGCTAATGGCAACCCAATTTTTAACCAATGCAAGTATCTGTAATAATAATAATAATAATAATAAAAATAATAATATCCTTTATTGTACATCCTCAAAGAGTATTATAACATAAAAAAGAAAGAAGTAAAAACAAAACACAAATATAAACGTACAGTAGGCGACCTTATCGCTTATAAGCGATCTCTTCCAGGTAACCCATTGATAGGAGATTACAAAAATTGGCGGAAGAGGTGTACAGCTTTAGATGATATATTGCATAAATATAATACAATATAATACACATAGTACATAAATATGACATAAATATAACTATTATAAACTAATAAAAATATTTAAACCCAGTTAAACTCATTCTTTGTCACTTTTTCACTAACGATTAACATTAAAGGTGTGAAAGTGACAAAACAGAGAAGTATTTGCTATAAAAAAATGAAATACATAGAAAAATATATATTGTTTTTGTATGTAAACTTTCATGATCCATAATTACTAATCTATGTATATTATTCGTCTTTACTCACGTAAATATTATTGCGTAATTATTATATATTCACGTAAATAAACAAAACCTAAAATGTGAAAATCTATTAAATAACCGAATCCGTTCCATTTTCTTGAGCTACTGCTACTCCAGAATACTGCATGATTAGCATGCAACAATTCACGCCGCGATTCCGCAATACTCAGAACTCATGAATAAGGACCCCGAATGGGTTCAAACCTAGACATCTAAATTCCGATAGTAATTACGTGAGTACAGCCCCATTATATATAATAATTATATATAAATTATACATTATGTTATAGGCTAGTGAGCTGGGTTACTTCAAGTCTCCTTACAGATGGTTGATGGTTGATTATACTGGAAACTACCATCATGACCTGGAACTAGACCTACCACTAAACAGTGATGTGGTATTTGCCAAAAAAGTTGATCTTGAATATCATCTCACTGAGGGTAAGTGTAATTATTTCTTACTTCTGTATAATTCTCATTAGTTTTTAGTTAATTAAATTTCTATGACATATTTTTAACACCAATTTTATTTTTTTATTATGATAACATCTTCTAGTCTTACCGCGAACACGTTTTCTGCAAAGCATTCGAAAAGCCGGTTTAAATTTGACAATGTAATAACAAACGCGAGATATATCCATAAAATAGTTTTATTGAACTGTTTAGTACTCGTGTCTTAGAAAACATTACATATTTTTATGTTAATTGTATATTTTTATACTATTGTAATTGTTATTATTATTATTAAAGAATATTTTTATAATTAATATCATATACATTATGTTCTATATTTCGTTTAAAGTATTTGTATTATAGAATATTTATATGGTTGTTATTTCTTTAATGTCAGTTGATTCATCTTAACCTTAAAACAAATACAGCCAATACATACAGAAAATATACAGCCTTATATTTAACTAGCTTTTACTCGCGGTTCCACCCGCTGAGAAATGGTTTTATTTACTATCGGGATAACTAAGAGTAGTAATCTGTCTATCATAATGAGAAAGAATTTTCATATCCTTTCGGCAGATAGAAACATGAAAATTACCAGTATAAACAAAAAAACTTTATTGTTTTAAAATTTCTATATACATATAATAAAACTGTTAATAACCTGTCAGTACATTGAATATATTTAGAAACTTTTAATGGGGGTGTAACATAAGATAACTATTACTTCAGGAAAATGTTTAGTTTCTATAGAAAAATACATAATATCAGCTCAACTAAAAAAAATACGTTAGTTAAAATAGTAAAAGTAATAAGTACTGTACTATAAAAAAACTATTTCGTCAACTTTTTATCTGTTTAAAATCAACACGCCACGCGGACGACGTCGCGGGCACAGCTTGTTATGATAATGATGTTAAGTGTATGTTCCGAGGTGTAATTATATTTTGCAATTATAATTATATTATCTGTGTCAAGTCTCTTTAATTAAACTCGATTGAATAACAACTGGAATAACCGAACATGTATAGCTTCTAATTTAAATAATTAACTTAGAAGTAACAGTGTAATAAGAATTTTTAATTGGTAATTAAATTTGAAAATAAATATATGTATGTATTAGTCAGATAAAGACCGTTTGTTTGTTTGACCATAACAAATAAAAACTATAACCTTACATTAGCAACCGCAATAGCCGCTAAAAGAAATATATTATATTAAATAGTTCCAAAAAAATTGAAAGAAATTATTATTATTATTATATTTCAACGTTTAAAATATTAGGATTTACTACTCATTTTACCATTTGATCTTATATTAGCACTATGATTACTATTGTATATATTTAGCTGTACACATGATATTTATATCAGAGTTAGTCTAGTAATGAACCAATTCAGAGTTCTCTTATAAGCTCGGAGTATGGCGAAATCGCGGCTTCAACTGATCATGAAATATCAAACAGCTTAATAAATTTGTAAACTATTATTAATTACTATTTGCTTTAATATTAGTAATGAAATAATTAAAATTTTTGTAGTTAGTCTCACACTATCTAAAAAAACTCATGAGAACAGACATACATTGTTGTTTTTATTGCAGCTTACAAAATATCAGATCATTCAAATATTATTTTTACACCAAGAGCTATTTGGCGACCTTCCAGCTCCGGAATTAAAAACTTACATAGTTCAGTAGAAAAAAATGTAAAGGTAAATGAACGATATATTTGGCTTATATTCAAATGAAATTTTTGTAAGATGTAAATAATTAGCTTTTTAGTTATGATCAAAGAAACTTAGATATTTTGTGCTTTGAAATAATTTTTTCCAATCAATCTTTATTAAAATATAAAATTATTAGATTTAAAAAAATAATACGAATTGACATAAAACTCTTTTTTAATAGATTAAACACATTTATAACTCTATATTTGAACCTATTTACAAATGCTTTTAAAAATTGTTTTATTGCAATAAGCGGCAAAAAATATATATTTTTTTAGTCAACGAAATACGGAACCTTTGAAGATTTTAGAGATTCGAAGCCATTATCAGTGAGACGGAGAGATCTACGAAAACATAATCTAACTATAGCCAATGTTATCACGGACAGCAATGAAACTAGACAACACCTCGATGATAGACTGTAAGTAACCATAGACTTAAACTTTGTTTGTTTTGTCTATGGTACAATTCAATTTTAACCAGCTGTTGGTCTTTGCTCCATTCGGGACTTATCATATGACGAATGAGGTGACTGCTCCAGGTGCCAGGACCTATAATTCTAATTATTATGAGTAGGGTATTTTGGATGAGCTTTGGTTTTAGTGACTTAGATACACTTGTCAATGCATATAAAGAAAACTTAAAATATAAGCCATTTTTTTCTTAATTCATTTCATATTAAAGTCGTTTTGAATTTTTGTTCCATTGGTCCATTAGTATGGGATTGTTCTTCGAGATAAATAATGGGCATCAGAAAACATCGGGAAACTTCGGAAACATTCGTTGAGAAGGCAAAAAAAAACTGTTAATTTTTTTTCTAGCTTTCAATACTAATACAAATTTCGAAGTTTTCCAAGTTTTCCGATGTTTTCCGATGCTCATTATTTAAGTTGAAGTACTGTATGCTTGTGAGTGTAATAGAAAGTATCGAATATTGTATTTAGTATAAAAATATTATATTATATACCAAATTAAAATTAATCAAACTATTTTTAATAACTCGTTCGTCTGGCGCGATGCGGGGGCGTTGACTTAATAACAGACAGATTATTTATACCAGTTTTAAAACAATTTAAAGTACATTTTGGTTCACACATATGTCATATATATCATCTATAAATGAGAACTTGGTGTTTTCTTCCTCAAATTATTTTTATTTTAATTTATGAATATTAAATATTTCTTTAATAATTAATTCTCAAATATAAAATAAAATTCCTTACAAATACATAAAGAAAATTAAATAATTTCTAATAAAAATTCTCATGGTATTTTATCTGGTGTTGTAGAAACTTACACCAGGACTCCATAACTAAGATGTCGTATGTGGTGGCGAAGGTATGTTTTGATATGCTTAACGCCACCGAGAACCGCATCTACACCCACACGTGGGGCTATAAAGACAAGGATGGGAATTGGCAGGGGATTATTGACCATTTATTAAAAAAAGAGGCTGATCTTGGTAGGCATATTTTAAAGTCGCCAAATTGGATAATCTAACAAATTTTAACATATTGTATGGTTCAAAATTCCAGTTTTTATTTCAGGTACTCTTACGATTTTTACACAGGAACGTATGATGGTGATTGATTACATCGCCATGGTGGGTTCGACAGCAGTTAGATTTGTGTTCAGGGAGCCGCCGCTGGCGCTGCTCGAGAACATATTCACTTTACCCTTCACAGCTGCAGTGTGGCTGGCCATTGCTATTTGTGTGCTGGGTTGCGCTGGGTTTTTATACATTACTTCTAAATGGGAAGCTACTGTAGGAATGGTGAGGAATTAATGGTGATCAAAAGATTGGACAATGAATATTCATAAGAATTTTCATAAGAGTGATATACTGTTCTTTAGAGTCAATAGAACCAAAAACCTTTATTAATATTATTATTTTTATTTGATACACCCCCTATGAGAAGCTATCTTGCAATTTATAATAAAGTTTGATTTATAATAAAAATACCATGTTGTAATAAACTCTTATATGTAAGGTATCTATTACATTAGATAATATACCTTCCGTATAAAAGAAAATCAGCCCAAACGCATACAAATGACTGTCAAAATATTTGTAGTGTACCAATCAGTAGAAAAATGTGGTAGACGTTGTACATTTATGCAATGGATCCGAGTGACACAGACATTAAACTTTTTATACTAAAATCACATTTTGAATATCAATGTGTTCTTTGTAATTTTTTTATATAAATGAACCTCGATCTCTCTTATAAATAAGCTTCTGTGTTTCATGAAGCACTTGTTTCTTGCCTTATAATATCAAATTTTTTTCCTCATTACTTCGTAGAATCATACGTGTCTGATGACAGTAAATGGGTCAAGAGACACTCACAATTCATACTTATATGAATATTATTTTAATGAATGAAAATACAAATACGTATTTATATTTAAGTGCTGATGTCAAGGAATAAATTAAATGTTATGACTTGCCACTATCATGTGAAGTTAATTACATAATATTCTATAAAACCTTCATAAAATAGATGTTATCCTTCATAAAATAGATGTTATCCTTCATAAAATAGATGCTAAATCGATGCATATATTATTGTATTTACGAGAGAAACGTATTTAAATAGCATCCGTTACAACTGGATGGAACGTGGGCGGATGTTCTGATCCTGATCATTGGAGCGGTGCTGCAGCAAGGATGCACGCTGGAGCCAAGATACGCTGCAGGTATCTGAGTTAGAGCACTTGCAAACGCACAATCTAACTCATATATAGATATAGTCAGACATCCACGTAAATAATTATTAAAGGTTTTCATTAACACATACGTACACAGGCACACACACTGACACACACACACATATATACACTAATTAGAGTTGATGTTTCAACTCTAATCAGTCAGTAATTCAGTTACATCTTCGTTTTAGTTGTAGAGCTTCTAGTATTTGCACAATAAGAGAAACCTAAGCGATGGAATTTTACAAAGATAGTATAATAACAATGTCACGTATGTGTCACATTCGCACTGACTGAAACATCTAATGTTAATAAATACAATCTGTAGAATATCTTTTACCAAGAATATATAGCTCTAGCTACTCAGCCTATAGTTCTTCCAGCAACAACACGATATTACATCGGCAGAGTCACACACAGCGGTTAAACACCATATTATTTTAAATATTTAATAGTCTCTACTGTGTTAGAGCGAAGAGCTTTTATGAATTCAAGGAAACTTATTAACAAATTTAAGGAAATCATCCAGTCCAATACATTTTTAAAATGTCCTTCGTAAATAAACGTAATTTAAAAATAATTATACGTATGTTATGTGGGTTCTTCTTTACATTACACACTCTGTATTTTCATCCCTAAAAATTGCAAAATGAAGAAAGAATATGTACTTTAATTGCTTAGGATGATGATTCATATTCAAACAACAGGATTCCCTAGTGAGCTCACTATTTGCAGTTGCGAAACTATAATGTGTGAGGCGTGGGACCAATTGACCGAATGGAGCCCTTTCTTCTTATTATAGCTTAACCAATGATGTAGTACTTTTTAAAAAAAAACCTCTGTATGAAGTAGTTACAAATACGACTATAACTGTTTTTTAGTTATATTTATTTAGACCAAGGGCCCCTTTCCGCGGGGAGCCCGTTGCATTTTGCCGTCTTGCCAACCTATACTTATGCCACTGTCTATATGATGATCAACGAAAATGAAAAACCAAAGTATAGATACTTCATTATCGTAATAGCTGCGATTATATTCATACAACATTTATTTATTATAGGCAGATGCGTTACGCTGCTGCTGTTCATATCGCTGACGATTCTGTACGCAGCGTATTCAGCTAACATTGTGGTACTGCTCCGAGCACCGAGCAGTTCAGTGCGGTCGCTGCCTGACTTACTTATCTCACCCTTGAAGCTCGGTGCCAGTGATTTTGAGTATAATCGATATTTCTTTAAGGTATGTCGATGAGAATAACTTATTACTCTGTAATAAAGTCTTTAAATATTCCCTTATTTTCACAGAAACTGAACGACCCGATTCGGAAAGATATTTACAATAAAAAGATTGCTCCTCTTGGTAAAAAGCCCAACTTTTACACCATGAAAGAAGGTGTCGAGAAGATAAGAAAGGTATGTAAAAAAAATTCTATCTTTTCGTCGTTTTATGCTAAATAATTAAACTATTTTTTTTTTTATTTAGGGTTTATTTGCTTTTCACATGGAACTGAATCCTGGATACCGTCTTATCCAGGAAACGTATCAAGAAGAAGAGAAATGTGATCTGGTTGAAATTGATTACATTAACGAAATAGACCCATGGCTTCCAGGTCAAAAACGCTCGCCATACAAAGATCTCTTTAAAATCAGGTGATATATTTAATTTAGCTTCGCCTTCGTGGCTTTCAGTAACCGTGAGTGTTATTGGTCATTATAAAAAGTGAGTTATTATTATTACTAGTATTAGCCACCCGTCCAAAAAATTCAATCAAGTTTAAGTCAAGTCTTCGGTATCCAGTCCAATGGTGTATATTTGAACCACTATTGAAACTAAGATTGGAACCAACTTTGGCACCAACTGCACTCAGACAGACAAAAGGGTAGCTTTCTCCATCCTACTATTATATGTAATAAAGACTAAAGATTTGTTTGTCCGATGGATATTTGTTCTGACACAATATCTATTTTGTTACAAAGATGTTATGTTTAGGCCCTAAAGTTTTTATTTAATACCATCTAATTAAAATATAATATTAATAAGTGTAAGCGGGACCAAGTTTATAAAAACTATTTGTTCAAATCAACCTAGCTTTATAAAGATTCGTGAGACGGGTATCCAGGCGGCCATTCACCACCGCCTGCACGTGGGACGGCCGCGCTGCTCCGGCACCATCTCCACCTTCAGCAGCGTCGGCATCACTGACATGTATCCTGCATTCATTGCTACGCTATATGGTGCTGCCATGTCAATAGTTGTGCTGCTATTGGAAAAAGCGCATTACTCGCTGTTAGTTTAGTTCAATATTGACAAGAGTATAGTTTAACAAACTTATCTGACCTTTTGGCGAAAACTGGAACTAAGTATCGCCAATTGTTGCCAATTCCTTTTATTTACATATATTTAAAGATAATTCTTTTGAATCATTTTGATAATATGATGATGGTAGGTATTTTTTTTTTTGGTTTTGATTATTATTTCGAAAATTTGATTCTTTGCATATTTAATATACATTAAAGAATTATCTAAATTAACCAGATGAATATCTACTCAAAAACTGATCATAATTATAGCATTAAAATATAATTTACTACAAATGTATATTTTAATAATTCCTTGTAATGTTCTTTAGCAATTACTAACGTAGCAAAAATAATTACAATTTGTCCATGTGAACTTTGACAACATCACCGATATTTCCATAAGAATTGCGGACATTCTATTTAGTAGCAATACTGAATTTAAAAACAGCACCGGCAGATGGGTCAGATAACTTTGTGACACTGTTCATTGGTTAACTGGCATTCTCTATCTCTTTCTCTTCTCTAATTGCATCCTTATCCAATGTAATTCAGCTGGTGAAATAGTTTTAGCCTTTAACACAAATAAATGTTTGTTGCAGAGTCCAAATGCGAAAGAACAGACTCGCGCCGTTGAACATGAGATTGTTAGAATAAAGCGTACGAATAGGATAGAGGTCTAAAGAAACACCATAGCTCACTTATTATAATCTATGAAAGCACCATTGAAACCTGTAATTATGTTTAATTTCAACCACCAATATTTACGAAACTCGCTGAACACACTATTATCTGTAATTTGAATTAAATATGACACTTCTAATTGTATTGTCTTTTACTCATTTTTTTAAATATTTCATAAGTAATTTTGCGAAATATAAATGCAAGTACAAATTGTTTTATTTTTCTTAAACTTTTTGAACAAAAAACAAAAATAATTTTTAATTTCTGTACATGCTAAATTTTATACATAGCCTAAGCCTAGTTGAAGACAGTTAAATATATATTTTAATATATGCTTAAAACACTTTAAGTTATTACTTTTGACCAGAACCAGGAGAAATCGGTGGAGAAAGAACAACTAACTGCAGTTCCGGATCTAAAAGTCTAGCTTGATTTGGCTTATTACCCTATTACCCTCTACTTTACTCTATTATACTCTTTACACAGAGGGTAGTACTATGTAGCTATTACAGCTGCCATTTGAGGGTAAATAATGTGACACTGCCATCTCTTTCGTTTTCTGTGTTTTACATTCCTCTATCCCTTCTTATACTCTTAAGAGGGGTTTCTCACAGAATAACAAATTCTCATTTGCAGAAATGCTTTGATAACTTTTACTTAAATGAAAACCATATCATGTTTATTTGAAACAAATACAAAATAATTTTTAAAACCGACAACCCTACAACTTCGCTATTATTTATTGATTACCTTTGTTTGTCGGTAATTATAATAAACGTCGCACCTAAATGTATTGAATTACGCGATTATTCACTCACCATTTAAGCTATAGACGTCTTTGATGACAAAATATTTAATCAACTTTCAAAATGGAGATTATTAAATATTTGCTCCTGTCGTATATTTTGATTAATTTTTCACACGCCAGTATTGCAATAAAGTTTATAAAAAGTTACATTGAAAATGAGAGACAGCCGACTATTTTGATTTATACTCATCTATGCTGGAAAAAAAGTAGCTTGAAAATTACATTTAATTGTTTTATTTCAAAATAATAGATGTTTTAACTTGCTGTTACGTTACAGTGGACAAAATAAAGCTAGTAAAAGAATTATCAAATTCTGGAATCCGAACTTCATCTGGATTTCGATATATTACAAATTTACAGGATCACATGCTTTTATTTTTAGTTGATTTGGATTGTCCAAGAGCTGTGGAACCGTTTAAAGTAAGCATTTTATAAAGAATTCACTTCAATGTAAAATTAGTTTGTTTTAGAGTTTATTGAGCTGAGTGAAACGAAGCTCTTTACAGGTCAACTCAATCAAATTTTGTACATTATCTCCTACACCGATCAAGCTATATCTACCAAATTTAAGAATTCTAATTGTAGATTAGGAATATTTTTATATAACTTTATTTTTAATTGAAACATTCTCAGGTGTCTCAACATCTGCGGTTACCATTCCGCTGGTTAGTTATGACTAAAAATAAATCCGACCAAGAAATAAAATACATTTGGGATCTTCCAATTTTAACGGATAGCGATTTTGTACTCGCCAAGAAAAATGGAAATTATTTTACGATTAGTGAATGTAAGTAAATATATTATTACTAATACAATGCTCCTTTAATATATTGAATATGAAACCGGGTCCTGAACACCTCATCCGTGTAACTTGCGATGAGCCTAAGAATATCCATCCCTGTCGTAAAGATGGCATTACTTTCATGTGGTTTAGGGTATAAAAGAGACGACCATATATTTAACATGTGTTATTAAAAACTATATATAGTCTATAAGTTTTATATTCGTAAAGTAAAACCGAAGTTTTGACACATATAACAATAAAAGGTAAGTCATCCATAAAAATTTATTATTTTTTAGCACAACTATACCAACGCCAAGTAGGAACGAAAAGTATGGGGTATTTAGCTTTTCATTATAGCCCTAAGAATTATATACCTATAAATAGGTATATAATAGTTTACTTTTATATACCTATAAACTGAAAACCAGCGCTAGGGTCACGTATCCCAGCAACAGCTGAGTGGTTTACCGGTTTAGATGTCACAGTTTTATTTGTTAATTCTTTATTTATTGTTTTCTTTTATTTATTTTATTTTTTTATTTTTTTTGGGTTACATTTATAGTTTTATTTCTTTATGTTTATTATGTGATGTCTAAATAAAGGTTTTTGAATTGAATTGAATTGAATTTGAATTGAAATACAAAATTTTCTAGTTCATTTTTTTTATTAAATTTAATTCTATAGAACCCTCAAAAACCAGTAAGTACCGTTATGAAAAATGTGTGAAGATGAAGGTGTACCGTTAGTTATGAAAAACTTCGACCTTTCTCAACAAGTCGCGACACTGACAATAAAATTAATATAAGTGTTACTGAATATGTTATTTGCAAAAAAAATAATAAGCAACTTCAACGAGAAACGTGCATACGTTCGTATATTAAGATACCAAAATAAAAATATAGCCAACGTATTTTTATTTTAGAAAACTTAATATCCAGTGCGGCACGGGTGATATATACAAAAACCCTTTCTTTTGGTTTTTCTATATATTCTAAACAAAATAAACTGTTAACGAACTCTTTCAGATTAAAGTAAGTCTATTAATTCTCGAAAATAAGCGACGCAAAAATCTTATATATTAATGCAGGAAGCGATTTCGTTGGCACACTGTAGCTCGAGAACCACTAAAGGGAAAAATATCCTTCATGGCTCACATCAAAGGTCTCATTATGCTACACTGCTGAAAAATAGTGACAACTCTCAAATCTCATTAGCCTAATTGCAGTAATTAGTCAAAAAATTAATTTTTCCCATAGACTTTGCATGGGGAAATTTTGCGCGCGCTTTCAAATTTTTTGTATTATCTATTGTGACTAGCTGGTCTTAGCATACTAGTTGTTTTTTATTACAACAAAAAAAGGATGTAGAGAATACACCGTACAATACACCTTCTAGTTTACCTATACACTTGTATTATTCGAGACTCAATTGTTAGTAATTGATTGATTAATTTTATTCCATGATACAGTACATAAACCATCACCAAATGGCCCAACATATGTAAATCCTCGAGGGTTCTACAACGGGAGTCTTACCGATACAAGAACTCATAGAGAACTATTTAGACGAAGGCAGGACATCATGGGACACACTCTCACTATGTCCAACGTTATACAAGACAGTAATACCACGCTGTATCATCTACCAAGAGAAGACAGATTGTAAGAATAATTAATTTTCGTAGATAGAACGGTAGCAAATTGTTTATTGGTGGATTAATCAGCTTCAATTTGAAAATAGTAATTGAGATTTCTTTCAGAGAACTTCATTTTGATAATATAGCAAAAATATCGTGGATACACGTAAGAATCGCTTTTGAAATGTTAAACGCGACACCTCGGTATATCTTTAGTCACCGATGGGGATACAAACGGAACGGAAAATGGTCTGGTATGATTAACGATATAGTCACTGGGAGAGCGGATTTAGGTAATGTCCAAATATGGTAAGGTATCAGAAAATACTTGATAAAAAGTGTGTCTTTTGTCACAAATACATATCGTAACCTATCAGAAGATTCTCAATGAATTATATCAGTCACTTGAGTTAATCAAAAACCGTATTATCGCGTTGGCTGTTATAATTGTAATTAAATAATACAGTATTATTATTTTAGCTTCAGAATATATTTAACATTTTTACAACATCGCTCAAAACAAGAACCCTTTTTAATTTCCAATTCTAGAAACACAAATTGACTTACATTCTTTACTCTTTAAAAAAAATGAAATTATCTTTCAAAATATTTGTCAAAGATTATAATCTTATATTTTAGGTACAAATTGTCTCCCTAATACTCAACGGCTTGACGAAGTAGTTTTTACAGATCCAATTGCCAAATTCAAAGTTAATTTCATATTCCGTCAACCACCTCTCTCCTATGTTTCAAATATCTTCACCCTTCCTTTTTCCAAAAACGTTTGGATCGCTATTACCTGTTCCTTTATCATTTCAACCATAACTATACATTTAGCTACAAAATGGGAAGCCATGCGATGGAGAACGGTAAGTCTTACTGTTTGTTTTTATGTGATATTATATGTGCTAACAAAATCTAAGCAAAGAAATGAATAAAAAGATTTTTGTTTTTAATCTTTCCTGATCTATGATTACTACTAGTATAAATTAGCCGGCTTTTCTCACGTAAATATTATAGTAACATTTGTCCGAATGCCATGCTCCGAGCTCTTGAATAAAGGCTCCGAATGGGTTCGAAATTAGTCGGGGAAATTCCAATACTATTTATGTGAGTACAGCCGAATAGAGAGATATAAGCAAGTATGATATACCTTGGTTTTGACAATTGCTTTTAAGGATTCTACACAATTAGATGGCAGCATTAGTGACGCGATGCTCTTAACGTTGAGTGCTCTCAGTCAACAGGGATGTTCCAAAGAACCAAAGAAAAATTCAGGTCGTATGCCTATTGCATGGTGATTTTCACTTAAACTTAGAATACTAGGAGCGCGAACCAGACCTCAATTTTGACACGCTGCGCTCACAAAATCTCGATATTTGTTAGCATATTGAGCGAAGCGAGGTGAAAACAGCACCGAAGTTGCATTTACAAAACGTTGACGCATTCTGTTTTCAAATATTTTTCAAAATAATACACATTATTGTTTTTGTTTTTTTTTTTTTTTAAACTTTTTTAAACCATCACCAGACTGATGTCTGGTTTTTGATTTTGCTTGCACAAACTATGCAGAAAAGTGTATCATAGAGAGTTTCGCTCAGTAATTAGTCTCTTATCTTTGCTACAGGTCGAATAATGTTGTTTGTAATTTTCGTTGCACTAATGGCATTGTATGCAGCATATTCCGCTAACATCGTGGTACTGCTGCAAGCGCCATCTAGTGCTATAAAGACTTTGAAACAGCTTGAGTTTTCTAAGATCAAGCTTGCTGCTCTTGATGTTGATTACAACCGCTTTGTTCTTAAGGTATAATAAAATTATTACAATGAAGAGAAGATATATGCGTAATTAAGAATTTTTATAGAATAAATTTTAATAAAGAATTACTTACAGATAATTTTTTCATAGAATTTTAATTATTTTGCTTAGGCACCAAGAGATCCGCTAAGAATGGCAATTCATAAGAAAGTTGAACC
Source organism: Mechanitis mazaeus (assembly GCA_959347395.1). NCBI lineage: Eukaryota > Metazoa > Arthropoda > Insecta > Lepidoptera > Nymphalidae > Mechanitis > Mechanitis mazaeus. The sequence goes on along the minus strand of OY365756.1, from coordinate 12,211,598 downwards.
AGAAAAGGGCAAAGCTAATTTTTATCCTCTAAACGAAGGAGTTGAACGCTTGCGTCAGGTAATGTTTGTACCGTCTTCACAGAATTTCTACTTATATAAGAAAAAAATAGCGAATTTATTAAAATTTGTATACACATCTTATGATGAAAGACAATAATAGTCAGAATCCTTATTAATATTTCTGTTCCTTAGCAGTAATGATTTACTGTAGTTCAATGGTGATACAGGTAATATGTACATAAAAAACTTATGTATAAAATGCTAGGATATATCTAATTTTATGTGAAATTATAGGGCTTATTCGCATTTCACTCAATGACAGAAGGGGTGTACCGTCGTATTGAAAAAACTTTTCTGGAAACAGAGAAATGCGGTTTGATGGAAATCTACTTTATTGATGCACTGGATCCATATGTGCCTGTTAAAAAACATTCACCCTATTTAGAGCTAATAAGAGTCTCGTAAGTAACAAGAGATGAAAATTGTTTGAAGATTCAATATTTATGAGTATCTTATATTTTCCCTTTAATATAAAAAGAAACTATATATACTAGAAACATCTTTCAACATTTTCCTCCAGACCAAATTTGACACCATATGAAAACGTAAATTCTAATCGACCTATTTCAACATTCGACAACCATAAGCTGGAAAGAGTTATTGTTATTTTTTTCATAGGTTCAAACGCATCCATGAGTCAGGTATCATGCTAGCGAATCAGAAGCGTCTCCAAGTTCCCAAGCCACGTTGCACTGACAAGATGTCTGCCTTCAGCAGTGTCGGTTTTCTTAATGTACGACCCGTACTGATTTTCATGTTGTATGGCATCTTACTATCATTCCTCATCTTGTTGGCTGAGATTCTTGTGCATAAGATGTAAGTAATATAAGTAATTCTAAACAGCTTTAAGCATTAATCTTAATTTAAAAACGCTTAAAGCAATTTGATATTCAATAGCTTATTTGTAAACTTTTTTATATTTATTGCGCTGATATTTTAATGCTGTTCGTTTTTTTTTAGGTCGTTATTTCGAGCAGCCTAAGAACATAATTTTAGTCCTTAAAATAAATATAAATTCTCGTATTTTATTACATAATAGTATTGGTAAATAAGTAAAACTTAGTCGAAATAACAATGTTCAAGGACCTGTTCAATTTATCTGAGCAATTACGCTTCCTTAATTTAATATATATCATATGCAGTTAATTTCACATTATATGGAGCGAATGTAAATTCTTTGTCAGTAATATTTTAATTATACGCAGTTAATTATGATCAGTTTATCGCAGCCCGTTTTTTTATTATTTTTTAAACCCGTAAGTTTTTATCCGTACAAACAATAACTTATAATAAAATTATAAACGTACAAAATGTTTTTAATTTTCCTTACACTTTTGGTTTCAGTGTTATTTTATAAATAAAGAAGTCGAAAATTGCTTCGGAGATAGTCTTCGATTCTGCTCACTGGACTATAGATTATATATTATTTGCTGTTCTTTTTACATTTGTTGAAGAGGATTAAGGGTAAAAATAAAATATTTTTTTTTGAAATAATAATTGAATTAAATTTACTTTTATTAAAATTGTGAATTAATTAACATTTTTAATTTATATAAATATAATATATTATTGGCCACTGACCTCTACAAAGGGTTTTGTAGATACCAGCACAATACATGAAGTTAAAATATTAAACCGACTTTTGCGGGCTTTTTTTCCGTGGTTTTTTAGAATCTTTAGGTCTTAAAGCTTTTCTTGGAGTTTCCCGATTTCTTTGTCTTGATGTTCGTTTGTATCCATGAATATTTGGTGATGTATTTGTTTTTGGTATTCGAAATGGTTCTCTAGATGGCTTCATACCATATTTCTCAGGTTGAAAGTTTTTTCTTGTAGGTAAAGGTTGAATTGCATTTTTGCGTCTTATTCTTGACATGGTTAGGTCATCTTCTGCTTGAATCGCTGTTGTTTTGTTTGAAAGGCGTTTCATATCACCAGCCTTCAGATCAGAACCAATATTTGCGGTTGATATATTCCCAAGCATTACTCGTAGTTCGGAAAGAGTTTGACCGTGGAAGGTCACATCATCCTGAAGCTGATCCAGTTTCTTCTCAAATTGTCTGAAAGACGATATTATATTTTGCAATGTATCAATGGGTCGGGCTTTTATAAGGGACATTTTATAAGTGTAAATAGAACTAATAATTTGGTATTGCTTTCGGAAAAATTACGTTCTTTTTTTATTACATTTCAATTAAAAGGTTACAAAAGATTCTGAGTCAAAAAATTTCTATATGACTTTCATGATTACCTGACATAACGTCAATTATTAAATTACTTAATTGTTATTATTTCTTATATACTTAAAGAGTCTAAATATAACCAATATAATTTTATTTTTATTACATTCCCAAGTTATCTTATTCAATAATTTATTACTAAAACTACAAGCTCACACATTAATAAATTATATTTAATTCAAACAGATAAAAATATAACCTTATATTGAATATCCAACTCTTTAAATATACAATTTTATTATCTGGGATTCTACGGCAGTATTATAAGGTGCAAAACTTTGACAAACTGACAGATGACATCTGTCAAGTGTCAAGAAATCGTAAGGTCGACATCATGGGAGACGCGGCTGTGGAAGAAGTTAAGAACCTAAATATTAACGAAAAGGCAGGATTTTAAATATAATATTTATTATATATGCTTTATACGGATTGTAATGTTAAAACTGTTCAAGTTTCGTAGACTTAGCGTGGTGCGGTTCGAAAAGGACTATGCCACATGGGTTCGTAGGATTTCTGAGAAATGCCAACTTAGAATGATATCATAGTTCGAATTTTTATTAATATATTAATACATATCATATAGATAATTTATCATCCATTACACCCCTGGCTTAATAGTTACCGGGTCTGTGACACGTCATTACACGTTACCGTTATGTTAGTTTTTATAACCTTTCTAATCATGACAAAACAATAGCTTCAACACTTCTTCTAGAACAATTTTATAACATAACATGAACAATTTATCTAAATACATTAACAAATAATAAACATTAATAAAAAAAGTAATTTGTTATTGTTTACAGTCAAAGGCAAAAGCAATGAAAGAAAAGAAAAAGAAAGAGGATTCATCTGCAGTGTCCGAGCTTAATCCTTGGCCGGAGTTTATTCAAAAGAGGCTTGACCTATGGGAGAAGTATAAAATTCAGCATGCTGAGGAGCTGGCCTCCAGACCCGATGTCAGTGTAGTTGTTACTCTACCAGATGGCAAAACTGTGGAAGCTAAAGCTTGGAAGACAACTCCTTATGATGTTGCTAAGGGAATTAGGTGAGATTTTGAACATTTATTAATTGCGAGGGCTTCTAGTAGCTTATCAAATATATTAATTTCCGCTTTCATTTATGCACATTAAGAAACTAGTTATCTACTTAATTTTAAGTAGTAAAATAAAATTACCAACAATGTAGTGTAATCTGCACTATTCAAGTTATACTTTGTCTTATTAGATTCATTTTAATATTGCATCATCCTTTAGACGGGTATAAATAACAATGATACAGACTTCCGCCACTTTCAACATAACTTTATAAACTTATAAATGTTATATATTAATCAATTAATACAATGTCCTACTTATTTTTTATTAGCTCAAATTTTATGATTGTATTTATTATTTATTGAATCAGATAACACATAACCTTGACTGTGGACTTGGCTTTGTTTACTAAGTGTTTATTTGCTTTTAATTAAAAATTAATAGCTATAACTTTACATTGTAAATTGGCAATTTTCAATAAAGTATCATTATTTATTTGCTCTCAAGCGAGTTTTGGAGTGAATAGTAAGTATTTTATGTAATTTTTTTAATGTATGTACTTTAGTTTTTATATTCAGATAACTAGTCAATAAATGCAATTAAATTAACTATAAATAAAAACTACAAATAATTGAGTTCCAAAATTGAATGTGCTAAATTAATATAGCACTTATATACTTATTTTTATTTTTATTATTTATTTATTTATATTTCTTCCTCTTTAAATCCATATCAGGTGTATGTCAATTTGAAGAGTCAGAAGGGACTTTTTTGATCCCTTACTTATTGAAATAAGCACTTCTAGACACTCCATCTTAATAGCTAAGGTTGCGACGGTTCAAAAAACATCTGAGAAGAACCAAACACCAAACTCAGCCATTTTTTTTAAGGTTCACTGTTTCTCATATATATTATATCAAAACATATATTTTATGTTCTGTAGACAAAATTGGTTAGAACCAAAATCATCATTGCTTCCATTTAAGGACCACCTTCAAATATCTGTTAAGAGTGAAGTAATATAATATTTATAAACATTATTGTAACCTAGACATATCTTTGTGTTTATTAATAATAGATAACTTGATTCATGCGTTTTAACCTAATTAAATAATGTATGAATTTTGGGTATATTGATGAGCATGAGTTCAAGGAAAAGATAAGTAATTTATACATTAATTGTCCATTATATTTAATTATGTCTACGTTATTATTTTACGCTGATAAAATTGGTTTTTTGTTATTTTTATATTTGGTTTTTACATTACTTGCTGCGTATTTCAAGGTGCCTTGAAGGACATGTTGAAAGTTAATTTTACGCGTACTTTGTATATATATATGTATGTATATTTAATTTTTTTTTGTGGATAATACTATCTTTATAACAGTCACACACCACTCCAGTCAATATTAATGATGATTGATAGGACAGGAAGTGAGATCATACAGGAAATATTAATGTCTTAATATTTATTTAGCAGATGTTGGTTTTCATACTGGGTTTGAAAATAGAATACTAGGGCGTCCATGAGAAGATGGTTCTAAGTTTTTATCAAACTTTGATGGACTGACTGATTTTAACCATAATCTAAAATCAATACTAATAAAAACTAAATATATATATATAAAGATTTTATCGGTATAAATGGTATTTCTTACACACTAGGAGTACAATTAAAGATTCCAAATTTTTTTATTATTTTAATTTAGCTTTTAAACTTTAATAATTAAAAAAGTTAATAATCTATATCCATGAATAGTAAATTCTATTGACAGAACAGGTTATATTTTCCCATACAACTTAAATAATCTCTATATACATGAGAAAAAGAAATCTTTTTAGTAATTATAAAAAGATATTTAAGATATTTATAGCATAATATATTTTCATCAAAGCTAAGCTCTTGTGATTAATAAAATTTATTAATAAAAATGCACAATACTTTGTAGAACAAAACACACAGATTTTTTAAGATTAATTTTTCGTTGGATCTAATGTTTTTAAAAGTTTTATTAAATAGTATAGTCAATTTCCAGCCAAGGTCTAGCCGATTCAGCTATCATTGCTCGTGTGAATGGGGTGCTCTGGGACCTGGACCGCCCGCTTGAGGGAGACAGCAAACTGGAACTACTGAGATGGGACAATACAGATGCACAGACTGTGTTCTGGCACTCATCTGCTCATATGCTTGGAGAAGCTATGGAGAGGGTAAGAGAATTATTGGGAATTTTTCGAATGAAGTACAAAATAATGTTTACATTGTGATTTACACTCAAGTTTTATTAATTAAATGGAATTAAAACAAACAAAAAAAAATCATAAAGATAAAAATTAAAAAAAATATATAGAAGCCACAATTTTAATAAGTTGAAGATTTTTTTAGAGACTAAGATTCAACTAATATTTTAATAAAATTTCAAAGTTCTTTATTTTTTTAAATAACATTAGATCTGGGAGGTGCAATGAAAAAAACTTGGCTTATTATTTGTCTGTATGAAAATTTTTTTTTTTTAGAAATTCAATGAACAAGGTACAATAAATTAAATATGTGTTTTAATACTAGTTTTAATATAGGTGTATGGTGGTTGCCTGTGCTATGGACCACCCATAGAAGAGGGATTCTACTACGACATGTATTATCCTGAAAAAGGGGTAAGGTTTTATCTTTTTTTTTATTCATAGAAATTTAAAAATAAATTCACTACTCTCTATCTATATATATATTCGAAAAACTCAGTTTTTCCTTCCGATTTGTCTGTCTGTATGTGTGTCTGTGTGTCTGTGTGTGTGTCGAATTTTATTTTTCGAATTTTGAAAAACTAAAGATATATTTGGAATGAGCATCTAAATGTAAGATTCACTTTTCAAAATTATGTTGATTGTCCAACGGGAAGGTGGTCAGATCGGCCGCCGAAGTTACCGAAAAATGGAAAAAAAAATTCCAATTTTTAAATTTTTTTAAATCCTATCATAAACTACATAAAAAAATAAAAAAAGCAATAGAAGTTGTTTTGTTTGTTAATTAATTTGCGAGTTATAATTTGCCGATTAGGAGTTTTTCATAGCGGCAAACTCGATTGCCGCGTGTCAGATGTTTTTTTTATTATTTTAAAATAACGAAATATATAATCCTTTGATAAATATAAACTAAATATATTATGTAGACTTTTAATAGAGTACATTATATTTATATAATTTTTATTAATTTGTCTTTTTTAATTATAAAATAACAGGCAAAATTATATGTTTAAAGATTGACTACATATTGATATGGTTATAACGCCATCTGTTGTCTATTTTTAAAGTCACAATAATTTAATGTATTAATTTAATTTTATTGATTTAATGTTTTATTATGAGAACAATTTATAAAGTTTTGATCATGAAGACCAAAATGAAGAGATTTATTTCAGGTCAAATCTTTTTATTTTAAGAAAAAAATTTTATATTACCTTTCTTTAACAGATATCATCAACTGACTTTGGTGCATTGGATGGCCTGGTAAAGAAAATAACTAAGGAAAAGCAGCCCTTTGAACGGCTAGAGCTGACCAAACAGCAATTGCTAGAAATGTTTGCTTATAATCCATTCAAAGTGAGGATCCTCAATGAGAAGGTGAATTCACCCACGACTACAGTGTACAGATGTGGTCCACTCATAGACCTGTGCAGAGGACCCCATGTGAGACACACGGGAAAGGTCAAAGCTTTCAAGATCACGAAGGTATATCATATGTTAATTATATATAATAATACATAATAATGTAACGAAAAACGTGGTTTTTGGTGATATATACACCATGTTATATCATTGTTTGGCCCGGTTGCAAAACAGTTTTTCTTACATATGTAAGGGATGGGGAGCTTTCATCTTCATGAAAACTTCTGTCACACATAATAATTGTTTATTATATTTATTTAATTATAATTGTTTAAAACAAACACTTAAGATTTATAGCTTTACAATCACCTGTAATAAGTTAAAAGTTTATTAATGTGTATCAATACAACATAATAATCACTAAATAATAGTCAAATTAAATATTTAAAATATTTTTTATGATAAACTCTTTCTACAACTTTCACAGTATTTAAACTACATCAATTAATAATTATTTTTTACACGAGATGTGTGTTCTGCTCCAGATCCTTGGAATGAATGTCCATAGACCAACAACTGGGTATTTTCTAATCCAGTATTGTAAATTAGGATCATGTGCGGTGCAGCCTTGACTTTTTTTTAAAAACTTTTAAATAAAAATACCGCATATAAAAAATAATATACAAGAATTAAAAACTATACTTTTGTTGTAGAACTCGTCAACCTACTGGGAGGGTAAGGCAGACGCTGAGAGTCTACAGCGAGTGTACGGTATCTCATTCCCGGAGCCGAAGCAGTTGAAGGAGTGGGAGTTTATACAAGAGGAAGCCGCTAAAAGAGATCACAGGAAGATTGGCAGAGTAAGTTGAAGATTTTTCTATATAAATATAATATTTATTGATAGTTTTACAACAGCGCCATCTGTTAGACATCAGTGTAATATGTAAAATCGTTCAGAAAGTGAACAGTTAATAAATATATATGTCTATATATTTTGAATTTGTTTTAGGAACAAGAATTATATTTCTTCCACGAGTTGTCACCTGGGTCGTGTTTCTTCCAACCGCGAGGAGCTCACATTTACAATACTCTGGTCAACTTTATTAAAGCAGAATACAGGTATATTTTTAATATTTCCAAAGATATCTTAAGTATTTTATAAACGACTGAGAATCTAATAAGTAGATAGGGAAAAAGTGTGGAACCTTTTGAGGTTTCTTAGAAAAACATAACTTCCAAAAAGACTGTAACTTCGCATATTTACTATTAGGTTTATAGAAGTACTCTTAAGTACATTTCTCAGTTTTTTTTATTGAACTTCAGAAAGAAAAAACTATAACCACATTTTGGTATTCTTTTTTAAAAATGATAAATTCTATTACATAATAATTCGGAGATTTCATCTTTTAACAAAAAGCAAAACTTTTTTATATATATATATTTTTTTAATTTGTGCAAAGGATACTTATAATTATCATAAAAAATAAAAATGTTGACTTTATTCAAAATCCAAATTATATTTTCAGAAAGCGTGGCTTCCAAGAGGTAGTGACTCCAAACATGTACAATGCTAAGTTATGGCAGACCTCAGGTCACTGGGCTCATTATTCTGAGAATATGTTCTCATTCGACGTGGAGAAGGAAACCTTCGCTTTAAAACCAATGAACTGTCCAGGACATTGGTAAGTTATTAAAAATAATATAACAAAAATATAGCAGTTAAAACAAAAGCATTGTGATGTCTAAAATTTCGATGAATTCAGTTAAAAGAGATAGCTCTATCGCAATATCTAAAAGATATAAAGCATAGATGAAACAATATCTAAATCTACCTAAATGTAAATGAATCTCGATAGAATTAAACCAAAATCTATAAATTGGACCAAAAAATATCACCTCCCCCCCCTCTAACCGTACAACTCCCCCTCAGTTTGTTGTTCGACAACCGCACTCGCTCGTGGCGTGAGTTGCCGCTGCGTATCGCTGACTTTGGCGTGTTGCATCGCAACGAACTCAGCGGAGCACTCACTGGACTCACCCGCGTGAGGCGCTTCCAGCAGGACGATGCACACATATTCTGCGCGCCCTCTAACATTGAGAAGGAGATGGTGAGTACACCACACACACATAGACACATGTACATTGTCTTACAGACCCACGTATATACACAGACACACACACACGCACCTACTCACTGATAACCATATATATGAATGAAAAAAATATAGTCTCAAGAATGTCTTGGTGTAATAATGCCATGGAATCTCTCATTATTTCCTCGCCTGTAAATAAATATATTACTTGTTCCAGTTCGGCTGTCTTGAATTCCTAGAACACATATATAGTACTTTCGGGTTCACATTCCAATTGAAACTTTCCACGCGACCTGAGAAATATCTCGGTGACCTTGAATCTTGGAACCAAGCTGAAAAGGTATGGTATTTATAATAATATTAAAAATAAGAAAAAGTATATTTATGAGCGGAAAACAAATCTAAAAACTATTAACAAAACTAGAAAGTATTAACTAAAATACTTTCATTTTAATTTTTCATTTCTTTCAATAAAAATAGTTCATTCATTCTTTCATTCAATTAAATGTTCATTCAGTAAATATTTTCAATGTTTCAATGTTAGGTTCAGAAATAGAACTACATTTTATATTAAATACCTTGCATGCATAAAACTAACTATAAAATATTCTTGCAAGAATAAATAAAGACAAAATCAGCAAACTGAGTTTTTGACAATAAAAAAACTATTTTCAGGCGTTAGAAGACTCTCTGAACAAATTTGGCAAGCCCTGGCAGCTAAACCCTGGTGATGGCGCTTTCTATGGTCCCAAGATTGATATCACCATACAGGACGCACTGCGACGATCCCATCAGTGTGCCACCATACAACTCGACTTCCAACTGCCTGAGAGATTTAATCTCAGTTATGTCAGGTAATAAACGACCTTATGTGTACGAATTTAAAGTTGGTTTTTTAACTACTGAAAATATTTTTTTTCATGTCAAAACATTATAAATATATTTTTGGTTATGTTATATTCTTTTTATAACTAACTATTCTATGTTTCAAACTATACATTTAACTTCCAAATTCAAAATCTATTTTTTAAAGTGATCAGTTAAAAAATTTACCAAATTTGAAATCCAGCGAGACAGGTGACAAGAAGCGTCCAGTGATCATTCACCGAGCGATCCTTGGGTCCGTGGAGCGCATGATCGCTATACTCAGTGAGTCGTACGCTGGCAAGTGGCCCTTCTGGCTCAGTCCGCGGCAGGCCCGCGTCGTGCCCGTGGGTCCCGCCTTCGATGATTATGCAACACTAGTTAGTATATTCATTTCATATAAATAGATTAAATATCAGCTTTTTGATATTATATAATATTTTTTAATGTACTTTTATCAAAAGTTATATTTATAATTTAGAGCTGCCTCCATGCAATGAATGATGCATCAGATGTTTATATAAGGCCATTATACATTTCAGATCAAACAAAATATATGAGGCTAGAATAATCTGTAAAATAATATAGTCAAGTAATAAATTCGGTCATTAAAACAGAGTTAGATATATTAACATCAAGCTATATATTTGCAGGTGAATGATAAACTGTACGCGGCTGGCTTCATGTCTGAAGTCGACACGGACGCGGGAGACACTCTCAATAAGAAAGTACGGAATGCACAGCTCGCTCAGTTTAATTATATACTCGGTAAGTGAAATTTAAATGTTATTATATGTTAGGTGTACGAATGTGTATAAGCTATAATAAATTTTCTGATAATTCCAGTGGTGGGTGAACGTGAGAAGAGTTCAGGTACAGTTAACATCCGTACTCGGGACAACAAGGTACATGGAGAGATGTCAATAGAGGGACTGATCGAACACTTCAACAAACTAGTAGCTGACAAGACACTGTCTGAAGATAGTGAACTGCTTAAATAGTTTTAGTTTTTTTTAGTTTTTTTTTTATTTCTCCACTTGTGTGAATTTAGTGTATTTCACTTTATTTGAGAATCTTTAGTCTATTATTTAATTTTTTACTCATTCACATAAACCTTTAGGTTTATGCTGTATTCTAAATACGTAATTGTATTTTTCTGTTGTACTTATTTCGTCCATCTTCAGATTAATTTATTGAAAGGTGTAAGATATTTTTCAAACTAGTTACATAACAAATAAATGTAACAAAAATTTTTCATGTATATTCTGAAAATTATTTAACAATAGACAAAAATTAATTTACTAACAATATGTACTAAGTCGCTGAAATGTTACCGTTTAAGAATTTGAAGACAGGATAATTGGCTCGAAGTATTATTTTATGTTAGTGTAAAAAACTTTCCTAAAGGAAAAAAAATATTAGCAAGTAGACTAAAAAAAAATGCAATTTCTGGGAAAATTCTTTGATTTATTGTTTTTAAACTTTCACGATTTTTAAACATAATAGAGTATATATCAGGACTTAATCGGGTGAATAATTTGTTTTAACTTTTTATTTACCCGATGTTTCGAATTGGATCGACGATCGAAACATCGTATTGAAAAAAATTATTTTAACGGATTAAAACTCGCGTATAATTTGGTTACATTTTAACTTTAACACGTTTCGAATGCTTTGCAGCAGTCGTGTTCACGGGTAGAAGAGATGTGTCTGACACTTATACGCGAGTTTTTAATCCGTAAAAAATAGTTTTATTTCAAATGTGTACTCGTGAAAATATAAGAAAATACTATAAAAAAAAATATTCAAGCGATTAAGTCTCGATATATTTCTATTCTTTGAATTACTCGATAAGATAAGGTATGTTGGTTACTCAAGGGTGTGAACACATAAACTGCATTATAAGGCATTTACTCATAACATTTGAATTATTTTTTATTAAGACTATTTATTTTATTTCAGTCCTATTTCAATGCATATTTAGGATTATGATTTAAAAAGTGAGAAAATAGAAATACAAGTTTTAAATCATTATTATTTTATTTTATTTATAAATATTATAAGACTACTTCCCATCACAATATAAATTTCCCAAAATACATTTCTTATGACTACAAAATATTTTATTTATTTGTAAGAAATAGATGTACTGTACGACTAAGTTCAGACGAGTTTTTATCACAAGGTACTGTAAAATAATAGTAAATACAAAAATCAATGCTTTATATCACAATGTCAAATAATTTGACTAGGAAACATAGAAAAACGAATACAGTTAATAATAAATATTACAAGTAAAGAAACTAAAGTCATTTGTAAATTAACAGGTACAGGTTTTTTGTATAAAATAAATATACTTAAATTATAATTGCATTATTTTTAATTAGCACTAGAAAAGTAAAAAAAGTATGAAATTACTATAAAAATGGATTCATTTTTACCGTGACTTTAAATGGTACTCGGTGTAATATTTTTAATGTCTACAATAGTTATATAAAATTTATAAAAACAAGTATATAGGAAAATAGGATTTGTTTGAATAATATACAACAGTTTTTTGCTATTCGATCTCGAAAATCTAAAGTTGATTTCTATACAATAAGTGCAACGCCATCTAGCGGAAGTCAGTTGACACTGCTTTAATTTCTTATAAATCCAAGTTTACTATAAAATAGGTAAGAAAACTCGCAAACCGTGTACTGTATAGGTTTGACTTAAAATATATACCTTGATTTTATTTATTATTCCAAAAAAACATTAACTTATAATTATTTAAATATTATTCTAACTAGTTTCTTCCACAATACTGTTGGTAAATAATTGTTTTTCTTCCTTTTTTATTTCAATTTTTGGTTCATTCTTTGTTATCAGACATTCAAAGTTTCTGCACGAAAAGAATATCTGAAAAGTAAGACTTAAGTTATTTTATAAGATTTTAATGAGCAGTACACATTCACATAAAGAGTTACCAGTAAAATTTTTCATTAAATATATTATTTAACTCGCATGTATTGTAAACATATGTATGTATATTTGTATGTTGGTATGTCCATGGTTAACTCTAAAACTCTTCAAGGGATTTTATGATTATATTTGTAAAAATCCTGTAGTTGGTATTGGCTTATCATGAAATTGAATAAATGAATTGACATTGAATTAATTGTATGTAAGTCTAAAGTTTCAGTAATAATTTTCTATACATCAATTAACATTAATTAGAAAACATCAACATATATTTTATATCACATATATTATATATATATAATGTATGTGTGTATACTTACAGTATATCCCAATATAATTATTGCTATAACAAGACCAGCTAAAACATCCCACCAGTGGTGTCTGTGGTCCGTCATTCGGGATACAGCACAGTATACAGCTGTTAGTAGACACACTACTTGAGTAGTTACTGTGCGCTTTGAAGCTATTGTTCTTCGGTGAATGTAGTACTAAAACAAATAAATACATGCAATAAAATGAACATCATAAATATATATATATAACTTGAAGCAGCTTATATAGTTCAGTTGACAGACACAGTCGGGTCGCAGGTTTAAGACTTCTCATGAAAAAACTCTTCAAATTATAATAATTATTTTTTTATTAATAATATACCTAATATATTTATAGATAATTTTAATTATTAATTACAATTTTCATCATGTTGTCACAGTTATCTACTAGATAACATAATCAATATGAAACCTTATATAATATTTATTTAATTATTAGGAACTTCATGTTATATGATTTATAATCACATTATAGAATACATTACTTTTATAAGATTAAAGATATGTTAAATATAACATGAGTGACTAAATATCAGTTATTCTGATGGTTTTATATTTAATATTTTTTTAATATAAATACTATTATTTTTTTACTTATTATTTAAAAGTATAAAAATACTCACAGCAATAAAAATCCCTGCATGGAATGCTAATGAGGAATGTCCCGAGGGAAAGCTCTTGTCCGACTGGTTCAACCAGTGTGCTTTGGTGCATTGATAGTCATAGATGTATTGTGAGCTGTAATTATTAATATAAAGATTAAAGTTTCATACATCTGAAATTTCATATTATTTTATTATTCTCTTTTAACAAGTACATTATTTTCAATTTAGTTTAATATGATATGTCCCTTTAAAAATGTTTTAAAATATAATATTAATATTGCAAATATGAATAAAACGTTTAGTATATAGGTAGGTAACATATCATGTCAATATAATCAGAAAAAAAACCAGGGAAGATTCTGTATGACTATTTATGAGCCACAATAGGCATAGTCATGTATAATTAAGAGTATGTATATTTATTGAGTAGATTAGAAAAATATAATTGTACTTAACATAAATTATAATATAAAAAATATATAAATAATATTTACACAAATTCTTATGTAAATTAAAATTCAATATACATACGTTTCACATGTTTGAGCCTCTTCTGGACGACAAGTATCAAAAAAGTGTGGCCTCGGAGAACCAACAAATAACTTTATAGATTGTACTAAAGTTACATTGAAAAGAAATCCAAATAAATATTCCTTGTACCATTTTAAAACTTGCTCTCTGGCAAATTCTGTTTTGTCTTGTATTCTTTCTACGAAGATCAACTAAAAATAAAATAAAACAATTAATTAATCCAATGTTTCACAAAATAAAGGAAAATCTTAGTTATAAATAAATTGCAAGGAGAAGGAAAATAATAATTAATTTTCTAATGAATATTGAGTAATTTATTGTTCATGGAAATATAATTATTAATTAGTGTTCAATTTTAAACCATTTTTTAAGTACAAACAGCTATTGAGGTAATTATAAATTTAGACAGTTTTATTAATGTTATAAAAATTAACATTAATGTTGAAAAATTTGGTTTAGAGTAAATTCTTAAATTATATTAAAACTTACAACAATTAATGGTAAAGTAAGTGTAACAGCTAGCAGTACTCTAAAGCTGACAGTATCGCCTGTATATGGGTGGGAGAGGGCTGGATCATTGCATAAGAACCCCACTTTACCCCCTGGAAGTATTTTGAGCTCCACTATTAGGAATATGAGGAAAACTGCAAGAATTATTAATAATATAGCCATGCATCTGTGGTTACTTTTCTTTAATAATTCTCAGAATTGAGAATGATCCCTCAGTTAATAATTTACTTGAATACGAACCAAATAGTTACTTTAGTGTGTTTCTATTAAAAAGTAAATAGTGAAGTCATACAGGTTATTGACTAATAATAAGGTGTTAGAAATATTTGTTTAAGTCTTACATAACACTATTTAAAAAAATCTTAGATATATTTATAAATTTATAGTAAACTTCTCAAATTTTTCCCAGTTTCGTTTCTCTGATACTAATTTTTAAGTTTGACGTAGTTGAAGCAGGGTTATTAAAAAGCAAATGAATTTAAGAACTACAAAATTTTCCCAGCTATTTATAAATATAAAGTTTTGAAAGTATAAGTAACAAAACAAGAATTTCGTGATTTATTATGACTGCGAAGTTAGTTTAATAGTTTCAAAACAATAAATTCAAATAAAACATCAAACCTCGATGCCAGCGGTTGGTTTTTTCCCAATAACACTTCAATTTATTCAACATTTTCAAGCACGTCTACTTCACTCAGCTTGTTCAAAACAAAGAGACTGAATACCTAAACAAGCAGCATAGAACGTATGTAACACGTGATGCTGTAACTATGTATGATTCAATTGAATTAATAGTTGACTAGTAATTATAGTTTCACGAGAAATGCATCACAAATAAACATTATAAATTATAATAGTATTTATATTTATGAACTATAATAAACCTTATCTTGAGAATATTATGAAACCACAGATAAATAGCAATTATTGATAAAAAAATAAAACTTCTGATTTAAAGCTTCCCTCTACCAGTGAGCGAGTTGAATACCGGCTGTCAACTGTATAATGTCAGTTGAGCTTTGTCATATCTAATGATATTAATATGACGGAAATGACATTGTACATCGGTAATCAGTAATTTACAACACAACCACAGAGCATAATTACAACCATGAGCTGGTAGCTGAAAGATGAACGTCAAGATTTTATAGTTTGATTCATGAGTTGTAGAAATTGATTTTGTAGTTGTTGAATATAACTTAGTAAAGCTTATTATTAAAAAAAAACTTTATTTTTAACTGATTAAAGAACCTGTGAAGAAAGCAACAATATTTGTGTAATTTCAACATTGCTATTTTTTTTAAAAGGCACACTTTCTTATATTATAACAGTTATAATAATAGCTTCAATTAATGTGCCATCAAATATTTTTTTATATATACCAAGATTAAATTAAATTAAGTAGGCTTATTTCATAGAACTTTCATTTTTTTATAATCCTAATATAACTATCACTTTAATGATAATGAAACATGTCTTACAAAAATTACTTACGATATATTTTTTAATTACAAACCACATAAACGATGAACACTTGTTTTATAGAATGTGTCTACCTATTTACTTAATAGTTACAAAGAGTTAAGTATTTATATTTATTAAATTTAAAAATTATAAACACTTCCAGTACTTTTCATTCAAAAAAAAGTAAAAAAATATTTGTCGTCGAATTAATTGATTTGATTGTAATTATAGTATATGACAAATAAGATTGGGCTTTATTCGTAATAACACAATAATAAAAAAAAGCCTATGATATGTTTTTTACGATTTTTTATTTATTGAACGCGGCCAGATTTACGGTATAGGCAGGGTGCTAAACTCAATTATTAAAATAATTTAAATCATTAAGTTAAGATGACTATTAAGTTAAGATGAATTCTGAAGAAAAAGAAACTCTAAAAAATAGGACCTCTGGAGAAAATGAGAGTTCTTGAATAATTAAAGAAATAGTGAAATATATTTTTGCTGGTTCACATTTTAATTCAGTGTGTCATCATTTCAGCCCGGAATCTCTGCTGGTAATAGGCCTCCCTCATTGAGCGCCACAGGGACCGGTTCTGGACAGCAGTCATTCATCGGATTCCAGCGACCCTCACTAGGTCGTCGATCCATCTCGTGGGGGCGTACCTACTTTAATGTGTCGAGGTAGTCGTAATTGATGATTAGATTAATAAATTAACTATTAATTAAAGTTTCTCGAGGCGATAATAGGGCCCCACCCCGAGAAATTAAGACAATCATTTAAATATAGAATTCACCATATAATTACACACACATTAATGAATCATTTTGACAACTTTTTTTTGATGCATTTTTCTTGTGGTTTTTTTTCTATAATATAAGAACTTAAAGTACATTTATTAAGTAATTTTTATAGTATTTTTTTTTCTTATATTTGTTAACTTGTTAGTCATATTTCATTGAACACATACCAATGACTAAAACCCCCCCCTTTTTATCAATGCTTTTAAACATTAACGATTTTATATTACGATCAGATAATTAAATTATTTCAGGATTAATCTTCAAGTTTTTGATACCATAATCGACTTCGGCATGCATTATGCTCGTAAACGGGTGCTACTTCCGGTGACTAGTTGTTTTGCAGGCCGAGTTTGCAATCTTAATTGACTAGGAACGCCACCAGACCCTCAATTTCCACTCGCTGCGATCGCGAAATCTCGGGTGCCGTTTGCATGTTGAGCAAAGCGAGCCAAGCCAAATTCAACCGGAAATTAGCCTCAAGAATTTGCACGCGAAAAAGAAATTTAACAGGGGGACAGTACAATTCGATTAAAAGAATTTGAGACTTCAATTTTTTCGGGATAATTTTTTTACATTGAAGTCTATGGGAGTGATGTTTCTTGGACATTATTCCTCAACGACAATGAATTTTTTTGAATTTTTTTGTTACAAACCACCACACATATGAGCATGGTATGTGTGCAAAATGAAATGCAAATTGAAACCGAACCATTAAGGCGTTTTAATGCCAACTTTGTAAAACCAATGCAAATTCTCTCCAATAGAACGCTCTGCTCGCTTCGTTCAACTAACATCATTACGCCTTTATATCGAGTTGTTTGCCATAGTTCTAGTTGTTCGCAAAATGTTTAATAAATATTATTGTCGTTGGTGAAACAGTGATCACAGTAAAATATACCCATCTGAGGGTGTTGTGTTGTTCTTCTGAAACTAGAGAACGCGTTTGGAACCCTCGTAGCTTTAATTTTAACTTGGAGAATATCTTTACAAAATGGCGTATGTATTTTTGATAAGAATGTAAATATATTCGATAGGTATGTATCAAAATGGGACCTAACACTTTCATTTGACTTACATAAGTGGTCACTGATATTGATTCAAAGTAGAAAATAAACAAATGAAACAAATTGACAATATATAATCTTTTGCAAAGTTACTTCACTCTGTTTAATGGATATTACAAACTTCATTCACATGAGACAAGTGACTTCCATTACGTTTCACTTCACATTTATTCACTAATTTGAATTTAATTACCAGCTCTTGAGCTCTGAGCTATGAACTGCACAGTATTCTCACATTATGAGCTGTGCAATGCTAGAATAAAGTTGTCTGTTAATGTCTGTAGTCAAATGGCAAACGCTAAGTCGTTTCTACTCGATTGTATAGACTTAACAATTAAGATACGTTCAGACGGCTATAATTTGTTTCAATTTATCTATTCTACAGTTTTACAGCAAGCAATACATAAAATAACACAAACATATGACTTTATGAGCATAGTATTCGATAGAACCGATTTAAGAAGAGATCTCAGTACTCTTAAATCGTATTGGTCAAAATATATTCCCCAACATGTTATTGCCTTGTATTGTCATTAAAATCTAACATTAGTATATTAATTTGTGTCCATTTAATTCGTTTAAAACATTTTTATAACATTTGTATAATTGAGTAAAATATTCATAAACATAGTATATTATATAGTATATGGTATATATATATAGTATATGGTATAAATTAGAAGATCATTTTATACCCCACGCCGGGGTATCTGTGTTCGTAAGGGAGGATATCTGCTACCGTCGCCTCGAGATTTTTGAAGGTCGGGATCTGTCTCTACTCTGGCTGCGCGTGGACATGGACGATCATGTCAGAGTCTACGCGTGCCTCTACAGATCCCATAGGGGTAATGCAGAAACGGAGCAACTCTTGGGCCACGTACAGGCGAAGATTGACGACCTGCTTTCACAGATTCCCTCTGCTGAGGTCATAGTCCTCGGGGACTTTAACGCGCACAATGCCGAGTGGCTAGGGTCGCGTTCCACTGACTTCGCGGGGAGATCTGTGTTTGACTTTGCTCTGGCAAATGGTCTGTCCCAGTTGGTTCAGACGCACACTCGTCTACCGGACGTGGACAGCCGCATGCCCTCTTTGTTGGATCTTCTGCTGACTACACATCCCGGAAAGTACCAGGTCATTGTCGAGGCTCCTCTTGGGTCCTCCGATCATTGCTTGGTACGGAGTGTAGTGCCCATTCAACGTCCGGCTCGCACAAGACCTGCGACCCGACGCGTTTGGCACTACAAGTCAGCGGATTGGGATGGAATGCGGTCTTTCTTTGCATCCTACCCATGGGGGCCGATTTGTTTCTCTTCCGATGATCCCAGTGACTGCGCTGCGGCTGTAGCTGATGTGATACTACAGGGCATGGAACTATTTGTACCTAGCTCTGTGGTACCACTTGGTGGCAGATCGCGGCCTTGGTTTGATGCGTCTGTCAGGGCTGCAGCAGCCGGAAAACGTCAGGCGTATCAGGCTTGGGTTAATGCGTTAGTCATCAAGGATCCGAACTCTAGAGTTCTGAAGAGGAAATACAATCGTGCCTCCAGATTCTTCAAACGGCAAATTGCTAGAGCAAGGTTTAGGCATGTCGTCAAAATTGGGGATCAGTTGACAAGGTACCCACCAGGCACGCGCAAGTTCTGGGCGCTTTCTAAAGCCACTTTGGGTAACTTTTGCCAGCCATCCCTACCGCCACTGCACTCGGGGAATGATTCTCTGGCCCATACGGCAAAAGAGAAAGCCGATCTCTTGGGCACTCTTTTTGCCTCAAACTCGACCTTGAACGACCAAGGGAAAACACCGCCTACCATCCAGCGGTGTCAGAGTTCAATGCCGGAAATAATTTTCCGGCAAAAAACCATTCGACGGTCTCTAATTTCCTTGGATGTTCATAAGTCGAGTGGGCCGGATGGCATTTCCCCAATCGTGCTACGAACATGTGCCCCTGAGTTGACTCCAGTGCTAACGCGTCTATTTCGGTACTCCTATTTCAAAGGCGTAGTCCCGGTCTCATGGAAGTGTGCTTTTGTCCATCCGATCCCTAAAAAAGGTGATAGCTCGGACCCAGCTAACTACAGACCTATCGCCATCACCTCTCTTCTCTCCAAAATAATGGAGAACATCATCAACCGACAGCTCCTCGCGTACCTTGAGGATCACCAGTTGATCAATGACCGACAATATGGCTTTCGCCATGGTCGATCGGCTGGTGACCTCCTGTTATATCTTACACACCGTTGGGCTGCGGTTATTGAAAGCAAGGGAGAAGGCCTGGCAGTTAGTCTGGATATAGCGAAAGCCTTCGATCGTGTATGGCACAAAGGGCTTCTTTCGAAGCTTCCTTCCTATGGGCTTCCCGAGAGTTTATGCAAGTGGATCACCAGCTTCCTCACTGGGCGGAGCATACAGGTCGTTCTCGACGGTTTTTGCTCGGACCCTAAGCCCGTGAATGCTGGTGTACCCCAAGGCTGCGTGCTATCCCCAACCCTGTTCCTCTTGCACATCAATGATATGTTGGACATTTCCAACATACATTGTTATGCGGATGACAGCACTGGGGATGCGGTATATTCCGGCCGTGCAGGTCTCTCTCGGGAAAACGTCGACGAGTGCCGAAAGAAACTTGTGTCTTCTATAGAGACCTCCCTGAGGACGGTCTCAGAATGGGGTAAACTGAACCTCGTTCAGTTTAATCCCCAAAAGACACAGGTTTGCGCGTTTACCGCTAAGAAAACCCCATTTGTCGTATCGCCGCTCTTCGATAGCACACCTCTCGATGCCTCGCCAAGTATCAGAGTACTGGGACTCGACATTTCGAGCGACTGTCGGTTTCGTGGTCACTTGGAGAGCAAGGCCAAGTTGGCCTCGATGAAATTGGGTGTGATCAATAGAGCGAGACAGTATTTCAATCCTGGCCAAAGACTTGCGCTTTATAAGGCGCAGGTTCGGCCACATATGGAGTACTGCTCTCATCTCTGGTCCGGATCACCCCAATATCAGCTTCTACCTTTTGACCGCGTACAACGGAGAGCCGTACGGATTGTCGGGGACCCGGTGCTCTGTGAACGGCTGGACTCTTTGGCATTGCGTAGAGACGTAGCTTTTTTGTGCGTCTTCTATCGCATTTACAACGGGGAGTGTTCCGAAGAGCTATTTGATCTGATGCCTGCCGCCGAATTCCATCACCGCACAGCACGTCACCGCCTGCATTTCCATTCACACCACCTGGATGCATGGCGATCTTCTACTGTGCGGTTTTCAAGGACTTTTCTTCCACGTACCACTAAGATGTGGAATGAACTTCCTTCGGCGGTGTTTCCAGATCGATACGACATGGGTACCTTCAAAAAAGGCGTTTATTCTTATCTCCAAGGCCGGCAACGCTCTTGTGCGTCTTCGGATGTTGCAAGAGTTCATGGGCGGCGGTGATCACATTTAACCTGTGACCCGCACGCTCGTTTGCCCTCCTATATCATAAAAAAAAAAAAAAAAAAAAAAGTATTTTCATAGATTTACACGAGTACACATTTGAAATAAAAATATTTTTTACGGATTAAAACTCGCGTATAATTTGGTTACATTTTAATTTTAAACCTACGTTTGGAATGCTTTGCAGCAATTGTGTTCACGGGTAGACGAGTTGTAAGTGAGTGGCCTTCTTAAACATAGCCTACGGATAGTATAGTAACATCATACTATTCATTATTCTGTTCAAATAGCGTTAATGTCACTTGTCTATGACTTGTAGGTTATCTATCTATCTTTTTTGACAGTTCTAATGAATGAAAGAATAAATGAGCGAATGTAAGAATGGATGAATGAAGTAATTAATGAATCCCTATAATAACGTCTCGAGTTTTTAATTATATATTGTAGAACCTTATCATTATTATTACTATGCTACTTACAGTATCAAATAATCTTCATATTAATGAGTAATGAAAGTTCATTAGTGAGCGTTGATTCTGACAGTTATTTGCAAATATTTATTGAGTTTTTTGCGTCCTTTGTGCAATCAATGAAAAACGGTATATCTGCAAATTTCCAAGTTTTGCACACTGGTACACATCAATTCGGTGGTAGTTTTTTTTATATATTAATCGGTGTCGTTTAGGAATAATCACGGAAAAACTTAAATCCCATAGATTGTAATGGGAAATAATTTTCTTCTCTTTATTATTATTAGTCTTTTTTTAGTATTATTATATTTAACTTGAAAATAGTTGCGGACAGAATACATCGACGTTTTGTAACGACAATTTCGGTGCTGTTTGCACCTCGCTTCGCTTAATATGCTAACATACCGAAATTTTGCGCGAGTCAAGATTCAGCGAGTCAAAATTGAGGTCTGGTTCGCGGTCCTAGTTTATTTATATCTTTTCCACTGTACTTTTTAAAACTTTTTATTGAAAAGTCAGAAAAGTCTATTTTGATACCATTCCTATTCAAATAAGCCCTTCTGGACCCTCAGACTTAAAAGTTAAGTCTACTTTGGTTCAAACGCTACAGGTGGAAGATTTAGCATTAACTGTATATTCGTATCATAGTAACTACAAAGCAATCTTACCTTACAAAATACTTAGCAAAGGTAAAATGTCAGAGAGAACATTATTTATACTACAAGTAATTTTCTTGCAATCTAATAAACAAGTGAATAAATCACAAACTCTGTTTCACAAAACTTGTGAGTTATTTCTTATAATTTATATCCTGATGTTTAATGTTCCGCACCTTTGCATATATTTCGAAATTAAAATATGTTTGGTTTATTTTAGCATTATGCATATTCATGTGTAGACATGTTACTTTATTTAAGCATAGAAACATATCAAAATCGATTAAGCATGTTTAATCATATATTTATTAAAATTATAAATAAATATAGAATGAAAAATTCATCAATACCAACGAAGAACCTGCGATCTCTGGAATACATAAAATAAAAATAAAATCGTCGCTCTGTCTGTTGAGATACCATGACTATTTCCGCCTTAATGAATCTGTTACGTGTATCATATTCTTTAATAAATATGTTAGTAGCCCTGCTGACCAGCCAAGGACTGTACGTTCGATACCAACACGGGACAGTTCTGTTTCGATCCACAGTTCTGCTTTGAATGTGGGTATGGGTGTAGGTGTGTCTGTCATTTCTGTTTGCAAAACCCCAGTGGAATATAGATTCTTTCTCTAGTGTTCGGAAGGTACAGTTTAAAAAAGAAAAAGCTATAAAATAATTCCATAATAATTGAAGATAAACACATTTTGTTTAAGAACATGAGCTTACAATACAGACACTAATTCTGTGACTTCACAAATCTTTTGCTCATATCACTCCAAGCTGGTTATCAATGAAAATAAAGAAAAGAAGTCAATAGCTCAAAAAATTGTTTTTGTATGTATTCCGATTAGTACAGGTTGAGCCAAGAAGAGGATATTTAGGACTGAAGTCTATTCTTTGGCCCTTAAAAAGACTATATTTTGTAAAACCTAGCTCACGTCTTCAACTTCGCCCTTCAACTGGCCTTGACTATATTTGCAATACGTGGATCACGTAAGCACACACATAATATTCAATGTTAGAAAATTAAAAAAAAAAACAAATTAACGATAAGCAAACAATACAGCTGCCTCATAAGTGATGTAACCCGCATTTTACTATTTCTTGTACTCAAGTCTTCATTAACACAAATGTTCACCATTTTTTTACGTTAAGACCACACATTGTAACTTTGTATAGACGTTTTATTGTGTAATTTAGTATGTGTGTCCCTCTTAATAAAATGAATTAAGCCAGATTCAGATTATTACGAAATCGGAAATGTTAAATTAAACTTTATGTAAGACAATTAAAAATTACAATAATGTAGCCATTTTACTACACACTTATTGCACAGTTTTACCAACAACATACATAAAAAGTTGAAATAAAAAGTTATAATAAGCACACTAACACTCTTTTTGCAATAGGATATATTAGGACCCTTTTTTGTGTTGGATAAATCCGTTACGGATACCCACCGGTCACGAGATGATGGCCAGGGGATTGTGTGGGACTACCCGGTAGCAGAAAAGACGCTACCATTTTTAAACCCACTCAAAAATGGCTGTCCTCATCGCCACAGTGGGGCCCCACGGGATCACTTGTGATATTAGTTCCCCAGTTCACTTATTGCTTAGTTAATTATATAATTTAAAAGCTGTTTAAGAGTCAACCAATTATTCACATATCATCCTTAAAAACAAAACATTAAATTTAATAAATATATTGATAACACAATTTAAACAATCTATCAATATATCAATCTATTAATAATCCTACTTAAACCATGATGTCTCATCTTGTGTGGTCAGGACGTTCAGTATCGCTTAAATTTATAATGGTGATAAAAATTCCAGTATTAATGAAGATTACACTCGTTTGTAATGTGTAAGGAACAGGTATAGTACCATTTTATTAATGAATGAAGTTTAGTGAACATGTTCATTCAAATAATCATTTATTTCCATTCATTCATATTGTTTATTTACATATCAATTGTTATTATTATATTAAACTTATCGTTATTCATTGTTTGTATAAAATACTGGGAAAAAACTACACTTAATATTAAATGTAGTATTTTCAGACGATTTTATTTTTAAATATGAATGAAGCACCTAACCATTTGTCGTAGTATAGTCACGTGGTAAGAAAACCTCGAAACTAAGAATATGAATGTGGATGGTTCTTCCTTTTCTCTTAAAAATATGACAATCTCGACAATACGATTTAAATTTTTATTTCATTAAAAATATGGCAATCTCGACGATAGGAAATCATTTCTTCTTATTTTTAAAATATGACAATCTCGAAGATACGTATTCTAAAAGTGTCAAGTCATGAGAGCATCACTTTATATTTTGATTCATAATTTTGTAAACAGTATTCAGGTTCCTAAAACAACACAAAAGTTTAAAAAGTTTAATACATAAAAAAGAAAAGGCGATTGAAGAAGATATGTATGGAGTGCATGAAAGATGTAATGAACCAAGTCTGTACTGAGACGTCATGTGATAGAAGAGTGGATGGATTTTACATATTGCTTCACTTTGTTAGAATAGGAAATGATGATTATTAAACCTAGTTTTTATATACTCATTTATTTATTTATTTATTCATTTACTCATTCATCTATTCATTCGTGCACTATTTATTCATTCACTTATTCATTCATTCATTTATTCACTTATGCATTCATTCACTTATTTAAATATTTTATTTCTTATCCTCTTCGATTCCATACCAGTGATCCCTTGACAATGTTAATTTCTATACTTGTAATTATAATCAATAGTCCAAAATTTCCACACAAACAAATAAAATTAACAACTGAGCTAATATTTAGCTCAATCAATAATTAATAATTACAGTCTCTGAGTTAATAACAAACAGTTTAGATTTATATTTCCATTGTTATAATACAAATAAAATTATAAAAACATCTGACACGCGGCAATCGAGCTTGCCGCTATGAAAAACTCCTAATCTAACAACTACTTAATTAACAAACAAAAAAAAAAAAAAATTAATTAAAATAATTAAATTAATTAATTAATTAATTAATTTTTAAATTTTAAAAAATTTAAAAATTGGATTTTTTTTTTCCATTTTTCGGTAACTTCGGCGGCCGATCTGACCACCTTCCCGTTGGACAATCAACATAATTTTGAAAAGTGAATCTTACATTTAGATGCTGATTCCAAATATATCTTTAGTTTTTCAAAATTCGAAAAATAAAATTCGACACACACACAGACACACAGACACACAGACACACATACAGACAGAAAGATCGGAAGGAAAAACTGAGTTTTTCGAACAGCATTAGTACCTGGATGCATTTGTAAGTACTCATCTTACTTCATTCTAGTATCTCAACTGGTTTCCGAGTTAATGTGGAGTTGAATAACGAACAGGCTTTTATTTGTTTTTGTGGTTTATTTGAACTGCTATAGAGCCCTTGAAGTCATATTTAATATTTAGATAATATATATAATGTCTAGTTATTTCAATCTATATTTCATAAGACCTATTTGTTTCTTTCGTTGAATATATTCTTAACAAAGTCCCTGTTAAATAAGAAAGGGTTGTCTTGGGGTTGTTTGTCTATCCAGCAGCATAGAACCGCTGCTATTACTGCTTCTTAATAAAAAAAAACCAGCATCTCAATGAAACAGGATGGCTTTCTGATTTATCATAATGTAACATTACAAAAGTTATAGAAATACAATTACCCAGATAAAGTACAAAATTACCAAAAATTCCAGATACCTACAACATGTAATACATTAAAAAACAGTTCAAACAAACTAGAGATTAGCGGTGAAACTGTTTGCGTGTTTGGCACAAGCTCCAAAACACACTTCAAATATTTGTAAGCCACTTTCTGTGTGCCTTTAAAGGTACCTTTAAAGGCCCTGCACGTTATATGAACTTTAATTAAACTTACGTTTTATTGACTAATCGATTGACTATTTTTCATTGATCCTATGTTGACTAAAATACAAATCAATATTGATATTCCATATTATTTAATAATAATATTGACTGTGCACCATTCATATAAAATTATAAACAGTAAAAGAGATAACACAATGGTACAAATTTGTCGGTCTTATTAAAGAGTAATCTCTTCCAGACAACTAATTGGGAGGAGAAAAAATATTAGAAACTTTATGTAGGTGTGCTCAAACAATATCATCAATACATATACATACATATAAACCTATATAGATAAATATATATTTACTAATATATATTTATTTATTTATTTATTTTGTCAATGAAAAAGAAAACATTAATATTTTATTAACAAAATTTATACTAAATTTAATGTAATTTTTTTAAAATAAAATAGATGTGAATTATAAATTTATTCAAACAATATTTTCATTATCATAAAATATATGCCTTTAAAATCATAAATATATAATTTATAGTACTATATTTTACAACGTGTGTGATGAAATCTGTTATCAATATTATATTCAAAATGTTAACATTATTAAAACTTACAACTCTTCAAAAATACAAAAATGACGGCATCCATTTCATTACTATTTGTACTATTGTAAAGAAAAGTGCTTTAATAAATATATTAAAATTATTTTATATTAACTATTCTTTTTGCAAATCAAATACTTTCAAACTTAATATACGTATTTATAACATAATTAAACTTCCAAAAAATTAAATAATGTTGAAATTAGACGATAAAAAAAGAAAAAAAACAAGAATAAAACTTTGTTTGAATGACTTTGGATATATAAAACCTTTGTCGCTAGTTGTTCATTAACATATATTTCTGTAGCTTATTATTGCAACACAGCCTCTCGTATCAGATATATGTTTTATATTTGAATCTAAAACTATTTTTAAGCAAACCTTTTTTATATTACATTTGTTCATTATAAATAAAATATATATAGACTAAAATTCTTTTATAGCTTCCTTCTGCGCAAGATTTATAAAATTTAAATAAAATCGTTCCAAAAATTATAATAGAGTTTATGTTAACACTATTGGTTGCCCGCGACTGTCACCGTGAGACGTAAATAATGGCGGCTATAATCTTAATCTTAATCTCGCGCGTGCGATTTTAAAACGTTCCACATTTTAACTCTATGGGACACTTTAATCGTTTAATAAAAAACTACATTCACAAATGTCACCAAAAAACTTCAGGACCTACTGGACACTGTCCTCGACAACTCTGTCAGTTTTCGTCATCCTACCATTATTCGTTTAGGAGTAACGTTAGTAACGAAACACACTTTTGACCAGTAAGAGCTTTGCTTCGCTCGGCTCAATATCTTCATCTTTTATTACAGTATATAGGTACCTTGAAATGCCAAGCAGACTTAAAGATAATGCACGAGTGGGTTTTATTTATGTAGATAACATTAAATGAAGTCTTGGTAGAAACGCCTACAGCTCTGAAACTAGAGAAATGATCGTTTCGCGATTCTAACGAATTCCTTGAGAGGAACGGGTTACCTTTTATAGTGATTGTACGTGTGATATTATTATACATGTTTTATTTTGATTTAGTAAGAACAAGAACACATTTATTTAGCAGTCGTTTTCAACGTTTTAGACTTGTAAATATAATTGTAACTAACCCCTTTACAACTTATTTTTAGGTTATGTAGAAGTTTCATTATTAAGTAATAATAACTTAAGTTACATACATTATTAGATAATACTAATTTAAGTTAATAATAACTTAATATGGAGGCAGTAGTTATGCTTTAGGTTGTATAATTAATATCTTGGTGTTATTAGTTAAAAAATATTTTTACATTTACCGCCAAAGTTGACAAAAGTGATTGTTGTAACTTCTAGGCTATTTTTAAATCCGGATATGAAATGTTTAAAATTATAACAAAATCACACAGCACGATATCTTTATAAGAATTAGAGCTGGGACATACTTGAAATAAATAACAAAAAACGGCTTAGAGTATAAAATTATAACCTAAGCAAATGTCTTATAATATACACAGAAAAACCATAAATGTCAACAGATAACAAATCCGCCATCATTGTCAATTGTCTATCAATCGCACCTTTTCTTTGAATGCGTTAAACAATCAACAAAACACAGAAGTAACACGGGAAAGTACAATTAATATCAATTACAGAATTCGCTTTTATTATCA
Source organism: Mechanitis mazaeus (assembly GCA_959347395.1). Classification (NCBI taxonomy): domain Eukaryota; kingdom Metazoa; phylum Arthropoda; class Insecta; order Lepidoptera; family Nymphalidae; genus Mechanitis; species Mechanitis mazaeus. The sequence continues at coordinate 12,182,730 of OY365756.1, read as the reverse complement.
CTGCACTTGCACTCTAATGTTGTATTAATTGTGTTAGTTTGTATGTGTGAATTCGTAGCACCACTTACCTCGCTACCCACTGCATGTTTAGCATATATATATATTGTGATAGGGTAGTACTATGCTCCGGGGCGTCAGGGTGAATATGCAAGCAAACCCCTGTCGTTCTACTATGGTCATGAGGGCAACCATTGTTTTTTTAGTGATTGTTTTTCTAGTCCTCCTCTTCCTTCCTCTAAGAAGAATCATGTAACAACATAAAAGCTTTCCAAAGATAAAAAAGAGGGTAGTACGAAGATGAGATTACTTTTAGGTTAAATAAGTAGACCTTAATAGGATTAAGGTCATTTTAAACATGACGCTGTATTGGCTCCAACATCTGGAGCAGTCGCTCCTTTTAGAATGTGACTTGGGATATGGACCTGTGAAACCTTATAACAGCGTAAAGTCGCCATTACAACTATTTTTAATGACAGCAATTTTCATCATCACCGCCTTGTTTGACACCAATTAAAAATACTAAACCATAAAACAACTAATATTCTATGCAAATATAAATATTTCATTATACGTAATGATTGCATATTTTCTTTCTCAAATAACACAACAAAACAAATAAAATATTTATACTTTCTACTTATGTCATTACCGAAAATCCAAGTATATATTATCTATATAACATGTATGTATGACAGATTTATAAAAATATACAAATATATATACTGAAACACTGTTAACAAATGTTACAAATTTCGAATACATTAATTAGTGAATAAATCATATAACTTATTCATTTTGTAATTTAAATAGTAAGTTACAAAATTACTTGTCTATAGACATAAGGGCAGGTCTAGACAGGAGCGCCATGTTTTTTTTTTACTTAAACTGTTTACTAAAACGCCAACGCCTAGAGCCTAACAACGTTAAAGCCAACTCACGTTTATTTAAATGAAATCGCCGACGTTTTCACATATCACAAATTTAAATTACATACTACAATATAAATTTACAAGTACTGTCGATTCGCTCTTTTTTTGTAAAGTTTAGGACTCACTGATACAAATGTTATAATTTAAAAGCATTTTTATATCTGTCTGTCCAATTATTTGTGTTTAAGAAAGAACATTCAGCTACACAAATAATAGAATGTAGTTAACATCGGTAAACCTTTCACAGTATTGCGCTGGAGTAGCGGTACCCAAAGACTATAAGATTTCAAAATACTTCATTATAATTAACAGAAAAGGCCAGTGGAAAAAAAAAGCATTTAATGTATACCTATTTGTAAAGGTTCATTTATATAAATATATATTTATTTTATGTGTCAGTGAATACACACTCTTAGGCAGTTGTAGTTGCCAGTCTCTAATTTATTGCACAGTCCATTGTAATCTCTGTGCAGTCATGCTACGATTTCTTTTATTACCTCTTGAGTAAAAGCCGTTTCTTGTCTTATATCAACGGATATAACGACTCAGTTATTATAAAGTATATCTCAAATAATTTCAAAATTAATGCCAATAAAATGTTACATTAATTTGCAGTTACTTTCTTTATACATCTCGGACTGTAACTTTAAAAAATTATAAATATTTACTTATAATATCAACTTTGTTACACTTTGATTTTCGAAAAACTCAGTTTTTCCTTCCGATCTGTCTGTCTGTATGTGTGTCTGTGTCTGTGTGTGTGTCGAATTTTATTTTTCGAATTTTGAAAAACTAAAGATATATTTGGAATCAGCATCTAAATGTAAGATTCACTTTTCAAAATTATGTTGATTGCCCAACGGGAAGGTGGTCAGATCGGCCGCCGAAGTTACAGAAAAAAGGAAAAAAATTTCCAATTTTTAAATTTTTTTAAATTTAAAAATTAATAAATAAATAAATTAATTTAATTATTTTAATTAATTATTTTTTCTTTTGTTTGTTAATTAATTTGCGAGTTATAATTTGCCGTTTAGGAGTTTTTCATAGCGGCAAGCTCGATTGCCGCGTGTCAGATGTTTTTTTTTATTGTTTTAATTACTTAGAAATGTATGTGTGTATTTGCAGGGATGTGTGCTGTGGAACTTTTTGCAGGAATCTACAAACTTGACAAGCTAGAATGGGAAGAAAACTTGCGTGCGTTTTTACGCGAACTTATTTTTGAAAATTGATCTCACTGAAGAACCTTTCTATTTATACAATATTTACTCTAAATATTAAATAATTTATAAGGTGTGAATTTTATTGAACATTAATTCCTATATTAAACTCAGAAACTTAATATAGATACTTCGTTTACCAATTTACTTAAAATCTTTCATTTTACAGCCACACCTGCCTCGTAAAATACTACTCAATATCTATGTTTTCATTCATTAAAACTATATTTAAATATAATATAGAGTTAAACAAAATAACCATATTTGCTTAATAATAATAATTCTCGTCCATAAAATAATAAACGTATACTTGAAATACAATGTTTATTGAGCTGTCAGTTGTCTATACTTTCTTGAATACATTTCACCTAAAATCTAGGCTATGGTATGGCAACAAACTAACATAAGTTTAAAGTTTACTGTTTTGAGACACGCAAGCTTGTGGATTGTGACTTTTATTTATTTGAAACACGCATTATATTTTATTTCCATAACCGATTTAATTAAAATGCATTTAAACGAGATTCTTATAATATTAATAAGAGATTGTTATCATATTTTATGAGAACCGAATTATTATATTTTAAAGTACAAGTATAGAATATCGCATCGATGTGATTTCAAAATCAGAAACAAATATTTCATATTTTAATCTGTAGTGATTCCCTCATGACTTCTAGGGAATATTTTGGCTCGTCATGAGTGTTGGATTTTTAGATTCCGTATAAAATTCCGCATCGATTGATAAATAGAAATATTTTTTTTATTGATAATTTTATTTTTTATTTAATAAGGAATATTTTATTTTCTATTTAGTGGACTATAACTGTATGCAAAAATAAAACAACACAATATCATCTAGGTACACATTTATTTAAAACCTTTTACTGACAAACTATTCAATAAAACATATTTACAATACATTCAAATAAATGCTAAGGAATGTCTCGGTAATGTACAGAAGTAAGAAAACCTAATATTATGGTCTGTGACATATTTATAATTATTTTTTTTTGTTACGACACGGACTAAACAATCAGGTGGGTGATTAAGTTATTAATACGAAAATAAAAAAAATATTTTAACATCTTAGGACTAGACAGGTACTAAATATTAAATACTTTCGTTGGTAATAAATACGTTGATATTATATATTTACTATAATAGAAGCTGATATTTTTTTAATAATCATAAATAGTTATTTTAGTAGTTCGTTTCAATTGTAATAATTATTTTTTATTTTAATAAAATTTAAATTCCTTAATTATTAAATATTGATAAAAATATTTATAAAGAACACTGGAGTTATGAATATTATTAAAATACATCACTTCTACACACATATAAAATATTATTTTAATATTTAATATGTGTGTACATGCTTATGTGTGTATCCTTAACATTTGCAAAAATTGTTTTATAATATTTTTCTATATCAATTTAAACATTATATTCAATGAATTAATATTTATTCAACATTATAAGTTACTTTTGCACTTAATACTATTTATTTAATAATATCATCGGTACATATATTTGTGAATACAATAAATTATATCTGAGCAACTGCTTCTACAACTACATCTCTAATTCAAAATCACATTATTTTACACACTTCTACAAAAAAATAATCTTCGAACACTTTAATCCATCAAATATCAAGAAATTTTAAAATCTAACATATTACTAGTTATATTGTATAGTCCAATTCAGAACTTTCGAATAGTCCACTTCACGATGAATAGTCCAATAAGTCGTGAACTTTACAGCAGTCTACTGGCTATTAGCCTTGTTCTCTGCACTAGACCGGAGTCATGTCACTGGCCAGCATGGCCTGTTGTCACAGTCACAGGGCGGCAGTGTGGTGCTCGCTTTAGACAGCGGCGGGCTAGGGCACGACGACACGCGGCCCACTGGCCAGCAGCCGCCGCACCGACTGGTGGTTGGTACCATCGCTACTGGAGATGTCGCTGGAGCTTACTACAGCCGGCTGGGAGAAGTTCTTGCAGAGCACCAGTACCTGTCAAAAGTATCACAATTAGTATCTATTATTTACTTACATATTATCTAATAGGTGAACACGTTTATGAAATTTGCCAAACACTTACCGTATAAATAACGGTGCAAGCCCCCATTCCGGCCCCGGCGAGCACGTCCCACCAGTGGTGTCGGTGGTCTGTGATCCTGGTGAGAGGACAGGTCACCGCGTATATGACGCACATCATCTGCAAGAGGGGTACCACGAGCACCGACCGGTTGCGCCAGCTGAATGCTCGCCTTTGGAGATACCACTGAAAGAAGATAAGAGATTTAGTATTTTTTAGCAATTATTCTGTTGTTATAGCTAAATTGTGATAAAAAAATTAACTTAGATTTTTATATTTTAAAACTTAATTCTATATTCAAGTATTTAATCCTTGTCACTCGAATCTTGCAAAATTGCGAAATTTACACCGTTTCTGACAACTAATTTATTATTTATAGAACTAATAGACTCATCTGTCTGCAGTCTAGTCTGGACTATTACAAGGTGAACTAATCAGTATCTTCCTGTGAGCTTCCGCGTATGGGGAGTGAGTAATCATATTAGACACATTATTAGATAATAGTTATTTATATCTGACATTTAATTCATAAGTATATTTATCATTATATATTTGTAAAATATAATAATACAAAGATTGTGTATGAGACAATCGTTTAAACTTATTCAAAAATTTCAAAACGTTTAAACGTATTATTAAGCTTATTTTCCGGACTGGTTTGCTCCATTGTTGTGTCAGGTCTGACAGTTTTTTAAATTGCACAATAAATATAATAGAAGTAATAAAAATAAGTCCATTGTCTTATACGTAGGTTTAAAAACAAAACTATTACCCGTTAACAGGTTTAAATAACGTTATAATTTACATCAAGTACGTAAACGTCCAGGGGGAAGGCAAGTGTAAACGTTATAGGATGTTCATATTTCATTGGCAATCACTATTGTTACATACAGTACTAGATGTACTGCAATTGTTTATTTGCTTATAACTAGTTTAAATGAAAAATTATTATTTTAAACAATAAACAATATTAACAAAACATTTATGAGTATATAAATTCTGACAGATATAACGAAAACAGAAAACACGAATTATTAAAATATATAATAATCGCTTATCCAACTAAAAATATTTTTGTAAAGACTATATAGCATTAAAGTAATGCAGTAATGGCCAATTACCACTATCAAAACATAATAACCAATAACCAATTGCCAACATCTTATGACCAATAGCCAATAGACCGAAGATAACTCACCGCTAAGAAGAATCCGCAGTACACGGACAGCGATGTATGGGCGGAAGGGAAACTTCTACTCGAATCAATCTGTAGGTAACGGGAGTACCGCGTGGAGGTACACGTGTAACTGGTTACGTAGTCCGATCTATTAATAAAAAATACTATATTATTTATTGATAAAATTATAAAAATTAAACGGACTATGCAGTTTAAAATGAACACAAGCATATTATTTAAATAATATTTTTTTATATTATTAAGAAAATACCTACCCATTACAAGTTTTAGCAGTATCAGGCTCGCATAAAGCAAAAAAGGTAGGTCTCGGTGAACCGACCACACACTTGACCACCTCCAAAACCGCTAAATTGACGATTGCTCCGTAAATATAATCTCTGTATATGAATCCTGCGGTTTTCGCACTCGCTAATAATTTGTTTTGTTTGATAGTGTACTCGTCGTCTCGGTGCAACGTCGCCTCCACCGCCCACGTCTGTAATGGGATAATGGATTAAAGTGGCCATTTTTTATTATGTAATCTGGATAACTCAGAGTATCTCTTATGTAATCCTTATCTATACTCTTTTTTTTATCTTTTTTTTATATTATCTATACGCTTTTGAAAATCGAGAAGATTTTTAACTTTGACAGGTGTCAATTAATTTCTCAAAGAAAATCACTGTAGACAATACATTTTGAATCTTCAAGCGCTTGAAAGCAGATTTATTATGATGAATTATTTTTTAAATCTATGTTGACAGCCTTGAAGTAAGTAAATTTAACTTGACATTACAAAGGTTTATTTTCGAAAACATCATTCGACATTCACATTCATTATACTGCAAATATCCTTTTAAACATTTGTCATAAAAATGCAAATCCATTTGTATGTTATGAACAAGCGCGAAAAACATCTAGTAAATATTAATATTATAAGTACTGTATAAAAAAATCAATTGAATTCGATTTTTAGAATTTATTTAAATATAATGTTTATAAATTACTTACAATAATATATGGAACTATGACAGTAATGGCGGCTATGAGCGAGATAGATAGCGTATCTCCAGTGTGCGGGAACGAGAGGTCCGGGTCGTTACATCTGAACCCGATGCGTCGGCTGGGCAACGCGCCCACTTCTAGCAGTATGCAAACTGCTGCCACTGGAACAAAGAATTATTAATTAATACTAAAATATAGTTAGTTATTAAAATGAAATAACAAATTATAATATTATGACAAGTTAACGTGTATTTAAACTTAAATACAATATAATACAACATATTCGTCTTTTTTTAAAAGTTCTTCGATCACAGCTGATTGGACAAAGGCTAAGGTTAGTTTTTAATTTGACATGTATTTTAATTCGAAACACCAGATATATTATAGTATTGTTGGTGTTATATTGACACAAAAAGAATCAATTAAGTATACAAGATAAAATAAATTATAATTATAGAAACGCTGTTAATATATTTTAGGTTAATGTTGTTTAAAATTAAGATTTTACTCATATTTTGATGCAAGCCGTTGACTTCAATAATTATTTTGATCGTTAAAATGACATTATGTGTTAGTTAACTCAGAGTTATGTCGAATATATCTATTAGACAAATAGTAAAGTAGAAAATTATATATCAGTTATAAGGTGTATTTTTCTTTAGTATAAAGTAATTGGTATTGATTGCGGCTTTGCCAAACGAGGAATAAATCAATTATAAAAAAAAATAACGTTTTCGAAAATAATTGTGTATAAACTTTGATCGCGTATTATATGATTAAATTAAAAATTTCGATCTTATTGTTTAGGACTCAATTTATTTAAAAATAAATAACTATTTGAAAAAAATTCTTCAGGACTGCGTTATGAAGATAAACAAATTTTTTAAATAAAAATCAAGTGACGTCAGAAAGGGGGATAATTGGGGGGGGCATGATACCCCTTTTTGAAGTAATTATTGACTCACTTTATAATAACACAATACAAAACGACACAGATAATTGATGAACGCATTATATTGTATCTAGTCTATGATCTGGTAATTTCACGCCTCTTTAAAGGTTAGAGTAGCGACCACAGACCACATATATTAATATGAATCATTGGATTACATGTCTATGTTTACTATTGTTTATTTCATTAACTTACACATATATAAATATAAGTTTACTTAAGCACATTTTGTGGTAATAAGTAACGAACAATTTTAGAACAATTTTTTTTAACTGTCTCTAGTGCGAGTTTCTTAATTTCCTCTATCACGTTTGGATAAACTTTATTTTATATAATATTAGAGCAGTTTCACTCCACTAGATGGCGTTGTAAGTATTTAGAGTATTTTGTTTTTTACTCAGTATGCCTATTACCAGTTTTTGGAAATCGTACGTTAAATTAAACGTCTATTTCTATGACATAAGAACAACGCCATCTAGCAGAATTAAGGTAACATATTATTTCAAACGAATTAAAGTTAACAAATTTTGAGTAAGCACACTGAAGAATTTGACTTTAATAAAACATCTATATTAAAAAATACATCATACAGGTTAGATAGGTATGACGTCATAGCGTGCGGTAGCACAATATCTCACTTAAACGTGATTTTTATAAAAAAATAAAAATAAATAAATGGGAGACGAAGTAATGACGTCACAGCGTGCGTTGGCACACATACCTTTACTATAATAATTAGCATACTGTAATCGTGGGACCATATGCGTTATGTCTAATCTACACTTTCAATTAATTAGTGGATTTGAAAGTTGTGACTTGTTTTTTGATGGAAGGGACTGATTTTCGTTTATATTGACTGTGTAAAGAAACCTTAAATACGACGGTGATGCCGTGATATCTCCATCTCTTTCTAAGTGCTACAATTTAGAATAAAGAGGGATGGTCTGTTGGTGTAGTGGTTAGTGACTTACTGCTGTATTAAGGGTAGTGGGTTCGATTCCCAAATGAAATAATTTACTAATTATTTGTTCATTGATTTATTAATCTATATATTAAAGCTTCGTGCACATCTAAGACAGAAAAAAACAAAGAAATATAAGTCAGTACTGGAACATTTTAATATGAAATTGTTTAATTTTTCATACATATTAAGCAGACAAAGTCACTGGCTACAGCTAGTTTCAAATACAATTAGTAATTTGTTAAGTGTCTAATGACAGCTTGTAAAGTGACTTGTCTGAGTACATATATATATATATCCTTTATATATGCTTTTCATATTTGTCAGGTCTCATTAGTCTGTCTGTTAGAAAACTGTCATTAGACTAAATCATTTTGTAATAATATAATAGAATTAGTTACAGAAATAAGCGTGTAGACACACACATAACATAATATAATGGCAACCCTAAGATACAAAAACAGAACTTGTAAGGTTACATAAAAAAATATTGTACATGTTTATAGTCAAAGAAATCACTCATGAACACTATGCAGTATATATAAGTTATTAATTTAAATATAAATCTCTATTATCTATGCTAATATTATAAATCTGAAGAGTTTGTCTGTTTGTTTCGTTGAACGTGCGAATCTTTAACACAATAAATTTAAAAAATTCTTTCTAAGTATGGTAGGCAGGTATATGAGGAAAGCTATAGGCTATATGACATTATTCTATTGCTTTTAATTAACTTGGTAATAAATTTAAATTTTCGTGGAGTAGAACTAACAACAAATAGTATATGTATAAAATCTTTCAAATATGCATATACTGAATAAAATTAGTTAAATTTTGTATTCGTGGATATTATGCAAACATTTTTGTATTATCTACGACCAATAACCATTAAGCTGAGAACACATATTTGCATTGACAAAATGCACGAGTGATGAGCCTTTGTAAACTCAGCCTAATTTGAAGAAAGCATAAAAATATTGTGGGCGTACAAATAATAACACACCAGACAAGATAAAGACAATGTTATTGCAGTCTCTTTTTCATAACAAGAATATACCTGATTCTACGAACATCTCTTAAAGTAATATTACAACAATCTTACTTTTCCTTTTTATATCACATCTATAAACATCTGACACGCGGCAATCGAGCTTGCCGCTATGAAAAACTCCTAATCGGCAAATTATAACTCGCAAATTAATTAACAAACAAAATCACATTTTTAAAATAAACAATTTATTTTAATAATAATTTTTATTTTTTTATGTAGTTTATGATAGGATTTTAAAAAATTTAAAAATTCGAAAATTTTTTTCCACTTTTCGGTAACTTCGGCGGCCGATCTGACCACCTTCCCGTTGGACAATCAACATAATTTTGAAAAGTGAATCTTACATTTAGATGCTTATTCCAAATATATCTTTAGTTTTTCAAAATTCGAAAAATAAAATTCGACACACACACAGACACACAGACACACATACAGACAGACAGATCGGAAGGAAAAACGGAGTTTTTCGAAAATAAAAATGTTCTTTTACTAAAATTTCAGCGATTAACTTTCAGTTACTAATCAATTGCTCTTCTAAAAACTCAAATGTCCCATAATGTAATATTGTAATATTGAAAATGAAGTTTATTAAACTATCATAATTTTAAGAATTTATTAATAATAAATAATTAATTAATAGAAGTATTTTTTTTTTATTATGTTAATAAATTTTCAAGCATTGCATAGTAATGAAAAATTAGATAGTATATAGCTCAGCTTTCATTACATTACATGCCTTACTCAAAGATATTGACTCCAGAAATACTGTATTTATTAAGATATCGAAATGGGAAATATAGATAAATTCAGTAATTTATAGTTCATGGGGTCCATAAATGACATTCGAGTCCGGTTTTAAAACATATGAATCAATAAATGTATTTTATTACATTTTTCAATTCATTCATTTCGCAATACAAGAATTTACCGTTCTTTTTATGTTTAGTTCCAAATTGATTTTATATTATTATTATACGATATATAGAGAGAAAACTGGTACAGCTTTTAAGAAGCTGTTTTGATCCATTTGAAATATCGAATCCCTTGTACTAACTTTAGAATTATCATAGCTTAAATAAGTTTTGTTTCAATATTACAATATTATTACTTTTTGAGACTTTTAAGTATTTAGGAATAGAAATAAAAATCTTAAATAAAAGTGAATAGTAGAAATTTGAGTTAAAGTATTTTGCTTTGTAGATGTTTGGGTATGATAGAGAAAAGTAAGATTATTGTAATATTACTTTAAGATGTGGTGATTAGATCCAGTACTTAGAAACTCTGAAACAATATTTATATATTTATACAGAGTATAAAGGTCCGAACTCAGAAATGATTGAGCTGAGCGAAGCACAGCTCTTTAACGTTCAATTCGATCAAATTTTGTCTGCTATATCCTACTACACCGCTCAAGCTATACTAACCAAATTTGGACCAGTTGATTATCACATGCCTATCTTTCTATAAAAGTTTTTAAAACAAATCCTAATTGAAGATAAAGAGTTATTTACAATTAACTTAATTTTTAATTGAAACGTTTAATTGCATTTCAGATGGGAAATTCATATTATGACTGGCATATGTATCATATGTATCATATGTATCATGTAAACAATGGGGAAGTAGCATCAAACTAAATTTTTCGTGATACATTTTTCGTAGTTTCTCTCCATGAAGAGAGTTTCGCTCAGCTTCCTCCGCTTGCATCAAGTGTTTATTATAGCGGTATCACAACATCTGAATAGTAGGTTCGAGTCGTGCTCATGTTAATTACATTTTTATTAATAGGCTCATTTAAATTGTATCAATATGAGAATTACAATATTACCTTTTGCTTAGAAATATAACATATACTTTGCATTACTTATGTCGATAAGTATGGAATCCTGACTTCTATTTGAGATACACAAGATATATGAGACATTGATCCAAAGTAGGAAGAAATATATAAATACTATAACATATATTTATGAAATAATTTCAATATATCAAATTAATTTATAAAAATTTACATATTAATTGACGTCAATAGGACGTCCTCATTATGTCAATAGTAATAGTAAAGTCATAAATAATAAAGATAATTTATATATTATATAATATGTTTGATATATTTTGCATTATGCAATAAGGGAAATTATATAATTTGAGATTATATCCACCAAGAAATATGTAAGTACAATTCACATAGTATAAAATACGAACTTTATTCTTCTTTCATAGACAGCCTTACTCTGGATTGACCTCTGACTATTTTGAAACTTTTTCATGATTCTGAAACTTTTAATGATCTTAGAGCTATGTTACTACATTCCTGTAAATGTGAAGCTTTGTCGTGATATAGTCTTTGAATTATTAGTTCATAATAAGGTATATTATTTCAACACCTAAAACTAGAATCCTCTGGAACCTTTAATGTTAGAATTATAGAATTACTATCTAAAGAAGTCTAGTTATTCTAGTCTTTTTTGGGTTCCACGGTTCAGTTAACACTTTGTTTCAAGTATCAAGTATAAAAGTGTCAAATAGCCAATATTAGGAATAATTATAATGTTATATACAATTTAACAGTATCCATGAAGTTTTAGAAGATTCTTCTTCAAATTCTTCTTTGAGATCGTGCTACTATAAGATATTTCTCCATGAACCTATCCTTTAGAATCGTACTACTAGAGTATGATTCATATGAAAATAAATAAAAGTATATAATAAATAAATAAATGAGTGTAATCTATACTAAAAAAAGAAAGATATATATATATATATATCTTAAATGTTTATATCAGTTAGATACAGGTACCAGACATTATATGCGTTTTATAATGAAATAGGCTAGTAGAACAATTGTGGATGCAACTTGGAAACATACGGCTGTTAATAACAGACATACGCGTTAGAAATAATATAAGAAGTATTTAATAATGTTGTTTGTACTGCTTTCAAGAAATGGAGAAACTGTTTCATATGTTTTTGCAATCTATATTTCTAGGAAATGTCTTCTACAAACACGCGAGCGATATTTATTTTTTGTTATTTTGCTGCTGTTAGATTAAGAGTACATTTTTTAATATATATCTATTATAAAATACACACCCTGTCGTGTCTATCTATATGAACGCAATAAATGGGAATATTATTTTTTAAACAGATTTTGGTAGTTTCGTCGAAGATGTGATAACCGAGGAATGATTAGGTGTATAATAATTTATGAAATATAACTAAAAGACTATAAATTTAAATTAATATTACTGTAACTTAAAAATATCCTAAGAAATAACTCCTTTTTCTAATCTAAAATCCACGGGAGCATAGCTGTGGTCAGAAGCTAGTTATATATAATAATAAATAAATCATAAAACAACAGATCGTTTAAAAATAAATCGATGTTATAATTTATATGCATAAGTAACTACATTTAAAAGGCGTACAATTATCGATTATCGATTTCTCGCTTCGTTCACGCTCTTAATCGATAATCGTGTGTTTCCTAATCGGAAATTGTCTGTTACTCTTTCGTCCGTCCTACAATTGAACAAAGTCGGTGTAGAAACAGGTTACATTGAATAATTATTGCTGATAATCAAAACATTTATTTAACCGGTTTCAGTAGTCTAAAGTAGCGAAAGATTGTCAAGTATGAGTTAGGTGCAAAAATTGGGTGAAGACAAAAATATATATATTATGAAGTAACTTAATAAAGTTACTCAAACTTTTAAAAGTAATTGAAACTCAATACTATAAAAATTTTTGTATCAAACATGCAACGCAGGTGGTAAATAAAATGAGATATTAATATATTCTATTTAGACATTTATTACAACACACTAGTGTTTATTATCGTATGAATTTGGAACATCTCTGTATACAGGTTTTTATTGAATTAGCGTGTTGCACGACCCTATTCTATAAGTATGTTTCATATCAAAGCATATTTTCGACCTTATAACAATGAAAATAACGATGATTTTAAATCGCATGAGGTAGTTCAATGCATTTCGTTCAAGGAATTTAGATTTAGCAAATAAATATTATAAGGCAATACTTAGACACCTAGTATAAAAAGGTTCTACTCGCTTATGAACTCTTAAAACTATTAAATTTAAAAAAGTTTTGTTTTAATATTATAGTAATTTTACTAATGTGACAAATAAAAAAAAATTAATCAGTCAACCTTAAAAAATAAATCACAGAAATTTGAGTACGAAAATATTGTTTTATATATTTTGATACGAAAAAGAAGTAAGATGGTTGTAATATTATTTTAAGGTCGTAAGGTCTTATTGTTATACCGTGTGGATATACTATGTTTTACTACGCTACAAACAATAAAAATTTAGAACAAAATGATACTATATATAACGTACGTACTTAAATTGATATTTCAAATTCAATAAAAATAAAACAACCTGACAATAATCTGAACACCAAACAAGTCAACTATAAACCAACAAACCGTTACAATGGATATTTTTAACTTTTATCCGCCAGTTACTAAAACAATGCCAACGACGGGAAACGAAAAAACGTGGCCGGCTAATAAAGTAAGACTTTGGCGAACGATATCCTGTTTAAAATATTATAAATATGTGCTTTTTAAATTTGTATAAATGTTTATAGTATAAAGTTACCTCAACAAACCAATGTATTCAGTTTCACCTTACTCCTACTAGATGGAGTTGCTTTCATTTCATACAAATTAACGTTTATCTTAACGCTATGTAACATAAACAAATTAATTCCAGTTTTTTGTTAGTTAAGACCAGAAACAAGATTAAATTATCAAGAGCTTTTTGTATGATTGCAGATTATACTTTATTTAATAATAATTGTTTATATAAATAAGTTTGTTACAGCACCATCTATCGAACATTTAAACAAACTAATTCATATATCTGATTTCAAACTGTCAAATTTTTACAGTATTAAACGATTATTCGAATAACGTTTATCTAAAGCTGCTACCAAATGTATATATTAAAACAAAGCTATTGTTAGGATTCCAAAATCGATATCGTCACTCGTATTCGGTGTCATCGAATACAAATAGTCGGATTACAATGAAACGTGTGTTTATAAACTTTATGTTGAATAGTCAGCTGAAAGCAAGGACAGACGCGTTCACAACACTTTCATAATATTTAATTATAATTAAATTCTGACCACGATTGTATTACAATAGAATAATAGTAATAGTTTCAAGATGAACTGAGTCCGCCGTGCTCAGAGCTCATGTATAAGGACCTCGAATGTGTTCGAAAGTAGTTGGGTAAATTTCCAATAGTATTAATCAGAGTACTGATATATATATAATAGTAACCATGTATCATGAAAGTTTACATACAAAAAAAAATAGTTACATAATATTCGCGTTTTTTATTTGCATATTGTTATTATTTAATATTAATATGAATTGTCTTAATAAAAACTATACAGTTTAATAATAAATTAATAATAAAAATTAATAATTTACGTCATCAAAACACCATGTACTGGTACATTTGTTCAGTTTTTATTTAATTGAATCTGATATGTTTTTCTTCGCGGTACAAAGTTTTAAAACAATCAATGACATCTGATAGCGAATGATCTTTGTACATTCCATTTTTTAAATTAAACTTTTTACTTTTACAAAACTTTTTGTATATGTTGTTTTTTGGGTCTCTTCAACTTTCACATTTTTTTTAATTAGTCAAGAATATGTAATAGATGATGTATGTGTTCATAAGTATAACAATGATTAATAACATTAAAAAACCTAATATATTGTATAAAAACAAGCATTTATCAGAAACATCGATATTTTTAAATTTTACATTAAACTTTATATTTCTGGAGATGATACGTTTTAATTAATATAGGTATATAAGTTAAATTAATATTTTAATACTAACATTCCTTAGTTTGTTTCTAAGGACATTAATAATATCGGGTAAAATTTTCTATTTTAATAAGCAACGCGATTTACGACCGCAACATGATGGGTAACTGCAATAAAAACGAATTTTTAAGAATTACTGATCTTTCAATATTATTATTTTTTATTTTAAATTAATGACGACATCCAAAATTGTACATTAAAATGCTCAAAACATATAATATCTGTTACTTAAATGTCACATTCAATTATCACCTTATCGTAGTGTACCATCAAGTGTCAACAGTGTCAAGAGTGTCAAGAGTGTCGGCGGTGTCAGTGGTATCATGTCAGATCACAGATGTAAATAATACCACCCTTCAGGGTTAAGTAAACAAATGATTAGGCAATCATAAACTAGGGCCGTCTTTAATCTCTGTGCATAGTGAGTGACTTATTTGTCACTGTTCTCGAAAACTCTGTCAATTTTCGACCTCCGTCCATTATTCGTCTAAGAGAATAGCATTAGTAACGAAAAACTTTTGACAAATTAGAGCTTCGCTCCGCCAGGTCAATTATACTTTAGATATAATTAAGTACGATTGTAATTAATATAATTAAAACAGTCAAAGTTCAAAAATAATTTGTATTGCAATTTTATTAGTAAGTTAGTTATCTATGTATTTTAATATTAAACAACGCTTAAAACAGTTAAACAAAAACATATTTGTACACAGAAAACAAACGTGATGCATTATAAGCGAAGCAGGGTTAGTTCAAACATTTTTGTGGTCGCTTGTCTCAGTGACACTGACGTGTCAAAGTGTCAGGTGTCAGATATCCGACCACCCAGGGGCTAGAGCAACGATAGAGTTTACAATGCTTAAGTATTATATAAGATTAAAGTTTACTAAATTACATATATTATTGAAAATATTTTTCATATTATTATATTAATAAGATGAGGTTAAAGATATTTGATTGGACGATTAAATAATACTATATATACGCGGAAAAGGTTGTGTAAAAGCGCTAATCTTCGAAACTAGTTGTTGGATTTGAAAAAGTTCTTTCTCATTACGAAAGTCACGTTCTTAAGGAAGGCTATAGGCTAGCATTACGCTGCTGTCCTAAGGGTTTTATATATGTATGTATGCTTAGGATAATACATGTGTATGTATTAGAATACTAATAGTAAATAATATATCTCCAAATATTTTAGGTATTTCTACTCGTTGTCGTTTTTTATGCTGTATTGTTATTTTTTAAATTTTTTATTATTGTAATTTTTGTTTTGTTTTTTTTTGTATTCTTTTTGCACCTCTACATTTTTTTTTCGGTTAATACATGGGCTTGCTGGTAGAGAATGCCTGTGGGATTATGCTAGTCTATGCATGATTAGTGCAAATAAAGCAATAAATAAAATTATTCGACCGCGAGTACAACCGCGGGTAGCAGCTAGTAATATACCAGTATATAATTATTTTAAAATAAAAACACTTATTTTGGAATATTGTGTTTATCTAACTTTTAAAATATTATTACCACCCAATAAGCTTCAAGGATAAAGCTGGTATTCATATGTAAATATAACTTGAGAGCCATAACAGTAATAATATTAGTATACATAATTGTGTACTAAGCCTTATTACAACCGGTAGCCAGAGAAGTAAATACTAAAAAGTTACATCAAAACCACTCAAGCTGATAAATGAATAAACAAACCGGACCCAGTAGCGTTGTAGCGTGAACGACTCAACTTAGTCTATGTAAACTGTAATATATTTCTGAACGAAACGAAAATACGTTTAGAAACAGATCACACATATAAATGCTAGAATAAAATGTAAACTGTCATATATTTCTGAACGAAACGAGAATACGTTCAGTAACACATAAATAATTTGCTAGAATAAAATATGTAAACTGTCATATTTCTGAATGAAACGAAAACAGTTTAGGTACAAATAAATAATTTTCTATGATTTTGATTTATGGAATTATAACTTTTTTATTATTTATGTTTTTTCTGTTTGCTTTCAACACATTTTTAATTTTGATTTGTAAAATTTTAATTTTTTTTTTATTGTTGATTTATTTGACATTATACAATTGTTTGGTTGATTTATTAATTTACTATTTTTTGATTCATTCGTTTATAATTGTATTTTTATATGTGCAAGATTATTATTATAATAATTATTATTATTAATAAAAGAAGTGTATTATTATTATTATTAATTTTGACAGGTCTGGAATTACTATTTCAAATTGTTGCCTTATTAAACAAAAAATTAAAAAAAATACAACGGTTTAATATAATAATTGTTATTTATTGTTATTGCGATTGCGGAACAAATAAAAATCAAAATGGTGCAATGCATATAATTCTGTTTGTGGGTTAACGAGCTTAAGTAGTTATAGTGACTTCCTTACGTTTAACTAAATATTGTTATAATTAAAATTTAATATTATATTTTTTTTTCATAACATTTAAATTTATTTCCAATTTTGAGTTACTTTACATACAGATATAAAATTTATTATTATATTCAGTAATTTTGTAAGTATGCATTTATTTCTTTCATACGTTGACTCAGTGTCAGTAAACACTTGCATACAAATAAAAGTGTCAGGAGAACATATTTTTATTATTATCGAAATGAGCCCTTGAAACTGTCCCACTTAAGAGTTAATGCTACGATGGCTCCAAACGCGCCCTGGTCTGAGAAGAACCTCACAACAAACTCAGCGGAGTATTTTTTAATGTGGTCACTGTTTCATACACTTCAAAATATTAAATAAGCAATTTGAGAATAACTAGCAATTATATATGATCAATTATATATGAAGGCCTAATGTTTTTAATAAAATTGGTATTGCCATCCTGTCTGCCAGAGAACTAGACACAGCAACAACACCCGTTGAAGATTACTAGGTCCACCACTGTGCACAGCGGCGGGAGCTGAGCGAAGCATTGTTGCTGAATGAGTTTCAGATACTTGTAAAATTAGAAGAGTAAATAGTGGCTATAATATTAAGTCTAATAAGAACTCGCGCATGCGATATCAAAACGTTCCACATTTTAACTCTATATGACACATTTTGACCATTTAATAAAAAACTACAATCACAAATGTCACCAAAAAACTTCAGGACCGATAAGTCACAGTTCTCGAAAACTCTGATCGTTTTCGTCATCCTACCATTATTCGTCTAGGAGGAGTAAGTAACGAAGCCCACTTCTGACCAGTAAGAGCTTTGCTTCGCTCAGCTCAATAATGCTAGAGCCAGCGAGTTGGTATAGTATTTAAAATAAAACTTACCGAGTAGTAAGACAGGGAGGTCGATGAGTAGATGCCAGAGGAGGCTGTGGCGCGCCTGCATCTCGGCTTGTGCTGGCGCTCGGTGCTCGTTAACAGTCTGAACAACAAAATATTTTTTAATAGAAGTAAATTGGATTAATCTGTAAAACAAATATATAAAACCTTTTTTTAACTCAGTAATATATGCTTCTTGATCTCAATTTATGTTATGTTAACTTGACGCTTTTTAATAAATTATTTGAATTGAGAACGATTTACTCTAATGAAGATTTCAAAAGAATTTTAAATTTACGAATGAACTAGTCTTTCTTTAAAAACATTTTTAAATTTAGAATTAATTGTTTTCAAGTATTTTTTTTAATACGATGTTTAAATTTAGGAAAAACAATTTTTATTCTTACAATAATTTTATTAAATTTAGAATAAACTATTCTCATGACATTTTTTAAATTAGTTTTTAAAATTTTTAACGAATTATTCGTGACGTTATTTAAAAACGATTTTTAAATTGAGTATGAACTATTCTCATATCATATACTGTTTTCTAATCACATAGCAACAATAACCAAGAACCTAAACATTATAATACAATTTTGTACATTTCCCTAAACATTATTGTGAACATAAAATAGTAGTTAATTTTAACGATCTAGTTAACCGTGTCACTTTGAACTAACTCTGTTTTAGTTAACTTACAAATAGTTTTAGAAACATATAAACACATATAAACATCATCTAACTAAATAGAGCTTGTTTATAATAATAGTTGTGTTTCCTTTGTCAAATTTATATACTAGGAGCGCGAACCGGACCTCAATTTTGACTCGCTCCTTCATAAAATCTCGGTATGTGTTAGCATATTGAGCGAAACGAGGTGCAAACAGCACCGAAGATGCATTTACAAAACGTCGACTCATTCTGTACTTAACTATTTTTCAAGATGAGACACATTATTACATTTTTTTGTTTTTTTTTTTGAAAATTTCTTTTTAAAACTACCACCAGACTGATGTCAATCAGTGTGCAAAATTTGGAAATTATCTTATATACCTTTTTTGATTGATGCTTAAACAAAGGAGTAGAGTTGCAGTAGAGTCTCATACAGAGCTTCGCTCAATCATATTATATTACATATATGTATCTATATTAATCTATCTGAATCTAGATGAATCTATATATATCAAATTATATTAGCGAATTAGTATAATATCCTGTTACATATAATCTAGCTTTCTATTTGTGAAAGATTTTTTTTAATGCGTGCAGTATTTGAGTTCATTCGTAACAAATAAACCTATAAACTATATAATGGACTAGTTTTACCAGGCTTGTCACTCGTCTACAAAAAAATATTTTTCTTTCTGTGAGGATAATTTTTTTATATATTCGTACCTTGCCTACCTGTTAATTTCAGAAGTAAAAGAAAAAATAAACACACACACATACATTCATATTATACACACATAATATTTTTTTGTTTGTTGTTTGGTCCAGTTGTTAATGGCCGTGTCATGGTGAGTGTTAACGCGATCCTGTGACGTCACACTATGGCGATGAGGGCAAACGATGGTTTTTTAGTGGGTAGCCTTAAAAATGGCAGCGTCCTCTATGATGCCGGGTAGTCCCACATAAACCCCCGGCTAGCACCTTCTTGGCCAACGGGGTATCCGTAATGGATTTTTCCAACGGACAAAAAAAAAGCTGTTAATGGCCGTACCTGCTGAGCCAAATGTCCTGGGTTCGATTGTTTGACAGACTTGTGTCGAGTGTTGGTATTCTTTGTGTTATATTCATGTTTTTAAATCCCCCGCGACACATTTTTTTAATATTTTTTTGAGATCGGTATGTTTTTTATATTTATCGTTTTTGACGTAAAAAATAGAACAAACGCAATGTAATTATCACGTGTAATATATTTTTATTAAAATACAAATATCTAGTATTTAATACTTATTATTATAGTATTTGAGTATTTTCTGGGGTTAATGACCTTTCTACGCTTTCTACATTATTTAAACCTTAGAATGACTTATTTATTATATGTCCGTTTCTTTGTTCTTAAGCCAACATACTCTGAGATTAACATTGCATATTTACTTACAACAAACAATAACTTTACCTCGCTTATATTAATAATTATTGTATTTAAATTTAAAATATATACATCTATGGAAGACTGATTGACGTTGTGTGAATTTATGTATTGTTGCGTTTTGGGTGTGATTTTCGTGACATTATTTAGTATAGAGAAACAAATAACATGAGGATATTGATTAAGAATTTTTTTTTTTGCTATTTTTAATGAGATTTTTAAAGTAATTTTTTTTCTATTCGATATTTAAATTTTATTTTACATATAATGATATTTTTAAAATATATTTCGCTAATACTGGAACAGCTGGATTAAGTTCCATATTTATAATTAAAACGGACTCAGTACTGTTAATACAATATCTACAAACAATAATATAAAATTTTATTAAATTTTAAAATAAATATAAAAAATGTGTACGTATTTAAATGTGCAAAGATTGGAGGTCATGTCATGTCATGTCATTGTCAAACGTCAATTGACTTTTTTGTCAGAAAAACAAAGTGACATATGTCAATGATGCACAGATTATACATAATATGAATCAGCAACATCCTACGATCTTAACGTCCTTGCACAATCTAACCACAGCAATTTACCACAGACTAAATTACGAAATAGCAAATCATAAATAATTTAATAATATTTTACTATAATAACCACTAATGCCGTTAAATTGTTAATTATAATAAAAGCTTAAAGTAGTTTCTTTGTACATGTTGTGTATGTATGTATGTTCCTATCAATATTAACTAGATAGGCTAGACAATGAGGACTGGTATCCAGGCCATGACGCCTAGGCACTATCTAACTGTGACTTTCGATGCGATTTGGTTGGTAATAGAGAAACGCAGTTGCTGTTGGTGGATGATCCTTACGTAGATAACATTAGAAACTACCTATTAGGTGTTAAAAGATTTATAGAAATATTATGTACTTTAATATTGGTTTAAACATTTGAGTATTTTATATTATGTATTATACAAGTCGTTACAACCATTTCCCCTGCTTTGTTGTTAAAAAATCTATCAAGAAAAAAAAAATATATTTTTTTGTTATTATTGTAGTTAATTCACTTATACTTTTATGAACGAACAAAAAAAAAGCAAAAACAAAAAGTGTTTTTTTTTTTTATATCTTTAACAAAAATATGTATAAAACGTTTCTTGAGATATGTACTAAAAATAACTTTTTTTTATTAATAAATGTCAAAAACATGAATCATCACTATTAAATGTGTGGATTAAACTAATTCAGTTAAAGAACTTGCTCAAAGAATTTAAAAAATCAAGATTTTTATATACATTAACTTAGTTATCAACAAAATTAAAAATTAAAAAAAAAGCTAACAGTTCACATCAAAGCTTGTCCAATTTTATCCACCATTGCTCTAATATATCCAAGAAAATGTCTGTCATTATTGGCACCTGTCAGATTAGCTTTGTAGAATGAGATTGGTAATCTCAGTTGCTGAAGTTTCTCTAATTTGTATATCTTGAAGTTACTCGTAACACAGTTAAAATTTAAATTAAATTAAACAACTACTTTAATTTATTATTCTTGTTCTCTTCCCAATTAATTATTTAATTATAAATATATATTTAATTTATTTCAATCGCAATAAGCATCTTCCGTCCAATAAACTCATTCAAAACGATGACAGTTTGACAATTGACAAGTAACCTAAAATGGAGGGAAGCCGACCGCCATGACACTAGTGGATTCCAATTCTATTCACGGATTATAGAATAATGATTAATAAATATGTATAACGTTTGATTTAATCTAATTATCAGACCTTATAGTTATTCTAAGCTGCTTTTATTTTGCACAAAGAAGTTTTAAATATAAAGTTCATTGGCTGTGTGATTAGAATATGAGCTATTGTTTGCTATTTTAAAAATAAATATATTTATTTTCTTTTTATGGAATAGGTCGATCAAAATGTATATTAATCAAACAGATAAAAAATGTAATACAATTTTGTTTATTAAAAAGGTATGATAGATTGTCCCTATCCAATGATTCTTTGACAGATGTTTACTATCGCCCTTGCTTACGTAATTCCTTTCTCTTCATAATGAAAGTTATGTATCTTCATAATGCTTACAAAATAAAGTCTTATCAATTTTCTATCTGCAAATAATCAAAAGATTTAATTCTTGCAGGTACTTATTTGTTAACTAAATGTTGATTAAATATTAATGTCTTTATTTCTGAAGTTTTAGTGCTATGTGAAAGTTTAGTGAAAGAAGTATCTAGTATTATTTTTTCTTATGTTAAATTAGAGATACCGAGAACTCAATGATTTAATAAAAAAAAGAAAAAATCTAACAAGGTCCTCGTTAAATAAATTTACAAGATAAAGTAAAGCTTAGTGTACACTCATTAAAAATAATATTATATTCAAAACTTATTATTATTATTTATATTTAATTTTTTTAAATAAAATTATTAAATATAAAAAATGACAATATTTTCTTGTTATCACAATAAAAGCATATTAGCGTGGCAATGAAAATAATAAAAAATAATCTATTTAACGAATTTAACAATTGTGTACATGCCCTTACAATTCACCTCTCGACCCTAATGTTATTTACGTACGGCTCAGATAAACTGCCTTTGAAGTTACACGAACTGATTGTTATTACATATTATTGACCAATTACATTATAATATTACTAAAAGCTATTGAACTTATCTATATTATATAATTTACAATAATGTTGTTGTTATAATCTGTATTTAATTCTATTTTTAAAACCGGTTTGAGATGTTTGTATTATTAAATTGTCAAAGTTGTTTCTTATTTCATAGTTTTTTATTTGTTAGACCATATATTTTCGTCAAAAACATGGTACTGTGTTACTGGAAGCTAATATTTAAAATAAATTAAAAAATAAAGTTAATTTATAACACCGGAAGTTTGTCTGACTTATTACGTCATCCTATTTCTTTCATGAGCACTGAGGGAGGGCCCTTCATTGGGGGAACTTAAATGAGATGCTCCAAAATGAGGACAATGATGATTGGAACAGGGTTTATAGGTTACTGTACCTCAAGTCTTAGAAAATAATGTTACGTAACATAGTGAAGAGACTAAGCTATGGATATATATATTTTTTTAAATAGGTCAGCATGTTAAATCCATGAAGTTTCTTGCTATCTCTATATATCTATTCTCCTTGGTCACACTCTTTTTATCTGTCTTTGACATTTCGTGCATTAAACTAATAACCTTTGACAATTGACTTTGACAGTTGTGTAACAATGAATTTTGTTTTAAATTTATTTGATGTATAAAAACTTTTTGGTATATAATCCAGTTTTGTTTAATAATGCACTTGTATAGCTTCCCGCTAATTAGGTTAAAATTTACTAAGTACGTTATTTAGGTCAGAACTTCAACCTGACCTACTCATCGAAACAAAATGTATAAGTAGATTTAGTTACTATTTAAAACAAATTTTGAATAAAAATGTTTAAAAAAATTTTAGGTGATATTTTTAACATACTAATGACGAGTATTTATAATTTGTTTATGCAGGTGGGGGAAGTCCTCATGGACACCTGGGAAGAGGTCCCAGGTAGTGCCGGACTCTTACCGGCTAAAACCCACCACCTGCTTTCTTGGTAATCCCTGGGCAAGGTCACTAAGGACGAGTTTAAACCTATGTAGCTGGTTTATCTTTTATGAAATCTTAAAATATCATCTTTAGAAATATAAGATAGATATACTGATTGGGTAAAGATTGAATAATCTTGTCATCATCGTTATCGATTTCTTATTTTCTTAAGTAGCAAAAAGTTTTGCACATTATGAGTAACATATTACCTGTCATAGAGGTAATTAACATGGCTGAAATAGACGGAAATTGCGTTTATTAATACTTATATATAATTAATATGTTAGATATATTAATTAAATTAAAGAAAAAATTGTTCTAACATAATTATAGTTAAAAATAGTTTTATTTCAAATGTGTACTCGTGAAAATCTAAGAAAATACTATAATTATTTTTCTTAAGGTTAAAAACAAAAGTATTTAAGTTTCCTAAATGATAAATAAAATAAAGAATAAATCATTTCAAATTTACATTTTTTAAGAATTGAACAAAATATATTAAATATTATATTTATCACACGGAGTCGAGAGCCTCAACTAGTAAATGATACTATCTTTTACGATATATTAAATGAATATTATTATTATATTGGTATGAAATAGGAATAAGGAGTGTTAGGTTGGTAGTATTTTGCAGTCTGATGACATTTCTCCAGTCATCTTGTAGCACAGATAATAAAGGCGGGAGGAACTATTATTAGAAATTAGAAATCATGTATGATATCTAGTTTATTAATATTGTATGTAATATGTTACTGTGTGTAATTAATTTACAGTATAGTCAAGATTATATCTAAAATCCTGTTATGCATAGATTTCTACAAAGTAATAGAAATTATTATAAAATATACCCATCATAGTTTCCACTTTCAAATAATTTGTTTTGTTGACTTGCAACACTTTGATTGGTACATTTTGAGATATAATTTATAATATAGAATATATATATATATATATATATATATATATAATAATTTGTTTGACTTTTTGTTGAATATTTATTACATATTTTAATTTTGTAAATTGG
Organism: Mechanitis mazaeus; assembly: GCA_959347395.1. Taxonomy (NCBI): domain Eukaryota; kingdom Metazoa; phylum Arthropoda; class Insecta; order Lepidoptera; family Nymphalidae; genus Mechanitis; species Mechanitis mazaeus. Next base: position 12,157,405 of record OY365756.1, on the reverse strand, counting down.
TATTTATAAACACTAGTATTTTCCAGAAATAACAAGGTAAAGATGGCGGAAATCTTGCATTAGGAGGGAAATGTCACGATGGCGGTCAGACCAAAAATGTTTGCCAAAACATAGACCTTTGCGAGACATATTAAGCCGGAAATGGGATAAGGCCAGTTGAGGAATTCCAGTATTTTAGGGATTTCTTGAAACGGATTTGTCTGTCTCTCCTTTCTAACGTCGTGTAGGTGTTGCTATATCATAATATGCAATAATATGTATTTGTTGCTCAATAAGGCCCTTGATTTCTATGTGTTGTCGCGTGCCTTAGCGTCGAAACAAGTTATATTACAATGTAGGTGAAGGAAACTTCAAAATGTATTCACGCCTATATTTGTATCAAAGGATTGTTCAATGACAAATAATTAGTGCATATTAATGTAACCTATCCCTAAAGATTTCAAACTTGTTATAAAGAAACTGACCAAGCTATCCACAAGATCCTCAGGGCTGTCAGCATGTCAATATTTAAAAATATTTATTTTAATCTATTTAAATTTTTTATTTATAAGGTATCGTACCTTAAAAAAAATATATATATATTTACGCGATAAAGTCCAGATATATATTTCAATAATTTGTTGAAATTAAATATATTATAATTGGCCTATAAAATTTTGGGTTATACATAATGTTTTTTTAATATATTGATAAATACAGATAAGAATATTATTTTACAAAAATTATTTAAATATGCAAAAATATTTCATATTTAAACAATTTTATTATTTGCGCTCAGAGCTCGTAAGGTTTTGAAACTAGTCATACAAACTCCAATAATAATTACGTGAAAATAAACGAATAATTATATGTAATAATAATATTATATAATTATACACAAATAAAATAATTGTATCAACTGTCAGCCCTGTGTATTGCAAATGGCGCCCCTCAAGCTGTATAGAAAGTGTCACTATTGAATGAATGACACAGAATTCTATAAAAAGATTAAATAAGGTATTTCCTGGCGCTTGAGCTTTAATTGTTAGAGTATTGTTTGACATTGAGAGCAAGATACTTTGAAAATAATTTTACTAAGAAGTTTTGTTAACATTTTATGATATATAGTACTAGATTAAAATAAACTGATATATATATATATATTATAGTATATTTCTTGTATAGAAGCTATAATCATTGCAAAGTATTACAATTATATTGTTTTTCTATAAATATGAGAAAGTGTAAATTTATTTAAAAGAAAACTTAAACATTATTACATATAAGAAGAAAAATGTGTAGGCTATTTAGAAAGTTACTCTCGCATTGTTTAAACTTATGTAAAACTATGCTGTATAATTTAAAACTTCGCACTAACATTAAAAAAAAAGACGCCATTATGAAATAATAATAAATTAAGATTTATGATATTCCCGTGGGATAAAAACACGTAAAATATAAACATTTTAAAGTTTAACGTAAACAAAAATATACGACGGGTTTAAAAATTTATTTTTTGTTATATCTAGTTAATCTGTTCTACATCTGTCAACATGACAGCGAGGTCAATGGAACAAGCAAGTATAAAAATAATTAATTTAAATTTATTATATTTTATGTCACGTTATAAAAATAATAAAGTAAAAATTTACATTAAAATTGCTTATATTCTAACAATTTTGTGTCGTTTTAGGAATCTATATATTGTATATAAATATGTCATATTATTTAAAAGAAAAATGAGAACTAATTTAAAATAACATGTAAGATATTTAAATAAATAATTGGATTATAAATAATATAAAATAAATATATTAACATTTTTACCCATTATATACATATAAGAACGTGACATCAATAGTACCAACATAATAGTAAGAGAATATTTTTTGTTAAAGAGAAATTGCAACAGACAGGTCAAAGGACATTTGCAATAAACTAACAACTTTTAACATGACTTGTTTGTAAAATAACTAACATTACTGATAGAACATAGTAATTTATAATATGTCCTTAGTACAGGCGGAAGCGGGTAGCGGTAGCGGATAAAAAATATTTATTTATTTACTAGCTTTATGGCCCGATTCTAACGCATCGGGATTCTAGAAATTCAAATCCTTTAGTTTAATCAGATATGTACATATTTTTTTTAACATTCGGTGACCTTTAGAGGTCCAAAAGACCCACTTCTGGATACCGGAGGAGGTTCAAATTGATACCATTCATCTTCTCTCATCAAGAGCTTTCGATTAACATCTTACACGTGTCACAACGAAGTTTCGTTGAGTTTCATTGACGCGACATAACAGGCAAACAAACGGACAAGCTGACAGAATAGGGAGATATATAATTAGATCCACTGTACTTACAGGAATAAAAAATATAATACAAGCACACATTTTCTTAATATTATAACACAATTATTTATACTTAATTTTAAATTATTTATAGAACTATTATATGAAATTTTACATGAACTATCATCACTATTATTATAATATGAACTCTTAATTTACAATATATACTATGCTTATTCTGTATGTCTTTGTCTATGATCTTTGCCCTAAAGTATATCTATCCCTCTCTTTGTCTATGCTTTCATTAATAATAAATAAATCTGTAATTATATATTAAACTTTTTATTTTAGTGTTAAAATATCATACAAAATTATTTTGAAATCAAATCCTGCGAGTTCAGAAATTTTCACCATTTCTAACACACACACGCGCACTCACACACACATTCATATATGTATATACATTTGAATTTAAAACCTTTTAGCTGACTATTATTAAACCTTAGTTATTTTTCGTCTGGAGATTTATTATAATGCTTTATTTTAATTTTAAAACATTTATATTCAGAGTCCATTATTGCACTTCACGATGTCTTAAACGACTTTTAAGATTTATTGGTCCTTTTGTATAATATATTGATACATTATTTATAAGGAAAATAGAATACTATAGAAATGTAAATATTGTCTATGGTCTGTTTTATGATTAAATATTATGGTATAATCTATGGTATACCATAGAGATTGTATAAAATAATATTTAATAGACCATTGACAATATTTACATTTCTATACAACAATATTTACATTTACTTTTCAGGTTTTGTCCATAAGTTAGTTTAAATTTTTCTTAAAAATAAATAATTCATAAGAATTAAATGTTAAAAAAATGCTTTGGACGTTTAGTTAATAAAAAATAAAAAAGTATATAATAGATTCCAAAAACATTAACATTTTATTATGAATAATTTATGGTAAAAACGTCAAAGTCAAAGTTTTTTTAAACATGACTTATGAAACGTCAGACTATAGTTTTAAATATTGTCTATGTTTCCGATTTTACAATCCACAGATAAAATTCAACATGGAATAGATTAAAACTAATAGATACAAGTAAAATACATTCCAGTTTCATTTAAGAACGAATTAATTCAGTTTAAAACAACATTCTATTTAAAACGAAACACTTTAAATTACTCAAACAAACATAAAAATATTAAAATATATTCTTATCTTAAATACATTTTCTAGATTCTAAGAATTTTAGATAGTATCGCTTGTACTTTTTGTCATAACAGAAAAGGGACCGGAAATGGCTGTATGTTTAAATCTTGTAGGTGTACTTCCGCTTAGATTTTTTTATTTTCTTTTTTATTATTTGACAAGTTAAGTGACGTGTGGAGTAATTTATTTACTATATTATATAATACTGTGAAGTTATAACGCCATTTCTTTTTGTTTATTATTATGAACTAATTAAGAATTGTTAAGGAATTTTAATTTAAGAAAAAATATTTTTGATAGACCCTTTTAGAACTAACTAGCTACCGATTTCACCCTCGGACCAGCTATGTGCACTGCTTAATAACTGCGCAAGCGCATAGTAATAGTCGCATTAAAAATAAGTATAGATAAAACTACAGCCTATGTAATTCAGGCATAATATAGCATTTTAATGAAGAAAGAATTTGTAAAATCAATGCAATATTTTTTCAGTTTATGCTTTTCAAATAGAAAAAAACACAAACAGTAAAAGTAGTATAGATAAGAAATTTTTTTACTTATATATAAATAAATAAAACAAATTTTATTAATTAAAATATTAAATGATATTAATTTATTAGACCTTTACTATAAAAAAAGACCAAATATAATTTATAATAAATTGTATTATTAAGTTTTATTATATATATATATTAAAATGTCAAGTATTTTGTCTGTAGGTGTGCTGTAATTGGGTTTGTTACTGTTACTCCTACTGAGCTATAAATAACACGCTTGCGACATCAATATTACAAAATACATTTGTAATAAATGACCCAAGTTCGAACCCGGGTCGTGCTAAGAAATATAATATATATTTGAAATATATTAAGAATTATAAAAACTGTAGTGTAAAAAAATATACTAAATATATCTATACTTATAATAAATCTGTAGAGAGGTCAATTCTGTACATGAAATATATTTACAAAATAACTATCGGGGGGTGATTAGTGATCGATACTGATGCCAAAAATGCAATCAGTAAAATTTTTGTCTGTCTGTCTGTCTGTCTGTCTGTATGTTATTTATAGAAAAAAAAACTACTCGACGGATTTTAACGAAACTTGGTACAATTATTCTACATACTCCTGAGCAGGTAATAGTATACTTTTCATCACGCTACCATTTATAAGAGCAGAGCAGTGAAAGGAAATGTTGGGAAAACGGGAGAAGTTACTTGGTTTTTTTAGCTTCCGTCGCGTGTGCAGCCTTAATGGTTAAAGCTACATAGAAATCATGTATAACGGAAATATTCCACATAAAATTATATATATCCCAAGACAGCATATGTCTATCTTTTATAGTTGACTCACAATAACACGTGTAACTCCCGATAGCTTAGCAGTTCGGAGATTTGTTATTATTATATTTGTTTACTCTTACGTTTATAATATTCTCACTCAACGCCAATTAAAAAAAATAACATCAGTTATTCTTCGAACTCCTGGGCAGGTTATAGTATACTTTTCATCACACTACAATGAATAGGAGCAGAGCAGTGTAAGGAAATGTTGGGAAAACGGGAGAAATTACTTTATTTTTTAAGCTTCCGTCGCGTGTGCAGCCTTAATGGTTAAAGCTACATAGAAATGATGTATAACGGAAATATTCAATAATATTCCACATATATATATATTATATTACGTCAAAACTATGAGGGAGGACATCTGCTAATTTTTTTTCGAAAAACGACGGAAACGCGGACGAAGTCGCGGGCAAAAGCTAGTTTAAAATAAAAATATGTTTTCACAGTTTTCAGAAAAAAGTCTTTCTGAAAACGTTTGTCTTCTTCTGTTTATGTACTTCTTTAGTACATATTATATATAATTAAGAGCATGCAGATATATATTCTAGAAGTAAATTAGTCTATCTACTAGAGACAGCTCTAATGTATCTTTATCTTTACTCTAGATAAATACAGTTTGATAAAATATTCCGTTACGAGTTCCATTTATTTGGATACTAAACAGCAAGTAGTATAATTTTCATACAACATACATACATACATGTTTTAAAAATATAATTGTATTAAAAATCATGTTAAAATGTGTTTTATATATAAAAAAACAAAGTGTTTTTTTGTATATCTAGTGTTGTTACTGCACAATAAATTATTATATTTCAAATATACGGCATATGGAAAATAAAACCGAGTTGTTTTGTATATATCTATCTCTTTTCAATTTAATTTATATTATTAGATTTAAACAAATAAACAGACCAAAGAACTGAGTACAAAATGAATGAATTTACCGTTAAGTCTCATAAGTCTGGCATTAGCGCAATGAGGGCGCGATGATTAGAATAATTAGACGAATGTTGAATGCGCACGCGCATGCTATATACACCTGCGTTACTTGTGTGGTATTTTATTGAGTGAAGAGAGCGCAAGCGAAGCTCTCTATGAGAGACTTTTATGCATCCTTTGTGCAAGCATCAATCAAAAACGGTATATCCGAAAATTTTCAAATTTTCATAGTGATAGACATCAGTCTGGTGGTGTTTTTAAGAAACATTTCAAATATTAAATATCGTTGAGGAATAATTAGAAAAACTAAAAACCCATACACTTCAATGAGAAAAAAAATTCGGGCGAAAATTTAGCTTTACAATGACATGTAAATGCAACTTCGGTGCTGTTTGCAACTCGCTTCGCTCAATATGCTAACTGCTAACACATACCGAGATTTTGCGAGCTCCTAGTATCATGTCAGGGATGGCGAACCAATGGCACGCGTGCCACAACTGGCACGTTTGAAACTTTTGATTTCACGCATAATAACAATTGTTTTTTAAGTTAACTTTTTTTGTAAAAAAAAAAATAAAAAATTTTAATCTTACTTAAGTTATAAAATAGGATATAAATTTGTAAAAATTCATTAAATAAAATGTTTTAAAGAATTGTTTTTATTTGTTATTTAATTATACTTAAGTATAATTTCATCCAGCTAACATTTCCAATAAAATTTTATTGTGCCCATTATATATTTAAAAATATTTTTGTTTGACTTTGTGAAACGGATCAAAAAGGTTCGCTATCCCAGTCATATATCACATTGTATGTAATATAAAATGTATATATATTAAATATTTACGTCATTTTATAAAGCGTATAAAAAAAAATTATAAACTACACAGTTAAGAAAAGTAAATTGATATTTTAATTATATTTGTTCATTGATATTATCTACGTAAAAAAATATTTAGTATATTTAGACTTATTAAATTTGTTATCTATACTAATTTAGAGAAATGTTTGTTTTATTGTATGTTTATGTAACTAAACTCAAAAAGTACTGAACTGATTTTGAACATTCTTTTATCTTTGGATGACTACAATCTTAAATATATATATATATATATATACATGATATCGTTCGAAAGCGAGTGAAACCGCCTGAAACAGATAGTAATTATTGATATTTTGTAACGTTATGGATATTATACTTTGGAGTTACTCAGACTTTAGTTATTTTAATACTCTTATCATCGTTAGAACCTAATTTTAAAATAATGACCTGTAATGAATGTATAGGAAATGTTTAGTTCTCTTGAAAGAAAGTTAAATAAAATATGTAACAAAAAATATATGATTACTTTTAAATGAGTTTCGAACAGCTTGCTGGTGTAGAGGTTAGTAGTGAACTTACAATTCGATAATAGTGGGTTCAATTCCCACATGGAACTTTGTGATATATATATGTATATACAACATTTGTATAATTTATTCAACATATTATGTAAAAGGTTATCTTTAATCATAAGTTTACATATTATTATTTATTATGTAAATATGTTAAGGACCATATACTTAATATTATAGTATCGATGTCTGTATGTCTGTATGTAGTAATATTAAGTAGTACTATACTATATGTTGGAATTCCACATTCTTTAAAAATTTCAGCCTAAATTAAAAAATATTTTCAGTAAATGGGCATATTTTTATTTATTACGAGTAAAGTAATTTATAGTTACAATTAAAAACCAAACACGTACGGCTTTGTACGTAAGCGGTTGCCATAGCAACGTGTACTAAACTTTATTGCTTAGTCGTTAGCGCAGTAATGAGTTACAATTATATAACCTTATTACAAAGGATTTTGAACTTTATACAATGGTAATAGAACTTAATAAAACTGCAATAACAAATTTGTTAGTTTCAATGTTATGTTACATTTTGCTACGGGATTATCGACTTTATAGTTATAGATATACAGTTTATTTATTTGATGTATGTACTCAGTAATACTAGGCGCAGCGTGGCGCCAACTAAGTTTGTTGCACTGTAGAAATGCATCAAATAACATTGCTTTTCTAATGTAATCTTGAATTGCGTATTTAAATACGATAGAAATAAGATATATATTAATTAATTATTATCGTTTGAAAGATTATAAATTGTAATATACTATAACATTACTACGACTTACTTCAAAATATTTTGTCAATTTTTATCTTCTCGTATAGATAATTTAAAACCTTAAATTAAAGTAGTAATCATAAATCTTATTATCATTTTTCGTACAAAAACGTCCATTGTTGTACTCAAATTTCTGGTTCATTTTCTTTTTGAGGTTTTACTAGTTTTCTAAAAATTTTACTCAATAAGTAATATTATTGTAATATTGAAACATGATAGTTTCAAGAGTCCAGGGGAGGCCACAAGAATTTGAAATATATTCTAAAAACTCCTGATTTTTTCAGTAATTGTATAATTGAGTTTTGTACTTTCAGAGGTTAGCGCCAACAAACAGTATTGAGTACATGTTAGTTAAATTTTATTTATCTATTTATGTATAAACTAATTTAATAAACTTTAATTATATCTTACTATTTCATTTATTATTATAAATATTTAAAATTATACGCCAAAAAAAAATATTGTACTAGTTATTCTTGAGAGATCTTATCTGAGTGGGAGAGTGATTCTTAAATCAAAAATATATGTCAACACATATATAATATAGGTAATTATATCATAAAGGGGAAAAGTTCTTTTGTTTAAACGTGATAATCTTCGAAATCACAAAATGAATTTGAAGAATTCTTTCTGATTATGATCCGGTTCATGAGGAAAGCTATATATATATATATATAAATATATTTATTAAATACTATAGTATACATTTACATATATATATTTATGCCAACAGTACTGCTCTTAGATATTTTTATAATTAATAAAATCTTCCACGGGTGAAACCGCAAGTATCGGCTAGTATTAAATAAATATATTTATTGCCACGATTATATAATTATAGTATACTTTAAATTATTAATTTATAACTAACAAAAGTTTATTTATACATAGAATTGAAAAATCAAATATAGTATTGTAATAGAAGCCCTCGTACTTGTAACTTCAAAGAATATCTAGTGGTACTCCAACCAAGTGCATAAGGGTTGAAATTAGGCAGCAAATATGCGCATGCGCAGCTTAGGGTTGGGATTAAGTAAAGAGAATAGATCAATTTGAAATGAAGATTAAAAACGCCAACCAGACCTCAATATTGACTCGTTGCGCTCGCACAATCTCGGTATGTGCTAGCATATTGATCGAAGCGAGGTAGAAACAGCACCGAAGCTACATCTACAAAATACGCATTCTGTACTCATCTATTTTTTTATTTATTTTTTTCTTTTGTAAGTTTAAATTTTTTCTCGCAAAATTTTTCTCGTTGAAGTCTATGGGATTTTGGTTTTTCGTGATTATTCAACGACATCAAATATATTTTTTTTTAACCACGCCCAGACTTACCTATCTGTGTTTAAAATTTGAAAATTTTCGAATATACCGTTTTTGCTTGCACAAAGGATGCAGAAAAGTCTCTAATAGAGAGCTTCGCTTGCGCTTCGCTCAATAATGTCTGTACTTATGTTACATAATTTTATTTTTATTGATATTTCTAATTATGATAGAAAGTACAATTATTTAAATGTAAACATCAACTCAAGTTTCATACAAGTAATTTGTAATAAGTTACAAAATCTTCTGTAATTACATATGTTTACAAACAAGTGTGTTTATTTTGTTTTGTAAACATTGTTTGCATTTACTTTAGTATTATTAAACAATGAGGGTGATTTTGTTTGAATTTAGTATTGTTTTAGTTGTATTTAACTATTTGTTAGTGAAGTTTTATTGTTCTCATATACAATGTATAGCAAAACAATGTATAGAAACCTGGCTTTACTTAGTTTGGATTTTTAAATTTATATTTTGTGTAGAACCTTTCTTTTTGATTAATCTAGTTTTAAAAACATCATGAAAATCCGTATAGTATTAAAAAAAATATTAAAAAAAATTTAAGAGGATTCGAACCTGCGACTTCTGGATTACCATCCTGAAATTTTAGAAATTGAGCTAGTGTCTCACCACCTAATATGTATACCTGTATATTAAAATGTATATATGTATCCATATAATATTTTTGTGTACGGATATTGTACAGATAGTCAGACTTAAGTTTTATATTAAATAGTGATGTACTCAGTTATCGAGTACATCACTATTCATAGTACGATTTAATACAAGTGAGGTTAATTCACTCCCCTTCTTCAACATGCCTTTTAACAAGAATTTGAATTCCAGATACGTACTTAATTATATTTATTATACTTATTATCCAAATATATTTTTGTTGCTATTTCCAGTTTAAATAATTTCTTTAAGACATTATAACAAATAATTTGCAACGCTTTCATGAAACACGCAATTTCGTGAAATCGGATAAATAATATAATAATGTTGATAGAAAGTTGAAAATATTTTCTATATCACCTCATTACATTGACACGGAAACCTGTTCAGTTTTTTATAATAAAACCATAATCTATATTTTCTTTTATTATAATAAAATATTACTCAAATATTTTTTTATCGATATTTAAGTTAATCCGACCCTGTGTTTCATCTTTATGTAAATGCCCTTATACTGCAGCTGTTTTGTACAAGTGCTCGGCTTGCGGTTGTATGAAGTCGATGATAATCAATAATATTATATACTTTAATACTATAATAATATATTCAATTAATTTCAAATAAACATGTCTTATATGAGCGGGCATTGAATCTTGGACTTGTGATATTTCCTCGACAAACTGAGCTATTGTTTCGTGAAGAAGGTATGTCACCTTCTTCACGAAACAATAGCTCAGTTTGTCATAGTCAAAAATGGTAAAGAAATCAAGTTCACGTGTAAGTATGAACATGATGGCTTAATCTTCAGTGTGCTCAATATAGCACAAAGGTTCAGGTTCATATCTGGTTTTAAGTGGAGATATATAGGGGACACCTATAAGTAAGTAAGTCATCCTCACAAACAGTGCAAATAAGAACTATGACAAATATATGTTTAAAAATCTAAACCGCCATTTGCATGCAATGCCAGGGTCGAATCTAGTTTATTAAACAAATCATACACCTTATATTAAATGTTCTTATTGATACTTTTAAGAAGGAAGTACCAAAAAACATCTTACAAACAAACATAAGTTCAACAAATTAATATGTATTTGTCGGTTTGTTAGTTTGAACTGAGGAAGTGGTTTTTTATGATGTTATATTAAACATTTTATTTTATATATAATAAAACTGTAAATAACCTGCTTCTGTACATTGAATATATTTTAAAACTTTTAACACTTATGTAATACGTGATTGATATAGATACCAAACACCAGTTTTATAATATTTTATTTGTCTGTCTGTCTGTATATTTGTGCACGAATAACGCTAACCCTACGTGACTTTTTACTGGCGTTAGATGAGTACTCCACACGAACGACGTCACGGGCAGAGCTAGTTAATAATAAAATCCTAATATGGTTTGATAATAATTATTTTTAATACTAGTTTAAAACTAAGATTATATTACTTTATAACATTTTTAATGTAACAGTATTCTGGTTATAATTTTAATCCTTACTAAATAAAATATTCCAACTTCGATCTATCGTTTGGTACAGTTGATCCAAGCAATCGCAGAATTGAGGAATAGTGGCGTGAACAGAACAGGTCACGCCGTGATTCCGCGATATTCCGAGCTCATGAATAAGTCCCAATGGGTTCGAAACTAGTCTTGCCAATACCAATAGTATTTACGTGGGTACAGCAATTATATACAATAGTAATTATAACGAAAGTTTAAATAAAAATATTTATAAGATAGTTCATTGAAATATATTAATTATTTTATTCGGTCATATAATCATGTATATACATAGTTACTATATTAAATATGTTCCCACATTTCAAGTGCATGTAACTGAATCTGAACTGACCTAATTAGTGCCAATTATGACTTACAGTATGGTGTGAGACTGAAGACTCTTTCAAAAGATTATTAGGTATGTAGGTATGTATGTGTGTATGTATGTATCTATGTATGTATGTATTTATGTATGTATGTATGTATGTATGTATGTATGTATGTATCTATGTATGTATGTATTTATGTATGTATGTATGTATGTATGTATTTATGTATGTATGTATGTATGTATGTATTTATGTATGTATGTATGCATGTGTGTATTTGTGTATGCATGTTTGTATGACTGTGTGAATGTATGTATGTATATGTGTGTATGGTATGTTTTCCTTAAGTGGTTTGTAGCACATAAGTTTATATAATTTATAGTATTTTGAGGGTCTTTTTAATATTTATTTTTTTAATCATGTCATTTAATATGTCTTCTTCTGTCTTTCTCGCTCTCTCTCTCTATATATAAATATATATATTTCTCGCTCACTCATTGTGTTTTATATTTATTAAAATGTAACACCTTTGTAACATTTAATCTTTTTATAAGCTACAAATTTTGCATGATATTTAAAGTACAAATTATTTGATTTTTTGTTTAAATTGTTTGATATTTTCGGCGCCCTCTAGCAGCAAAAATATTTCAGACAGTTTTTCAAACTTAAAACTTTTCGAGAGAACTTTTTTCAATTATTGAATGTTTTTTTTCATGGAATTTGGAAACTAGCATTTGTACATACTATGAAGGCATCAAATAATTTAACTACAATATGAAATTCAAAGAAATATAAAACTACATCCAATGTTAGCACTATTATACCCAAAAAAAATAGTCAGTTAGTGCACTAACTGTTTTTTAGTGCGATGTTAGTACCCTAGCTAGTGCTTAATAAATTGTATAATATTGAAGTTTATTTTAAATAACCTGTTAATACAATTGGTCTTAAAACAAAAAAAAAGTATGCATTAATCAATTAATTAATTATATATATATACATATATATATAATAAGAGTGACCTTTTTAAAACACTTAAATTTGATTTATAATTGACAATAATAAATTATTATAATCATTTCCTTTCACGTATACTTTTTATTACTTTTATTGACGAAAAACTTTTAAGATATAACAATTTCCGTTCACTAAATAAGGCTTCACACAAACGTAAATATTTTAACATAAATACCTACATTTATTAAAGATATTTTTTTAATTAATTATTTTTTTTATATAAATATATAGTTTTTGTTTAAAACTAGATTTAAAACTAATTTAGTTACTTATTGCCTATTTTTTTATTAATAAATTATAATGTTAGGCTAGTTCTTGCCAGGCCTGGTGAGGGGGGAGGGTGACCCCCCTTACCTAACATAGGCCTACGATGGGAGGGTGTGAGTCCGCGTGAACCACTGAGGGTTTAAAACATATTAAACAATATTACTTTAGTACTATAGATTAAACAATATTACTTTAGTATTATAGTATTTTTTTAAACATAATCATAGTATAATAATATTATAAAACGGAAAAGCTTGTTAAATAAACAAATCTTCGAAAATACCAAATTAATTTTTTTTCTCATTATAATAGACACTTTTTTAAGAGTTAATTGTTTCTCAAAGAGTACAACCGCGAGTAATAGCTAGTATACTAACCTTCTAATAAATAATGCATTAAGTAAAAAAAAATCCAGCAAGTTCCACAGATTATTGCGTACAAACAAACAATATTATTTATTATATTACCGTCTGTATCATAACGGAACGGTTTTGAGGTTATCGTTAAGTCAAATAATTGTCTTTTATATAACAAATAAAAAAAATATTAATGATATTAACAAATTTAACTCGTTTCATACATTACTTTCGAAACTATAACAAAGAAATAACAACTAATTGTTTTAACAAATTTAACTCGTATATTGATTAAATTTTAAACTCAAGTTTGAACCGAAGTTTGGAAATTTTATTTTAAGACTATCTCTGCACTGTGTCACTCGAATATCTACTATAGGCTATCATAAGAATTATTTTTTACGAATTTAATTCGTACATGTATATTGGTTAGATTTTGAATTTCATTTTAACCTGAAGCTTTGGAATTTTATTTTATGACTATGTGTGAACTGCGGTGTCACTCGCATATTTACTATATTTTTGAACAAATGAGTAGTTTTATGAATATTTATATGGATATTGGTATAGATGTAAATATTAATTATATGGGAGTTAATTCCTTTAAAAACTATTTCTGTGTAAGTTCGTGAAAATCTAAGAAATATCATAATATTAATTGAGACTACAATATTTTTTTATGGGTGTTAATGAATTATAATGCATTAAGAATGCATTGAGAGGTATCTTGATCCGGATTTGCGTAATCTTTTATATTTTTGGGTCAAGATGGGTGAGTAAGGGGTTTTATCCACGAAAAGGATGTCTGTTACTCAATATATATAATAAGATTATTATTATAAGAATTCTTTTTTATCCATGGATTACAGAAATTGAGGATTAAATTTTTTTTGCTAAAAAATGTTTTTTTTTAATTCGATTTTAATATTAAAGTAAGATTACTTGTAGCTTTGCCCTCATAACTTCCAGAGAAATATTTGGCTCGTCATGCGTGTTGGTTTTTTATATTCAGTATAAAATTCCGCATCGTTTGATATTTAAAAATATTTTTTAAGATAATTTTTTTTTTATTCCTCAAATACTATAACTATACAGAACTGTCTGTTTTGATATAATATAATAGCTATATAATAATATTATGTAGAAAACGTGATAGTGATAAAAAAAATCTTATAAAAAAAACAATAAAAACTGAATAAAATTAATATGCTATTGCTACTGTTGTACTGAATTATTTTATTTGAGTAAATACATATATATTTTTTTTATATTTTTATATGACCTTTCCATAGGTTTATAAAAAGCACTCATCCATAGAGCTATAGATTTTATAAATATCTCTTAAACATGGACCGAGAAAATATATTTAAAATAAAATTATTAACGTATATTTTTTGCTTCCATATTTAAAATAAGCATTTGAATATGATTTCAGAAAAAATATTTTCATTTAAAAAAAACATCTTAAAAAAATACTTATATATGATTATAAATTTAAAAATATAGACTTTTTTTTAGCAAAATTTTGTGTCTAGTTTATTGGCTCATATATATATATATATATATTTTTTTATTTAGAAAAAAGTTTGGAAGTGTTCTTTGGTTCAATCATACGGTGTTAAAAATATAATTTTAATACAAATATTAGATTTCTTTAATCTTGTTTTGATTTAATATTATTTTAATCCAACAACTCATATTTGTATATCAAGTGACAACTTAACATAGTTTCCTCATTTGATAATAGCCAGTTTGTTTATTAAACATATATATTAAACGTATTATTATTAATAAACAATTCCGCCATGAATAATATTATTAATATTTAAATAACCCTTTTTTATACTGTTTATTTTTTATGTACATTTCAATGTACCTATATGTATTAATTAATTCTAAGTTTTTTTTTATTTGTTACTAATTCCTGATTTTTATTATTAAACTTATATATAATAAAGTCTTAACTTACCTGAATTAATTTCCGTTAAACCGAAAAAATATAATCGAGTAACACAATAACACAAACAAAACTCATAAAAAATATATCAAAAAATTAAAACCAAAAAGTATTTAACACTATAAAGCAAAAATAAACCTGGCAGGATTTAAAAAGTTAAATTCGAAATTCAAATCGTATATTTGATTTCGCGCGCTCGAGCTCAGTCGGCGCGTGAACTCTGTGCTCTTCGGATTCACACTGACTTAGCCACCAGTGTTCAAGTTCCAATTGGTACCGCTACGTACAGCGCAGTGGTTTCGTCAAGTATAATGTTAATAGGTAATAACTTTGATTTTATAATAGATTAGTTATATTTTAAAGCGCTTAGTATAAAGTTTATAGATTTATTTGTAAGCCAATTGATTTTTTTTTATACGGAGAGCTTATCTGTGTTTCTTTAACCCTTTTAGTGTCATACATATTTTACCAATATATGCTAAAAATGCCAGTAAACAAGTGCATTTTTATAGATAATTTATATGAACAAGACCAATATTAACCATTTTCGTTACAATATACCAATATTCATAATTTTTTCAACTTTCTCTTCAGATATTTTTCTACTATGATAATAAAAACGAAGAAATTGAATACTATATATTTATTGACAAGAAAATTAGAGAAACAGAATAAACTGTGAAAAGGAGTGCTATCGCGACGCTAGCATTTTTTATGACTAATGAGAGTAGCGCGACGGCGCTCCTTGGCACTAAAAGGGTTAAAATGACTATAGTTGACAAGAAGTACATTAAGATCCGTTAAGTGTAAGATAGTCCGCACAGACAGAACGACTGCGTGACGGCTGTTTGATAACAAAACAAATGAATGTAAAACTATCAGAGAACTTAACTTTCCAAGACTTTAAAGATAAGATTGAATTGTTACAATGGATTGCAAAAGTTGTTAAAATGCGTTTCTAGAAAGTTCCTTTTAATTTTAATTTATGCTTTTAATTATTACTCAATAAGAAATATTTTGTGTAATGTCATAGATGTAAATACTTCAGTTTATTTTTCTTTACGAAAATACAAAATGTGATATAGGTATGAATAAAGTTATTTTTTTAATAAATGCATTTCTAATAGATATTACACTATTAACGCTTCAAGATTATAAGATTGTAGAGGTAATTGGCATCTGGAGCTAATTTCTCACGCTACAGAGGCCGCGTCCAATTTAATTGAAGCTGAGATTCTTTTTAATAACTAGAGATAGTTATCTGTGAAAAACGTTACTGTGAACTACTATTTTTAAATTAATAATGTTGTATTTTATATATCTCACTTCTACTAAAAACAAAGACTTACTATACATTAAAAAAGGTAATAAAAGTCGTATATTCTTGAATTACGGAGAGTAGAGTCGTATTTAAACAGTTTAGTTTTGTGTTTTATTTACTTTTGTGTTTGGTTTGGGTCCACTGGTCAATAGATGGCGTTTTTAAAGTTTAATCTTCTCATTGATAGATGGCGCTGATGTACTGCTGTTTACTGATCTATCAAGAATTAATAATTCATATTACTTAGAGTCATAAACAATACTAATTAACAGATTATATTGTTTGATATGTTATTGCTACTGTAAGTTATGTGATGGCGATGCGTTGGTAATATTAATCAATTTAGATAATATTTATATTATATGTTTAATTAAAAAAAAATTGTACAAACAAAAGTCATTAACACGTAAGTAAATAATTTATTTTATATACTTATAATATTTTTCATTGCTATAAATGAATAATTTATAACACATTTCAATTTTGAACTATTGTATAATATATTTTATTATTTCCCGCCATCGTTCCAGAAAGAGACATAAAGCACTTCAATAAAATAGTGAAACCGTAACTTGATTTATTATCTGTGGCGGTTCCACGAAAGGATTACATGTTAACCTTTCGAATATACATAAAAAAAAACAAAAGGCGCTTAGGTTTGAGTGTGTACAGTATTATCATATAGATTAGTTTCCCGCGTTGATGTATTGAAACAAGATTTAAATTGAACCAATTAACAATATTATTAATTCTATAAAAATAGTTTTTAATCTTTTTTTTTAATAATATAAAATTAAATATTTCTATACGTACAGAAATTAGACCTTTGCCAAGACAAACAATATAAAAAATGATTGAAATTTGTAGAGTTTTTAAAAAATATATTTTTTTAATAATATTAAATAAAATATTTATCTACGGATAGAAATTAAGACCTTTGCTAACGGTAAATATAAAAAAAAATAGTTGACATTTGTCAAATATGTCTAATTCCATAGTATTAGTCATTTTATTGTTACTTAGTCCATAGATTGGATTTTACATTAAAATTATTCCTCTCATATGAATCAGTTCTGTACTCGTTTATTAATAACTAGTAGATATAAACTGGGCTCAAATCACAGCTTTAGTCATTAACATCCTCTTGCGGTCATCATATATACACATAATAATTATTATATTAAAAGATATTTTGAATTTTAAATGTCGAACAATTTTAAAATACGAATATAGATTGTTTATTGAGCTGAGCTAACCGAAGCTCTTTGCCGGTCAAATCGATCAAATTTTGTCCGCTATCTCCTAAAACGATCAAGATATTCTAACCAAATTTGGACCAGTTTATTATTACATGCCTATCTCTCTATAGATAGATTTTGAAAAAAAACCTAATTGTAGATTAAGAGTTATTTGCAATTAACTTAATTTTTAATTAAAACGTTCTATTGCATTTCAGATGTATCATTTTTTGTTGATTGCAGACAATGGGGAAATAGTATCAAGCTATAGTTTTCGTGAAATATTTTTCGTTTTTTCTCTCATTAAAGAAAGTTTCGCTCAGCTTCCCTCGCTTATATGTTGGCGGCCCTAGTATATTTAATACATAATATATTCATAATTACTCAAAATTAAATTTAAATATTCTTCGTTCATTTAGAGAATCATTTTATTATTAATCATTCAATCTGAATGAATGGAACATTGGTTTTAAAGATAATTCCATTATATCGTGCGTAACAAATCGTGTCTGTTATCACGAAGTGGTAAGGATATGATGAGGTTATTTATTTATCCGCTAAAATTAATAACAATATTATTGCTATATTATAGATTAGTAACTATTTTGCGCGTTTTAAGATCAATGGAAAGATTACTAAAATATATATAATTCTTGTGAACAAATGAATGGTTTTTCATAGATTTAACAGTATTCGATTATTTTAAGATTTTGTGATATTTTGAATTATTATTAATATGATAAAATGTTTATTTTTCTTTGTTTATGTCCCAAATTACAAGATATGACTAGATACAATGTTTTGAGTTTCTTTCAAAATATTGTTATTAAGATTTCCCAGCTGATGTTGTAAATTGATTACAATTTGCTTTAAAAAAAACTTAAATTGATGTTCTATTCCCATCACTTATTATCATTCATCTGAACGAATGAAAGATTAAGTCAATATGTTATCGACACGTGAAATATATGTTTATTTCATTCAGTTGATATATCGCGTGCTTATTGTAATAACATTTTCTCTATATGCAATAAAATTGCAAAATCAATAACTGCTCACGTGTTAGCATGTTGTTTGCAAAGTATTTGTGATAAGTATATTTGTGTTGTATTTATTAATTAAAGACATATCCTCAATAATATTAAAATATTATATAAAAACTAGTTATTACTCGTGGTTTCATCTGCGTACAAATGATTTTATTTACTATTAGAACAATTAAGAGCAGTGTGGTGCTAGATAGATGCGGGGCTAGTTGTGCCCCGCAGCTTCATCCGCCTATAATCTTACTACTATAGCTCCTCATGAATTTATTTATCATTATCAGAAAGAATTTTTCAAATCCATCTCATAGTTTAGTAAATTATAAAGTTTAAACAAACAAACTTTTAGTCTATAATATTTGTATAGATATTTCAGATATTAAAATTAATCATTAATATATTAAAATGTTTTAACTATCCTTTTATTTATAAGTTTAAAATTATCTTTTATTTCAATAATAATTGAATGAAAAAGTAACCACTCAATATTCAAAGACAGGACAGCTTAATTGACATAGTGACCAGAAAATTTCGCAGTTGTCGTAGGTTCGAATTCGTGATTAAGAAGTTATTCAATATTTATTTAAAACTTTATTTACATTATATGTTATATTTTTTACTTCTTTATCGTATTATACATTGACAATATTTAAAAACTTTTTTGATGTTAACATTTTTCTTGTTATAAAACTAAAGTTGATTAAAAACTGCCTCATAACCTGTTAAGCCAAGCGTAGATATCACAATAGTGCAGGAAGTTCCTTTGTTATATTAATATAATGGGAGTGAAACCGGCTGACAGATATATAGCTTAAATAAATATATTATAATTATGTGTTTGTCTGTATATTGCTCATAAATATTAAACAATGTTTAACAAACTCTTCAAGTCATTGGACATACTTAACAAATAGCTTTCATATAAGCACTATGCGTCACTGTGTTGCGCACGCGCATGCAATCTACGTTAACCTTTATACTATAATGCATACACGATCCATAGACAAGACAAATAAACCTAAAAATAAAATAATTTTTTATAATATATTTTTTTATTTTTTTCATAATGGATTTATTAATTAAAAAATAATAATATTAAAGTGTAAAAATTTTATTAAGTATTTTTAAAAATCTTAATTTCTTTTTTATGTGTAAGACCAAAAAGGTTCCGTAAACAATCTCATATATTGTAACTTATTTGTAAAATTCATAGTAAAAGCACTTAAAACGTGTCTTACCCTACCAAAATATTTTAATCTAAAATGAACCTTATTACCTATACGTAAGCACTATTAGAAGACAATAACATTTCCTAAGGATTACCTGAAACCTTACATACAGCAAATAAGGCCTTATTGAGTTGTAATAAGGTTCAATTTTGTTTATTACTAAGTCTCCATAGAAAATACCTCAAATGTTTGTTCCTTTGTGTACTCTAGAAGTATTTCAGACCTCTGAGAAATATCTATGGAATTTAGATCTGTCTTAAAGTTTAACTGAGCTTAGGTATAAAGGAATATTTTGAGGGTCAATGAACTCTCTTTAAGGAGGTTAGATTATAATGATGAGAAACATTTGAGTTCATAATATAACAAATATATATATATGTGATATAATATATACTATACTTTAAGTTTCTACAGTATGAATATCAGAATCAATATATATTTTAGAACAATTCAACACTTATGTATTTAAAGATATATTTATATATTTTCAAGTATATGACGAATTTATTAACTATAAAAAATAATAAGGAAACAAATTTTAAAAGATAAATCCAGATTGATAAAAATGACATAATTAAAATATCTAATTTTATAATAATATTATATAAAATAGGTTCAATTAAAACTATTCAAGGAAAATTAAAATACGGTATTACGCATATTAAATTCTCGTGATTCTCTCAATAATTACAAAATAACAGTAAATTATTATAAAATAGCTTCTATAAATAAACTCAAGTACAGACTGGAGAAGTATTATCTATATCACTCACTTTTAACATCTGTCCAATAAAATTAATATTTTATTAAGTGTGTACTATGCTTAATATCACCATTTAAAACAAAACTACACACATACACACACTCACACACACATACATACATAGTGTAAGCTGATTTTTATTCCAGTGATTATGTGCAATAGCTGCATATAAAAAATACGTTATTTTTATATATTGACAGTCTGCAGCTGTAGATGTACAGAAAAAAAAAATAAACAGGTTTCGACATTTTGGCGCCAAAAACGTACGAGTGACACGTTTAAAATAAAATGTAATCAACAAACCTATCATATATTTCTAAATTCTAAAAAGTTTTGTTAAATAAGAACATATAATAAATAATATATATTAAATATATGATCAGATAACCTTTAGTATGCCTGCGCATGCGCAGGTCACGTTGTTTTTCTTATTTGAGAACGAACTCGTTTTAAAGGAGACTGCTTAATTACCTTGAGAGTTTGGAATATTTATGTGGATATTATTCTAAGTTTTTAAAACTAATTTTAATTTTACAAGCATATATTTTTATTATCTATATTAATATGAAGCAGAAAAGTTTGTTTGTTATAAAATGGATGCGATAGTTTTCATGAGGAAGGCTATCTAACATTATGCTACTGCTATATCTTAATAGTAAATAAAGTCGTTCGTCCGCGAGTGCAACCGCGAGAGACAGCTAGTTTATTTTTAACGTCAATTAACAAGTTTTTAAAGTCAGGGCCATAAGAATATTGATTATAATATCATTATTAATTAACAATTTAATTATTACAATCGTGGGAAAATTCATTTACTATCTTTTTGCAATCGACATTATGTATATTTTCCCATCCGTAATATCTCAAGGAGATATATAATATCCATTGTACATAAAACTGCCCCTTTTCTTCTTTTTAGAAATATTTTTTTCAACTCATTTCAAATATAGAGACTATGAATATGTTTATAAGTTAATAAGATTATTTTAATTAATATTTAGTTTAATTTATATATAAACGCAATTCCATATACTTGAACAATTCAGGTATTCAGCAGTTATATATATTGAATTGAACTCGCTACCTTTGGCATAGCAGGCAAGACCATCAACCACTAAGCCAACCGTCCAGCCCACTATATTTATTTATTATTTATTAATTTATATAATAATGAACACAGAAAATAAAAATAAATGTACAAAGTTTTAACTTATTTAATAGTAACTGACTGACTGATAGACACCATCATCTCGTCTTACCGCGAACACGTTTGCTGCAAAGCATTCGAAATGTCGGGTTAAATATAAAAAATGTAATAATAAACGCGAGAAATAGTTTTATGGAAATGTGTAGTCCTCGTGTAAATCTTAGAAAACATTAATAGTGTATGTTTGTATGTTGGTTCGTAAAACAAAAAATATTTTATAATACAGAGAAAACACATGACGTGTAAAGAACATTGAGTATTTTTATCTAATACTTGTTACTATTAAATAACGTTGGAAAAATCACTTCATCATCAGGCAGTGGATGCTCTGTACATTTAGTGTTTAATTGCTGAAATTCACTTACAATAGTAAATGACAATGGCTGGTAAGTATGTGAAAAAGAAATGAAACAGCAATTGCATTACACGTGGTAGACTGAACTTAACCTTGGATACCAGCTGTTCTAACATACACACATACATTATTATTTATCACGTATCTATAAGCACATTTCAATGTAATACACATACTAACAAACATAAAAACTATTAAATTCATACTGGTCCTTGGTATTTGTAATTTTTTTTAATTTACTCAAAAAATTACTCAACTTTAATATTAAATAAGTACAATACAATTACATTCAGACGAGCTTCCAGACGAGGTCAACTTTCTCTTTGACTTATTGTTTGAAACCAGACCAATGTGGGGAGGACTTTATCTCACAAATACATACAACCAATACCAATACAACAAATCTTTATATATATAAAATAAAAACATGTACAAGTGGTTTCTCTTGTTTAAACTAGTTTTAATAAAAAAATGATTAAACGACAGTTAAAATTGTTAATTAACAGTTATTTAAAATACGCATCTCTAATTAACTGACAAAAGATAATCAACCTTATATTATATATAATAAGCATTAAATTACATTATAAGCTTGCAATATTTTATATTGTACTTAAATACTCACAGCAATATCTAAAGTAGAAGTCGATGACATATCAATAGTGAACACCCCTTCTCCACTAGGGGCGGGAACAACCTTCGATCTTTTCGGCATTTTGAAACAACTGACAACTCGATACGTACGCACCATTTTATAAACACTGAAAAGTCATTCACATCACTATTGACTTTTAAATTATAATAACCGGTTTATATATCGAATTATGATATATTACTGAACAAACGTGCGCACGCGCAAACAAAACGCGTCGGAATGACATGGACAGGTTTGGGTCATTATGGCGTGCAAAACGTGGTTTTATGACTCACCTCAGGTAGAGAAGATCTATTTGTAAAGACATTACTACTTACTGATTTCTTTCTATATACAAAAATATATGTAACGGATTTTTTATAACAAGAGTATTTTTTAGGATTTTTCTGTAGAATAACAGGCAAAATATTTTATTATTTTAGATTCAGTACAAAATTCCGCATCGATAGATATATATAAATATTATTTGAAGATAAAAAGTTTTTTATTCCCAAAATACTAAAACTGTATATGAAAAAAACAAAAAAAATCTTTTTATTAGTTATTAGCAATAGATAATTTAAAAAAATATTGGGGGGTCAGTATGACAAAAAATTTTTAGGCTACTTATAGGAGTGTAAATTGGTATGTGTGGGTGAGTTTTGATGTGTGTGTATTTGAGATTACATAATTTCATTTTTAGTTGTATTCTTGATTTTTTTTAAATATAGATGTATTGAATAAATCAATATATGAACAAAATTTATTATATATAGAGCGAGTTTTGAGCATAACTGATTCGTACATAAACGTTATTCGAAGGTTGAAAAATTACTTCTAACTCTACAAAAACAGATTACTGATTATTATACGTTTAATTGTGACCACCTGGTTACCACCACCAGATACACCTGCATCTGGTTTATCCATATGACATTTAAAGATTTTTCCTTAACTATTTTTCAATGTAAAAATACTATAATATTGTCTCATACCACCTTAATAGGTACAATGAGAGAATAATTTTTACACTATAGTATTTTTTGTTTCTCTTGTATATTTCTACTAAGTTACTAAGAGATAAATATTATTAATGTAAAAAACCATTACTTTTGTAGTAGAACTTTTATAAAATAAAAGATAGGAGAATGATTAAACTTAACGTCAATTTGCCAAAATAAATAAAAATATATATATATTTATATTTATATTTATATATTACATCGTACATACACCTCCTACATACACTTCCAATGAGTAATTTAACTAATATACATTATTGTAACTTTAAAAAAAAAAACAATCATTATAATTATAATTATTACAAGTATTATTTTATCGTTACCAAGTATTTTATAATTATATAACATAATTTGATATTAAATTAACGAATATAAAGTACTTAATTTATTAAATGAACACCAAATGACGTAATTTTAATTAATAATATCATTTAACTTTAATTTGTAATTATTATAACGTATCTAGTTTCTAAGAATGATTCAAATGATTGTCTTTGATTTTCATGAATACTTACATATTGAATTACAACAACCAATATGCCCGTAAACTAAAAAATAGTCGACTAATTAACTAACTTACTGACAGACACAGACATCTCGTCTAAACGTGAACACGATTGCTGCAAAGTATTCGAAACGTAGATAAAAATTTATGTTAAAAATGTAACCAATAAAATAAAATAAATTCGTCAATATTAGTTTCATATTAATTATCAAACTATTTTTGTGTTACTTCAAAAATTTTCAATTAGAAGTCTTTTGAATCTCTACTACAATTTTCCACCAAACAATGGTAAAATAATATGTGTAATTCATTTTTCCCACTCACTCCTAGAATATGTGAAATTATTAAAATATAACAAGTTTAAAAAAAATTAAAGCACACATAAATATGTTTTAACGGATATTATAATGTATGAAAATTTAAATGATAATTTTTCCTGTAATTTTATTTTTTTTAAATTTTAATGATAATGAGTACTGTCAGCATATTTCAAGTTTATAATAAATTGTATTATAATAAGTTGGTTTAAAAAAAAAATAGGAGAAGCCCGCTGAGTTGTCACCGGCTGTTCTCAGGACTGAGGCTATTTATTATCTTTCCGAGCCAATGGCTTGGACTGAGAATTTTTTTTTTTAAACTTATTATCAATAAACATTTTCATTTCAATTAAAATAGCCTTCATTATATATGCACTACGCTTATATATGCATCTGGAACGAGTGATGTGCAACTGTTCATAGGTACATGGAGATAGACAAACTGTTAAAACTTTATTTTCGTATTTCCGTTGATTTTCGAAAAAAATCATAGACAGACTATACTTATCCCCTGACTCATCATGATATTCATGAAAGTCACCCTATTGACAGATTGTCTTAGGTTTAGCTGATTTGTTGGTCAAAAGTTATGAAGGGTTGAAGTTGCAAGGTTAGGTTAATGAATTAATATGATTTTATTCAAACTAAGAATTATTATAAGGTGCGAGTAGTTAATGAAATCCAAATCAACTGAAGAACAATTTTTGGACTTTGCCGGAGTTGACTGGTTAAATATTATCGATAAATTATTTATTGTTAAAAATTATTACTTAGACTTATTAAGTAAAGTTACTTGTAAATGTTATAAAATAACATAATATAACTAGTTTTTATTATTCATGAAATAAAATGAGAATTCGAACCTCATTCGTAATAAAAAGTTAATTATTATCATTATTTTATTTTAAAACACACTTTTTATATTATTATTTCAGTCTCATGTAGGATCAGACATCTCTACATTTTTCTGTCAAATTATTAAAATATTCTGTAAGATATTGTCTGAACAAAAAATCCATATAAAAACTATTTTAATTTTAAACACTAGTTTTAAATATTGTATGTTAAAATAAAAAATAAACAAAATGGCATCTTTTAGTGATAATACGGACAGAATCTACTTCATAATATATTAAGTATCTAATGGCATTGGTATTTTTGGGCACACCATTAAATTATGGTATCACCCCCATCACTTAGCAATGCGGGTTAATTGATCGTATCTAAATTCTCAGTATTCTGGTTGAAAAAATTTAATTAATTGAGCTATTTCATGTTAAGGATTATAAGAATATATTGACAAAAAAAACTATTGAAACGGAATAAGCCTCTTTTATTTATTTATTTATATCTTTTCCACTTTAAATATATATCAGCTATTATGTACGTTATAGGTACTTGTCAAAAGCATTTTTGTAAAGACAGTCTCCAACTTAATGCTAAGGCTACGAGGGTTCCAAACGCGCCCTGGTCTAAGAAGAACGTTTTATTGTGGTCACTGTTTCATACACTTCAAAATATTTAATAAAAAAATTGGAAAAGGAATAGAAGGCCTTATGATTTTGGAAATGTAGAACTTCAAAAGTAAAATGTCTTAAAAGAGACCAATAAGAGATGACACAAAGCTTCCTATCATTCCATGGATTTAGAGGACCAGCTCATCGCGTTGCCGAGTGCCTGGAACTTGCGACCCAGGTGTAGGGTCTCCTTTAAAAAGCGCATACCTTCACTGTATTCCTCTCTTATTTTTATAAGTATAATATAAATATTTTAAATCTTGTGTTATTATTACTTAGAAAACATCTCTCTCCTTCAATGGTATAAAATTTCTTATCGGATTCCATTCTTTATGTGAAACGAGTATATATAGACTGGCGAGAAAGTAGTCTAGTCTGTCTAATAGTCACTATTTGTATTAAAATTAGTTTAATAAGAACAGTTTAGGTAGGACCAAAGAAATATAGATAAATTTGTATATATTGTTATTTTATAAAATCGATGTCTGTTCGTTTAAACGAACTAATCTTCGAAATTACCGGATGAATATTTGAAGTCTTTCTGTTTATGATAGACAGGTTCATGAGGAAGGTGTATCTAGTAAATTTTAATTAGAAATAAAACTATTTTATTTGGATTAAAACCCGCGTATAATTTGTGTGTCACAGACGCTTACATCTCGTCTACCCGTGAACACGTTTGCTGCAAAGCATTCGAAACGTCAGGTTAAAATTAAAATGTAACCAATTTATACGTGAGTTTTAATCCGTAAAAAATAGTTTTATTTCAAATGTGTACTCGTGAAAATCTAAGAAAAAACTTAATTTTAATTATGTTAATAATTAATAAAACCGTTTATACACGGGTGGAACCACGAGTAACAGATAGTTTATTTATTAAACTGTGGAACAATACTTAATCTATATTTATAAAAAAAAAAACTCAAAAGATTTATTTATCTATGCGTCTACTTAAGACTTCTAAGAATTTAAATTAAGTTCTATCTTCAACCAAATCACTTTTAAAATCTCTTGTAAATTATATTCAAGGATTTTCAAGCAATTTAAATAATTTATACTTGCTGCCGGTTCTGTGAATACTGTATCATGATTCACGACTTTTTTTACCTTAGATAACATAAATAAAAATAACTTTGCATAAGCGAGAAGTTTGTTTGTCTAAACTCACTAACTCTGGAAACTACCGGATGGATTTGAAAATTATTTCTATTAATGATAGAAAGGTGTACGAAAAAGGCTACAGGCTAGCATTAGTCTACTGCTGAGTTATTCCAATAGTAAACAAAATCATTCGTCCGCAGGCAAAACCGCGAGTCACAGACAGTATTAAAAAAAGCTAACAAAATTTTTTGTGTATCTTTACAACTTCGTTATTTAGCATTTACTATTCTGTTTACTGAATATTTTTTTATCTGACAAATTTTAGGTCCATTTGGTGTTTCAATAAGTAAATATTTATGTATGAACAAATAGATTACGGAACAAGATATACAATATATTTTATTATTCCATTAAAATTTTACTATTAATTAGAATATTTTCAAAACACAAAAATATGTGAAAAACAAATCATATCAAAAAAGTCTAATTTCCTCAAGTTTCTCGAAGAACTTGGTTTTCATCTTGATGAGGCCGAGAATCCAGTCAGGAGCCAACAGAACATGGCGTACGTCATGATCCCAGCGGTGACCTTCCAGCCTGAATGTCATCTATAACATTATAATAAAGCAAATATATTGAATTAATATTTAATTTATACCACTCTTTTAAACAGACATATTTTTAAATAGTCATGCATGATTAGAATTATATATATATATATATATATATATATATATATATATATATATATATATATATATATGGAAATTTGTCCGTTTAGTTTCGAACTCATTAAAGGTTCAGTATGTTTATGAGCTCAGTACATGGCGAAATCGCGAAACAAAACTAATTGGGCAAATTACTATAAAATTAACATAAGAACATTCAATGAAATAAATATAATAAGCCAACATTATAATAAATTATAAAGAAAAATAATATATAAAATATAAATACATAAAAGTCACTTGTACCAGCTTAGTCAGACATATTATATAAACTCGGGAATAAACCATATATCAATAACAATATATTATATGACGCATTGTCAATATTATTAAATAATAACCAACAGAATAAATAATCTGCTGTATTTTCTGAAAAACAAACAGTGACTTCTAATTCTTTATAAGTCTACTTTATTCACTTACTCACATTTTTCTTCTAAGAATAGATAACTAGATATACTAGTTTTTAATTGAACATAATCTAGATATAGTCTAGGCCAGGGATGATGAACCAATGGCACACGTGCCACAATTGACACGTTTGAAAATTTTTATGGCACGCACAAAAACAAAATAATTGTAAAAGATTGATTGATAAAAAATATTTAAAGAAAATTGTTTTAATGTGTTTATTTAATTATATTTACGTTTAATTTCATCAGGCTAACATTACGAATGAAATTTTTTGTCTGTGGCACGGACACCAAAAAAGATTCGCCATCTCTGGTCTAGACTAAACCTCTTTTAAGGTTTTAACCTGAATTGCTTGAGCTATATTCGAGAATATTACTTTTTTTATAACTTAAGATGCGTCAAATGTAAAAAATACAAAAATTATTTGGTATAATTTTTTTTATCTTTCTAAAAAAACTCCCGCATTAGATATCAAAATCCTAAAAACGCGGGGTTTTTACAAACAGAGATAACGAGGCTCATACTCAAAACATAATGAAATTGCAAAATTGTCCCATTTGGGAATAGAATCTAGTATGTTTAGCTCAGCGATCAAAGCTAACATACAAACACGCTGATAAATTAAGATTACATTAAGATCAGGGTCAAATCAAACAATTCTAGTTTCAACTGGATATAGTTAGTTATTTATTCAGCATTTACTCTTGTGTCAATGAATAGCAAAAATATTTAAGCGTTATACAGTACTATTGTTACTAATTTACTATCCCAAAAATAAAATACCCATTTCGATAAATTACAAGTAAAATAATTTATTTCTCGACGTTTCAGCTGAATTTCAGCAGCCGTAGTTATGGAATGACTTTACTGGGAAAGGATTTATACACGAATATACCCGATACTATAGTTTAGAAAGAACAAGTATTGATAGTTTAAAAACATTAATTAAATGTCCAGTCTTTACCATTGGTACACCCTTGATCTCAGGAGGCTCCACATGTTTATTCTGAACCCTGAAGAAGACAGATGCTGTCGCTTGAGGTATTGGATAAGCAGCAGTTGGTTGACTGAAGATTGCCTAATTCGATAATCGTTTAAAAAAACACTTATTACAATTCATCTAGTTACTACAAGTTGTTACTAGCGATTCTTTCCACGACACAAAAATGTATTCACTTAGCAAATTTGTTCTACAGGTAACCATTTTTACCTAACAAAAATCTCATTGCACAAATTAAACGGGTTAGGGTCAAAAGGCCAATCTACGTATTTATTAAAGAACTTTTGACATCGATTGAAAACTTTTTTAACAATGGAAGATGATTATACCCTCAAAACCTTGAAATTTACACCATTTTTAATATTAACAGCAACATCTTGGTTTTCCTGACGTAATTATTCATATATAATTTACCTCAAAATAGTAATACTGTGAGCATTCGTCCCCAGAAGCGCCCATGTAGTTGAGCACGTACATAAATGTATTTGTTAGGTGCCATTTCTTTTCTATAGTATGTTTTATCAAATTTTCACTGGTAATGGCCAAAGGACATTTGAGACTTGTTAGGACAACCTTCCCTTGAGGTGACAGAGGGTCTCGACTAGCTGGAAGAGAGTTTATTATATTATCTTACGCTCAAACATGAGTTTTATATATTAAAAATATGTTTAAAAGAACCAGCATACAAGATATACATAAGAAACAATATGTTTATAAAGTGTAAGCAAACAATAAACCCGTTTGAGAATATTATTTACAATGTTTTTCTATCATGACATTGTTATTTTTCCTTTGTGAAGTTGTTATATAATTACTAATTGCTGTCAGTCATGTAATTACTACTAGAACATTCTTAAAACAATTAAGCATTCATATTCGTAATCCAGTTTCAGTACTTTAATTTTCGATCTCAAGATTTGCCCAGGTGCTAATGGGTTGGAAAACAAGGCCAATAGCTTCATTCTTTTCTTTCTTGGATTGACAGAAAATTGTTTTACTACCAACATACCAATCAAGATATAATACATTGATTATTAGATAGAACTAATAGACAAAATAATTCAAATATTTATGTATATGTTGTTGTAAGCCATCTATACACTAGTTCTTACTTGCGGTTCCACCCGCGGACGAATGATTTTATTTACTATTAAAATAACTAAGAGTAGTAGCCCAACAGAGATACCATACCAAACTTGCCTTGAATATATGAAATTATTTTTAGTTTTCAAACAAACAAACTTTTCCGCTTTATAATATTAGTATATACAATATAGTAATAATAATTATATTGATTATAGTGCCTTAACAAATAATATACATACTAGCGAGTTGTTTCAGGGTTTGTCTCTCTCCCAGGGACTCCTTCGCTCTGTTCAGAACTGACACCACAGTGTCTATTGCTTGTTCGTCGTACGACTTAAGGTGCGGTAGATTCATATCAAATATTTAATTTACAATGTATAGAAATAATTAAAATGTCTGTAAATGTTACGTCACAAGTTGATACAAGTGTCACTGTCACACTGTCATTATAATACAAAGGTTTTATAAGAAATTAAATAAAAATGAAGCCATTAATCCAAAAAAAAATAAACAGAAATTAAATGAAACATTAAAAAAAATTGTCTGTGTGGGACAATTTCTCTAGTTTCAATATTGTTAATGTCTGTGTGGCCATTTGTCATGCTCTTATGCTTCCCCTAATAATTCATGCAAAGAGGGAATGTTAATCACACCATCAGGTTTTCGATATGCTCGTTTTTCCCGCTTTTAATATAAGTACAGACCTATGTATTTGTTTATTAATTTATTTATATTCCACTTTGAATCAATACCAGTGATCACTTGTGTACGTCATGAAAATGACAGAAGGACCTATTTTGACACCATACTTATTGAAATTAGCCTTTCTGTTGAGACACTCTCTAACTTTAAGCTAAAAGCTAAATGAATTTAAAGCATGATCTTTTCGAATTTCACAGAAATAACTTAATATACCTCTATCAATTAATACGTCATTTTAAAGTCGGTTAATACATAAAATTCCTTCACGGAAATGTCATTACAGATCTATATATTGTAAATATAAAATTCCTGTCTTAATATAAGGTTTTTCTAGTATATGTTAATACTAAATACGGAACTGAATGCGGATAAAGAGAAATTCGTCAGTAATGAGTCATGGAGGCGCTAGCACCAGTGCTACGTTTTAGTATCTGACGCATAACATACATTATTTATCATTAAATAATAATATTTACCTACCTTAAATATATACTAATTATATATAGGAAATGTTAATACTTATATACTTATATACGTAAGTATTAAAGTATTTAAGTATTTTTTGAATGATTGAAGTATTATACTTCAATCATTCAAAAAATAACTTTATGTTGTCAACTTTAAGATTGATTTTGACTTAAATATTTTTTGTTTTCATGTGAGAAAATTTCCAAAATACCTTTTTTAAAATCTAGAAAATTATTTCATTCAGTGACAAAGAATAAAAACTATTTCAACAAAAAAAAACATTTTAATATTTGTCTGTTTTGATAAAACTGAGATAATATTATTTGCATGTAAATTAAAATTGTAAATAGAGATAAATAATATCAGAAAATAAGATCTTAATTACTGTTTACAGCAACTATTACATACTAGCTTGTCCTGCGACTTCACTCTAACAAAAAATATTAAAAAACAATAATTTAATAACATACATCTTAATATGGTGGATATGGTAGAAATATATAACAAAAAAATTATATTAAATATAATCATCTTGCTGTACTCACGTAAATATTATGACGGAATCACGGCGTGAAAAGTTCACGCTGCGATTCTACCATGCTCTGAGCGCTCGAGTATCAATTAAAACCCCGAATGTTTTCGAAACTAGTTAGTAAATTGCGATATTATTTACGTAATTACTACTAACTTACGTAATTTTTAATACTATTACATTTTTTATTCTAATTGATATTAAATTTATAGGGAGGTAAAATTTTCAAACATTTTATATTGTATTCGTGACATACATACATACATACACGTCTTATGTTACGTTGAGACTCGCTCAGGTGTATGAATCACAACACAAAAACAAAAATACTGGAAGAGATTCTAATAGTACTTTATTTTTTTATAAAAAGTTTTAAAAAATCTAATACAAAAATACCAAAAATAAACAAAAAAATTAAAATAAAACAGTATGATGATATTAGATATTATTTTGTATCATTAAATAATTAATATATAATCATAATACTATACTACTATTAATATTAAATAATCAGAATTAATCAAATAGAACAAAGTCAATAAAAAATACATAAAAAACGAAGAAGCACGAATATGTAAATGAAGGCGTATCCAGTTTCGTGGATCTGTTCTGCGCTCACGCAAGTGTCAGTCGACCGACATTGTCCCAAGTAGCAACACTTATCACATAGTTTATAATTACTAATATTATAGTGCAGTGATGGGTGTTTTTGGGTGTTTAACAACTAGAATAACACCCACAGCCAGTACAGAAGTGTTCAGTTCAAATATTAGCTCGAATATGAGCTCAAATACATCTATTGATCAACCAGTAAGTAATTAGTATATTATTCTTAATATTATTTATTATAATATATTTCTCATGATGATTATTAATGTACACTTTCACTTCTTTATTGTGTTCAGAATGTATAATATCATGTGATTGTTGTTTATTGTTTCTTAACTTCAAAGAAACTAAACATAGGAAATAGATTAACAATGTTATTAACTTAAGTCTTATATTAAGTTTTTACGTATATATATAATATAAATAAATGAATATATATAATTATTATAAAGTTTGTTTGTTTAATCGAGCTAATCTTTAAAACTATAAGATGGATTTGAAGAATTCTTTCTGATTATGATAGACAGGTTCATAAGGAAAGCTATATATATATATATATATATGGACTATCCAGCATTTTACTGCTTTTTAGTAAATAAAATCATTCGTACGTGGATAGAAACAGCTAGTTTTTAATACGAATTGATTTAATATATATATTATTTGTGTATTTTGAACAAATTGATCATATATATATGATATATATTTAATGTTAAATAAGTACTATAATTATAGGCAACGTCGTTTGTATATAAATAGTATATCCTGGCTATTATTCAATTGAAATCCTCGTTAAGAGGTTATTATCTGATTGGTGGTGCCCTTCATTCATAAAGGATGTGTAACTTGTATTGTGATATATTTAAAAGTAGTATCTACAGGTAGGTCAGCTGATGTGAGGTGATCATATTGTGTCATATACTGCATTATGAAATTAGACTTAAGAATTAATATTATATAGACAAAGATCAAAAACGCTAAAGAAAATTTAGTATTTTGAATCTAGTGACCCATGTCTATTATTATATATAATTACTGTACGTATATACTATCGCAATTGGACCAATTGGTTTCCAAAACGTCCAAGGTTCCTCATCAGCTCGGAGCATGGCGGAGTCACATCATGAACTGTTCATGCAGACTATTACAAATTCCGAGAAATAAACGCGAATACAGCTGTAAAAAAACGTATATATAATATATATGTTTAATATTATAAATATGATATACATTTGTTTGTCAACGAATTATAGTAAAGTTCCAAATATATTCATAAATAATTTTGCATTAAAATAGACTGGTAAAGAATAGTATCTACATTTTATCCTAGGAAAAACTGTGTTCGTAGGAAAAACGTTTAGCAATTCATTTGTCACGAATAGGCATAGGAAACTATAAACATCATGAACTTATAATTTGCCCGTGAACATTCACGCCGCGATTCCACCGTGATCCGAGCTCTTGAATAAGGGCCCATTACGAATCCCAGGGCTTTCACGAAGGTTTGAAACTAATCGTACCAATTCAGATAGTATTTATGTGAGTACAGTCAGATAATTGTATATAAGTTTCTAAGTATATGAAACGCCTGTTTGAGTTTACCAATATTTATTTTAAATAAAAAAATGATTTAAAAAACAAATAAGTACTAGTATACATAAGTTAGATATAAATATTATTGTAAAGCATGCATCAGCAAAATTGCTTCAATGTATATACTTAATCTCTGTATAAGTGAACAGTATGTTCTTCATGAGAAATAAATATCTTTAAACCTATTTTGAAATTTGTATAACTAAACTAAACAATTGCAGTAATTTTTAAAGATTTTTTAAGTCTAGAAATAAATGTGTTCAGCAGGAAAATTGTAAGCAAAAACTTTAAAAGGTTATCCACAAATACCTAAGAAGAATATATGAACACTGCCTTAAAATGAATCATTTGGCTTCTACCTGACTTTTTACAGGTTTTTTTTCCTCTTGGTTGAATTCACGTTTCCGTTTCCTCTCACGTTATAATATTTGAACGACTTTATTTCTTTAAAACGTCACACAAATTATAGGCCTTATCCGCATATCTTAAAGTAATATTACAATAATTATATTTTCAATTTTCGTACCAAAACTATATGTTTTACTCAAATTTCTGCGATTTAGTCTTGTTGAGGTGTTACTAATTGCTCGTTTTCTAGAAACTTAAAGTTGCCAAACAAATATATTGAAATAAACCTTTTTAATAATATGTAGGTTACAAGAGTCCATAGTAGACCACCAGGTGTAGCAAATCCAGGGAGGAAGAGCTACTGGTGGTATCGTGTGCCTTCTCGGACTAAAGAGCATGAGACTTAGAACAACGTATATTTGATCGTCTTAAAAAACCATAAAAAATCGTCCCTCTAAGAAATTACTCCCCTTTCGATCCCCTTAATTAAATCCTATATTAATAACTCAATTTTCGATCTCATCGGTTTGAATACCCACAAGTTACCCTATATTAATACATTTAATCGTTTTTTTCAGTAAGTTTGTTTTTTTTGTTTTTAAAATATTTTATTTTTTAAATAATATATTAATGTTTGGGAATTAATGATATACTTTAATCAAGACTTTGCACATACTTCGGAAAGAATCAATATATATTTGGTCTCAAAAATTACTTAATAGGAACATGTATTATATTATATATTAAAACATATAATATTACAGTTACGTGGCTTAAATAATAATTATTACTTATGTTCTTATTCAAGTAATATGTTTAATTATGTAAGAAGTTATCTGTCAGTCAAATATAATAAAAGCGCGCCAAAATCATGATATGGTGCAGTCCCATTACTATGAGAAGTTTGAAATTATCACAGATAAAAAATAAATTATTAGTGAACCATAGTCTAGTAATATTCTAAAAAATATAATATAAAATAGGTTTTACATAATTTAAATGCATTTTTTATGGTATTTTAGAGGAAATCTTGTTTAGAATAATTAGTTATTATTCTATACTGGGTTATTTTTAATTTTTTATTTGTGGTCACATGAATAACAAAATAACAAACAATAATACAGTTATTTATTAATAAATGGTTATATTTACTGTACGGATACATAATTCTCTTATCGATGTGTCAGTTTTATGAGCAGCATATTAATAGTATTAGAAAAGTGTATTTAGTACCCTCCAAGGTTGATTGAAGCCGCCATTTTGTTTATTAATTACAAGGTCAATTAGGTTATAATATATTAAATATATATAAAAATGCTGTTAGTGTGTTAATTGTTAATATATATTTTTTAATTCATTATTTTGGGATTAAGAAATTAAATGATCGCAGCATAAGTGTAATAGGTTTGACACTTGACGTGAAGACATTGACAGATTTATTTTTATCATAAAATGTCAAATGAAGGCGAAGGTGCATTCTCTTACGTCATAGAACTGTCTTGAACAACTTATTTCTGAAAAAAATTATTCTTATAGACAGGCAAGTTGTATTAAGGTTGCATTAAAATATGAAATAGATTCTATAACAGACAAAAATATTTATGAATATTATTCAGTCCACACATGTTGGATGAACCAAAACAAGGCGAGGAATCTGGATGCCTTAGAATTTTTTTATGATATGTAGGTCTTAATGTGTGTATGTATCTATGGAACAACCTTGTATGATGCGTACCAAACATTTATTATACTTTGTAAAAATGCTTATTCCAAGATTCAGAACATGCACAGACTTTGATACTTAGTTAAGATATTATATAAATAAAAGTATCTCGTCTATTCGTGTAGCATTTATACCTTAAAAAATAAATTAATATAAATTAGAATATATTTTTATTTATATAAAAAATGTATATTTTTAAAATTTTCAATAATTTGATTTCTTACT
Source organism: Mechanitis mazaeus (assembly GCA_959347395.1). Lineage (NCBI taxonomy): Eukaryota > Metazoa > Arthropoda > Insecta > Lepidoptera > Nymphalidae > Mechanitis > Mechanitis mazaeus. The sequence continues at coordinate 12,120,323 of OY365756.1, read as the reverse complement.
TTTCATTTATTGCTAACAAAAAAAAAAATAGTTTTTACTTCACTAATTATATTTACAGTTGAAAAAAGCGTATTAAACGTCGTTCCTGACTTTGATGGTATTTATATTTTAAAATATACTTATAAATAAAAAAATATTTCTTTGAATTTACATATTTTCCACGTGTTTTTTTTTTGATGACTCACCATGACAACCCCATTCAAACTACACGTAACAATTATATGTATTCATATATGTGGAAATTGTGAATGTGTGCGTGATGTGATTTTCAAAACTTTTCCTTCCTTTGTCTCATAACATGATATTTAAAAGTTATGACATACAATAAATTTTAAATAATTTTAATATATTTAAAAAAATAGGTAATATTTTTATTTTAGGACCATTTGGTATCATCAAATTCTAAAAATTGCATAGCTTAAGAAAATTTATATTTCTATATTATAATAACTTAACTTTTAAATCTTCGAGTTTTTGGTAAAAAAAAAAGTGTAACATTACTAAAACTTAGATTCAGTATTAAAAGTTAAAGTAAGATTGCTGTAATATTACTTTAAGAGGTGATGGTAAGACCCAAAAAGGTTATAAAAACCTGTCGTTACCATATCAATAATGGATAATATTTTAATATGATCTGTATTACAAATTATATACATTTAGATTTTTAGAACTATGTATTTTATTATAATTTTTCTTGTATTATATATCTATATAATACAAGAAAAATTATAATAAAATACATATTTATTTTTACATCTATATGATGACGTTAAATACTCCTTAAATAGACTTGGCGGTTTAATAACAGATAATACAGCCACAATTATTTTAATTAAATAGTTTTACAATGAATCTGTCATAATGACGTTAGTGATAATTGGCGCCATTTCTAATGTAAGTTATTTAGAATTGCGTTATAGGAATACTTCTAATTGTATAATTCCAAAAACTATCTAATTACTTATTAACGGTCCAAGTTCATTATCAATCGAGAGTTAGACAAGTGGCATTCGAATAGAATACATAATGTATGGATTTGACTCAAGGTAACGCTTTTTTTTTAATAAATACGACAAACAACTGCCATTTAGCTATTGACTTTATGTACCGAGTGTCTTTAAAACAACTTAATCATTCAAACGTAAGATCGACGCCATCTCTTGGAATTAATTGGAACTTTATTTTTTTCATACAAATCCTGCACTATTTTATTTCGAACAATTTATTTTAATGAAAATGATTAATTAACTGACACATTATTTATATTTTATGCAAAAATAAACTTTCATATAAATACATCTATTGTAAATAAAAAGCTGTCAAATATTATATTTCTTTCTCTATAGTTGCCTATAAATAATAATGGAACTTCATAGACGTGCATGAGTAAAAATTTATTCTGTTTTTGTAAGTAGTACTCGCATACTAAGCTAATTATTATTAAGATCAAAATTTCAATCTTTTTCTCGACTTACATCGAGTACCAACAATCTGTAAATTGAGTTAATAGAAAGTTTATTTAAGGTTGATTTTGATATCGGATTGAAGATCAATTATTAATTTCGTTTTATGATTAAGGGTATTTTACCGTTTGGTACTCATAGCATGCATACATTCTGTATGCAAGGGTAATAGGGACTTTACCCAGATATAAAGAATTGCATATTATATTTATATATGTACATATAATTAATGTTCATTTACAAAGAATGACCGACTGGTTAATTACCGTTTTGAAACAAATTGACATCTAATATATATGTAATATATGTTATATTTTAAAGTAATATATTATTATGTTGTTTATGTATTTACCATACATTTTGTTAGTTTTCCCATATTTTGCATTATTGCTTATCCACCATGACGGAGTGAGTACGTGTCTTTTAAATTATTTTTGTTTTTAATATATATGAGTGTTATTTTTATATAAATATATACTAGTATTATACTTATAACAATATTGTATTATATCATATTATTATATATAATTATGAGGCTGTACTCACTTGAAAGCACCCGGAATCAGCCCGATAAGTTTCGTGTATTAATTTCATCAAGGTCCCGAGTGAGCTCGTAGCGACTGGTATAATATATATTTAGCAATTTTGTTTTTAATTTATTTGTTTGATTATTTACTAAATTGTCGAAGTTGTAAAAGGTATTTTTAGTTCCAATTATAACCGTAATCTTGCTCTGATTTGTTATTTATTCTAATTAAAATTCCCTAAAGATTTTAATTTCAAATGAAAGAAAATAAATAATGAAGAAAAGGATAAAAAAGAGAATTTTTTTAAATATTTTAACATTTTCCTAACTTAACGGTAAGACAAGATGTAGGTATCTGTCATCGACTTAGATAATTTATCAGATGGGTGAAATCAACAAAATAGTTTTATTCAAATGTAAAAATACTTGTGAAAATATTATTTACTCGAGAAATTAATTAACATTATTGGACCAAATTTAAAATTGACAGCTTACCGTCTCCTGGAAATAAAAATACCTAATACTTTTTTTTTATTATTGGAAATTCTTCAAAAGAAAATCGTCAAAAGATACTTCTGTCTGTCTGTGTCTTATTGTATTGGTTTTATTAATAGTTACGGTTTATAACAAATGAAGTTATTTCACGAAGTTTGGCTTGCGTTTATTTTGTTTATTACATGTAACTTACTATATTATTAATTAAAAATTTAATTAGAAACATATAAACAACTGTCACTGGATAATGTTAACGATTACTATTTAAATTAAATTATTATTTTTATTTCTTTCATTCTATGCTTTTAAAAGCACTGTTGGACAAATAGACAATGGAGCTGGTGCATTGTTTTTTATGTTAAAAAAAATATATATTAAGACTCAAAATAGATGTAACAAGCTTTAATTCTTATGATCAATCATTAAAATATAATTTCTCTTGACAATATACCAGAAAATCAAGTCCATCAAAATCGTTACAGTCCAAGAATCGAAAAAACCAAAATTACTTATTTCATATAATTACTGATTTAAAAACAAGATCGATTTTGGTTCAAACAAACTATATTACGTGAATCGAATGTTGTGGCATATTTCCATTTTAGGACAAACTAATTTTACCTAGGCTTCTTCAAATACGCCATGAGATAGAAACACCCAGTTTGTTTGTAACCTAACCTAATAAGAATTATTATTTTTTCAATTATAAAAATTATTATTTTCCAATTTGTCTATAATCGCATACAGGAAGAACTAGAATAATCTAGGCAAAATTATTTTGTCCTGAAATCGGGTTTGGTCGGTAACATACAAAAATAAAAAAATAATAGGAAATAATCAATATTTTTTATCAAATATATATGTTTTGTAATTATAGCAGTTTTCACCTCCAATGCTTCCAAAGTATTTTTTGTAGGTTAGTGTTGTTGGAGATATGATTTTAATATTATTTAAATATACGATGTAAATGTAAATAATTAAAAGATTTTTTTATGTTTATAGTATTAACTTAATCTTATGTAGATATCATGTCACCCTTGGATTTTATTTACTATTAAGATAACTAAGAACGGTATGAGAAGCATGTTATACTCCAACAATACAATACAATATAGCCTTCCTCATAATCTTCATAATCAGAAAAAACTGTTCAATTCCATCCGGTATTTTCGAAGATAAGCGCAGTTAAACAAACAAATTTTTCCACTTTATATTATTAATTACATGTATACACACAGATCTGACCTAGTATAAGGGCCTTTACAATAAACAATTATTTCATAGAACAGAGACTGAAATTCACAGTAATTATTACAAATATTTGTACAAATACGAATATTACTCTTTCCAATGACGCAATTGACTAGCGTAATTTCTTTATAAATTAGTAGTCAATAACATTTTTGGTAATCAATATATTTATTATGCTTATAAGTTCTAGGAATGGAACTTTTTTTTATTCCAGGAATTAAACTTTTCTTACCTTAAATGTTTTTTACAATTTATATTTAATATTTCTATACATTGACTTGTATACTGACAAACATCTATTTAGTTCAAACTTATAAATAGAGTTTGTCTGTTTATAATTAATTACAGATATTATTGACGGACATTGATTTACTGATTTATAATTAAATTTATATGTGCAAGACAAGATAACAAGAAAATATGTAGTTGCCACTAGTGCTACTCACCAAGAGATGGCGCTTTAAAAAAAAATTTTGTTTTTGTTAGAAAACTTGTTTATCTTATACATCTAATAATAAAAATCTAATATTAGAATAAATTTGATAATAAAATTGTTTATGGCGTGTCGTTTGTACTAAAGTATTGAATATAAATAATGTTTAAATAGTTAAGGAAATAAAAGATTACTAATGAATTATTATTAAAATTAGATATACCAAAAATATTGACAAAAACCTACTTCTAATATAAATTAGGTCAATATGGTTTTTTAATGTTAGGTTGGGTGTGGGCAAGAATGGCGGCTGAGGGTTTTGGCGGGAATCTCATATGCGGGATATATTGTCTGTGACATAAATTCCATACAAATCCATCCTATACTTAAAATAATTGGTATAAATTATAACATTAATAAGATACAAAGAGTCTTTTCATAAGTTAGTTTGTATTATTACTTTGTATATAAACCTCTTATTATTACGCAGAATTTAATATGTTATAGAACTTTTTGGAATTGCGACGACATTGTAATTTGTAACAATATTTAAAAAACGACAAGTTCTCATATGATTATTATATATTACATTCAGTATATAAATGTGTATGTTAATTATGTTATGATTTTTTTTCTTATTACAAAATGTAAAAAAAAATTGTTAAACTTCAATCCATTTAATAAAAAATATAAATGATTGAAATTTGTTAAAAAAAATTTTTATTATGTTTAAAGAATATAATAAATTTATTTTATTAACATACTAAAATACCTGTGACTATAAGAAAGTAGATTTCATTCTATCTTATTTTTTAAACTTAACAATCGACCATTTTAGATATTCTCTGATTCTTTTGTAGTTAAAATGAATTTAAACAGAGATGTATCAGTAATTTATTTAACTGAGATCAGCTGATAAACGATAAGGAACCATTATCAAATACATTTTGAGTTATACAGGTATTTGGGATGGTTTTATGCAATACAAAATATATTGTTTATTTTTTTTTACATATAAAAATTTTGTTTCTTTTTGCATGAAACTCGAATTTAAGTAAAAAAAAGTATTATAATATGTAACTGCTATAAATATAGTAAATATATATTTCATTAAAATTAAAACTCGATTTTAGTTTGTCTGTTTAAAAAACGTTATTAACATTTAAACTAAAATAACAAGTAATTGCTTTAAACAATAAAAATACATCAAAGTTGTCCATTAAAACAAAATCTTGATTTTAATATTTAAAAAAATTGTTGTGCACATTTTAAATATCACCATTCTAGAAGATTATAGATAAACTGCCAACAACGACCGAAGTTATATTATTGCTTTTACATTTATCAAGCGTGACTTATGAGAAGTAATTTGTTAGTTTAACTTCAAAATAACAAAAAAAAATACCAAACTTAAAAAAAAGTACAAAATAATTTGTTTTTGTTTTCATCATTCCCTCAAACCCTCAAAAATATATCAAAGTTTAAAAAAAGTTCAAAACAATTTGTATTTTTTATTATTTAAAAGTTTTTTTTTTATAACTTCATTCGAACCCTCAAAAATATATCAAAGTTTAAAAAATTTAAAAAACAATTTGTTTTCTTATTTTTTTTTTAATTTAACTTTTTTATAACTTCATTCAAACCCTAAATATATACCAAATTTTATAAAAACGTACAAAACAATTAGTTTTTAATTATTTCAAAGTTTACTTTTTTTTTAATCGGGTCACAGTCCACAGGTAGACCGCATTTTAGGTTTAATTTAAATTCCATTTAAGCTCTATAACAACCGGTTTTACCCATTACTGAATCATCATTACTTTAATATTACTTTATAAATGATGGACATTACAATTAATATTTATTACAAGTTTATCCTTTGGTTACGTTACACATACAAATATAGTAAACTAGTCAAGTATCGATTACTTTTTAATTAGTTTTATATATTATATTAAATCTAGTTTTTTATAATATTATACCAAGTGTATGGAAATGGTACATTTAAATGTATTTCGTGCTAGTTTGCATGAAATAAAAAAACAAACTCACAAAACAATGGATACTTTACAGGTATTTAATTACTATTTTATTACTATTTCCTTTTTGCAAGTAAAGAGAAGATTATGTATGAAAAGGTTATCATTAATATATAATTAATTTTTTATCTGTCATCTGTCAAAAAATAATAACAATGTCAAAATATGTTTCTGTATTTCTTTGTGTATTTAAAAATAATTTATTTAAAATTATTAAATATTTATGTATTGAAATATAATAATGTTTTGTGATAACAAATATTTAATTCTCACGAAAAAAATTGTTAAAAATGGTAATCCCCGAAATTGAGTCTTCAATACTATATCTGTGTATGATTTAAGCGCGAACTTACTTGCGAAAAGATAAGATAAAATAATTATATTAGTAACATATCTTTATCACTGATTCAGTATATGTGTATTGATGACAAAAATATGACGTAAATTGTAACGGAAATTTATTGATTGTTATAAAAAAGTGTTTTTAATGACTCGATACAATTACTCTTACGGAACGATGACGGTAAATATATCTATATATTCATTTTCTATTGTAATTTCTTAGCTGTGGCATAATTATTGAGGTGAGCGAAGCAATGCTCGTACTGGTCAATAGTGTGTTTCGTTACTAATGCTACTCCTCCTAGACAAATAATCCTAGGATGTCGAAAATTGGCAGAGTTGTCGAGGACAGTGACTTATAGGTCCTGAAGCTTTTGGGGACATTTGTGATTGTAGTTTTTTATTAAATATTCAAAGTGTGTCCCATAGAGTTAACATGTGAAACCTTTCAAATCATCTTCTTAGTCTTGATATTATAGCCACTATTTATTCAGCTAATTTACAAGTATGTGAAACTCGTTCAGCAACAATACTTTGCTCAGCTCCACCCGCCGTGCTCGGTGACACCTAGTATGTATTATCACATCGTCCTTAATTACGTATACAATGAATAATGAATACGTCAACGTAACCTACAACTCGCGTTACGATACTTACGTGACGTAGGTTGTAGTAAATAAAAGTTGTCTGCATTACGACTGGATACACCTCGTCAGCAATGACTCAGTCAATAATTTTCTCAGAATTATCAACATATTTCTATGAATTTATCCATTGAAATTCAAATTTATAAACATGTTATTATTCTCATATATATGTATATTATTTTGTTAATTATTATTAAAAGTATCATAATTTAGAAATAAAACAAACGATGAGCTAAAATAAATTTAAGATCGTAAAAACAACTAAAAAGATAGCATCGTTTCTTGGACTTTCTAAGTCGTAAATTACATCTGAAAAATGTCCCTGATTTTTCAATGTAATGTCTCAAATGAAGGTCCCAGTCGCCCTTAAAGGTCATTGGTCTCGTGGGGCGTGCAAGGACAACCAGTCAAGGTCAAGTCCTGCCACGGGGGTCGATAAATAACTTTGTTACTCAACTTGGTTTGTTTTCTCAACTTTATGGGTTCTTGATCAGCTTCACAATTTGGAATTTAGTTAGTAATTGGATGTTTTTTGATCGCTATAAACTAAACTAAATTACTAAGATTTTCACGTGTACACATTTGAAATAAAACTATTTATACGGATTAAAACTCGCGTATAATTTGGTTACATTTTGATTTTAATTCGACGTTTCGAATACTTTGCAGTAATCGTGTTCACGGGTAGAAGAGATGAAAGTTGTTGAAAGACGAAACGTTGGGTTAAAATCAAAATGTAACCAAATTATATGCGAGTTTTAATCCGTAAAAATAGTTTTATTTCAAATGTGTACACGTGAAAATCTAAGAAAATATTATTGATTTCTCTCTCACGCCCACAATAATTATAAGACGTGTATTTGTATAATATATACAATTCTATAGAAGTAATTGATATTAGTAAATTTAACTAGAACAAACTAAATTTCTTTTAAATAAAAAGTGAGTAAAAGTACTAAATATTTTATAAAAAAAATCACTAGACGATTTTTTATTAAATATGATCAAATTAGTATAAATAAATCAAATGTAACTTCAAAAAAACTAATTTCCAATTTGTTTTTATGTTATTATTTTTTTATTGCAGAGAAGAGACGTAGAGTCCCAGCTGTCGAATAACAAAAATGACGAAAAAGTTAATCAAATATGGTGGAGATTATTAGTAGATGTACCTATAGTATTATTTGGTAAGTACATTTCATTAAATTAAAACTAACCTTTTTATAACTCTATATCTTCAAAAAAAAATAAAAAAATTCTATACACCAATTTATATTTAATTTTATATCTAAAAATCCAACACTAATGACGAGCCAATATTTTTCCTAGAACTTATGAACGAAAAACTACAAATTAAAATATGAAAATTTGTGTTTCTAATTCTTAATACTAGTAAAATACCATTACTCTTTGTTATAAAACATTGTGTATACGAACCTTTATATGTCATAATAATCTAGAAAAACTATTTAACTTTCAACCAAATCATTAATTTATTTATAAATGAAATATCGTCCATTTGATTCTATGAAGACAAAAAACGAATGAACTGCATTGAGGTGAGGACGGTTTTAATGTTGCCAGTAATAAAATTATTCTGAGATACATTAAAAACGCCATAATCAAAATTCATGACACCCATAGATTAATGATTTAATACGTTTAAAAAATTATGTCATAAAAAATATGTTCGTAATAAAAAAATGTGTAAAATAATAATGATATATAAAAAATAGTATTATGTAATGATTATTAAAAAAGTAACCCTAAGAGTAAAAAGTAAAAAAAGCACATGTGACACACGTGCAGACCCCACGGTGACGCATGTGGCAGAATGCACGCAATCGCAGTCACCAAAAAAACAATGTTAACGAACCCATTGCTATATAAAAATAAATAATAACCTTTAATAAAACAAAGATATACTAAGTTAGGCTATTACTCATAATTTTTATTTATATTTAATATCAATTACTTGTAGATAATCTGTGTTAATAATGAAGATAATAGATATGATTCATAATAAATCTAATATGTGATACGAGAAACTATCTGATTAACAAAAATCGATTATTATAACAGAATCGAATAATATTTCATCTTATGGTCAAAATTATATTTTTTTATTCCAAAATAATCCCAATAATAATCACAAAGATCAAAGAAATATATTTCATCTGTAATTATAACCATAAATTCTATTTTTTATATTTCTTATTAGAACATCGATTCCTATGTATTAGAAACCGACGTCATATTATAAATGAAATTGTTATTAATTATTTTGAGTTATCGTCAGCTTTTTAATTATAACGTAATAAACATTTATCATATTGAATAACGACTTATTGGTGAAGATTACATAGTATTACTAGCGCCATCTGTTATCCAGTAGCTGTAGTTCCTACTGCAGTACGGTTAAGGTATTTTTATTTTAATTCATACAATAATAATCTACAAATTTAGGATTTTTTCGATAAATGTTTAAAAAAATATGTCAAAAATTTTGCTGTCCTAAAGTGATATCTTAATAATACAGATGGAATTCAATTTGCATACTTTAACAAAACTTAAAATTTTTTAACTATAAATAACTTTTTCTTATTAATAAAAATATTTTAAAAATAAATTATACATTCTTAACAAAAAAAATAAATGACATTACATAGTTATGTAATAGTTTAAATATTCTTAAGATAGAACAGGATATTGTACAAACAATAAAGGAAACTGCACTGTGTCGTAACAACACTTCACAGGCATATTGCAGCTCATGTGAATTAATTCGGAGAAAAGTGACTTTTGTTGTACTTGTTTAAACTTGAACAATAAGAGTGGGTGTTCCGTAAACGTGTAGTTTAATTAATACTCAAACATATTTAGTAGAATAATGAAACCATATTTTGATAGTTGACACCATTTTTAAACTGAATTTGATAAAATTCAAGATACTTATAGCATGTTATTAGAAAATCAAACTTATAAAACAATATTATGTTCTTTGCTGATAATAATAACAAAAACATTATGATAAACGGATATTTTGAATTCTCAACAATTACGCAATTGTACCATGTCCTGTCGTTTCGACATTGACTTTGAACTTAAAATGGCGGAAGCGAGGGATTGGTCAAATAAATTGGCTAACGATGGCTCGATGCTATTGGCCAAATGTCTTAATGTTATATTTGGATGAGTTTTTTTTATATATTAAAAAATAAATACATAAAAAATAATTAATTTTTATTTAGTATTTTAAAACTAACATTAAATTTTAATTTTAAAAGTTCATAGACATGTAACAAAGTATCAAATTCTAAAAGAAAGAAAATATCTTTAATCAATTTATGTGACATCCTGCACCGGCGCAGCTCGCTTATCTTCTTTATACTTATCTTATTTTCCGGTATATCTTCTTAATATTTCCTGGAAATATCAGATACAAGAACAAAGCGCAGATTATATCATAACATTATTTTTGACTTTCAAAGCTTCAAAAGCTAATTGGTTACGGATTATTGAAAACATATTTTTTTATATTTTGCAAATATTATTTGTTTTTTTTTCATGTATATTTAATAATATAATTTTTACATTACAAAATGTATATTGTTTTAGTGGCTGTCATATGTACACTTTTTGAATTCGGTTTCATCCCCCATCACAAAAGCGGATTCTTTTGCAATGATCCAGCTCTCTCTTATCCATTCACTGGAGACACCGTACCTACAGAAGTTCTTATTCCTACAACAATACTACTGCCCTTTATACTTGTAAGTATTTTAAATAGCAAAATCATTACCAAGGTGGTATTCAATATAGTGACATGACTCGAGTCAGTTTTTTAAAATCGTACTCGAGTGAAAAAAAATTTTTCTCGCATTCGAGTTACCAAATCAACTTAGCACTTTAAGTTGTTTTTGTCGCTTATGTATTTAATTGTAAATAACTATAAGTATTTAAGTAATTGCAATATGCAACTCGAGTGCCATTTTAATTCGAGTGACATTTCTACTCGAGTGACATTTTTTACTGGAGCGACATTTTTTATTCGAGTGACATTTTTTATTCGAGTGACATTTTTATTAGACATTTTGATTCGAGTGAAATTGCTTGAGTGACTGAAGTCAATAAAGCGCATTGTTTAGAGTAAAACCATTGTTTTGAGAGACTTGGCAATCAGCTGTCGTCAATTTTATAGATTTTTAAGCAAATTATCTAGTTAAATAACATTTTTCTTGCAGGTGTTTGTAACAGAATACATTTTATTTGACTCAGTATACACAACTCGTACCAAGCTACAGTATGTCACAAGACGGACGCTTGTGTTATATGGAAACTATCTCTATGGGATGTTTATCAATCTGGCGATTGTAGAAGTCATGAAGGGTCTGTCCGGGAATCCGAGACCAACATTCTTTGATATCTGCGAGCCGGATACTGCTAAAACTTGCAAAGGGTTAGTTGAAACATAGATATATAGATATCGATATCTTTATTATACAAAAAGAAAAATACACAAAGGAAAATAAAACAAAAAAAACTCAGATAAGTACAAAAAGCGGCCTTATTGCTAATAAGCAAATTCTTCCAGGCATAGGTAGAGGAAATGAGGTGCAAACGTATTTATCTAATAAATATAAAGTCAAAAGTGTATTACAACAGAATTCGAACTTACGATACAGATTCGTTCTGTCTAACTTGTGCTACCGTGTCGGTAGATATTGTATTTTTCTAAATATACATTTTTCAGGAAGTCAAATACTTTTCATGTTTGAGCGAAAAATAATTAAATATTTCATATCATTGTAAATTTCAATGATGATAAGGCTTTACCAGATATTTGTTATGTTAATACAATACGTAGTTTTATAGTGGCTTTTGGTTCTGTATATAATTTCTCAATTTTTTTTATGTTCACATAGTATTTTATTAGACTTTCACGAGTACACATTTGAAATAACTATTTTTTACGGATTAAACTCGCGTATAATTTGTTTACGTTTTAATTTTAACACGACGTTTCCAATGTTTTGCAGTAATCGTGTTCACGGGTAGAGAGATCTCGTCTACGTCAAACTATACGCGAGTTTAATGCTTAAAAAATAGTTTTATTTCGAACTTGGGTTCAATTTTTGGATGAGTTCTTACGTACAGCGCATAGTACAACGAAGGTTTTAAGTATATTAAAAATGTTGGTTGCTCATAATTGTTCTTATTTTCATTTAGATCAGAGTATGTAAGCACATTCAAATGCACGTCGAAGCGGTTCTCGTCGTGGTTCCAGAGTGACTCCTACCACAGCTTCCCGTCCGGACATACCTCCCTCTCTGTACAGTGTGGCTTTTTCATGGTGGTGAGTATCTGATGCTGTAAAAAAATATAATGAATATAAAAATCTCATTCTGGAAGAAATCATGAAAATTGTATTTTTGAAGTCAAAAGATTTTTTTACTTTTTGACAGGTATTGTATAAAAATATTTATTCAACACATAAAATTTATTTTAGAATTCAATAAATTCAATCTAATGTAGCTTAATATAATAAAAAACAATGTGTTGTCATATATCAATTATTATTAAAAATTTAACCAGGAATTACTTTCAACAAAATTCACGCAAAAAATAAGGTGAAAATCTTGTCCTATATGGCTTAAGTGTTAAAGATATGAAACTCATCAACACCATCCATACTTGTATGTACTGTACATTAAAGTACTTGCTTACCACCTACCACCCTGCAGTGCTACCTGCAGCTCCGCGCGTTCTCGTGGCGGCGGCGCTCGGTGCTGGCGGTGCCGTTTCTCCAGCTGCTGTCCTTGTCTTACAGCGCGGTGTGCTCGCTCACACGCATCAGCGACCACCGACACCACTGGTGGGACGTGCTGGTGGGCGCTGTGGTCGGGTTCCTCACTGTGTTCTATACTGTGAGTTATTTTTTTTTAAACCTTTCATTTGTGACTATGGTTATTATTTTTTGGTACTTTGATGTTAAAATTTCCATAAAATTTAATATTTATTCATTAGGTTCATTTATTCAAGAATTCATGTTTTTATTTTCAAATTAAACTAATCTTATTTATTATCAGCGTAAGCCCATTGTTGTCCCAGAAATTATAGCTGCACATAAATATAGGTTATGTTCTCGTTTTGAAGAGGCCGTATATGTCAAAAAAGAAAATAGAAAACAAAAAAATTCATAAAGGGTTTCCTCATATTAGCACCAAATGTACCTTAACGGCTTTTTTAATCAAATAAAAAAAGTAAAATGAAATTAAAATAAATCATAGGTTTCAACATTTCAAAAATATATGTTGAATGAACGTAAAGTTTTGAAGCTGACCCACTAGTAATACATAACTAAGTTAATATAAAGTAATTAGTAAAATAAACAAACCACTAACAAACTGGGTTTGAAACAAGGGATCGCTAATTGGACCCAACAGTTGTCCAAATTACATCAAAGGTCGTCAACAGAATAAACATTTGACATATGAGGTCATTCACCTACAAAGATTGAATTTTGAATTCGTTTTGAAATTTTAGATTTAAAAAAATATTTAATATTAGTTAATAAATTGCTTATAAACTTTTAATTTTTTTTTTATGCGAGTAAAAATATATTTTGTTTAAATAATTTTTGATTTAAAAAGATTTTTTATTATTATAATAAAAAATTATAAATATAATTTTAATATAAATATTTTTTAATATAATTTGTTTAATTGCTTACTCAATTAACTTAATGATAAAAAGAATATATTCATTTTCATTTCAGTATTTATTTTTAATATTCGTTTTTTTTTCACAGGTATGTATTCTATGTAACAATTTAAAGAAACGACAACTAAGGGATAATGATCTGGGACCAATGAATGGAAGAGTCGAATGTTTGGGGAATAAGAAACAATTTTTTAGATCGATGTTTAGTACTGGATCGATTTAGTGCATCGATTTCAAGGAATTAAACTTTTTATCGATATTTATTATATCGATTATGTATTATTATCGATTATATCGATGTAAGTGACACATCAATAATCAATATGACTAATTTTATTTACAATGACAATTGAAAATGATATATTATATGACAGTTTTTTATGGTATAAAGTCTAAACCTATTAATTAATTGTTTATGTAATTGTCTATGGTATGTTTTCTATGGATGTTAATATAGCAGTGTGTTATATAAGGCAAAAGCAGTATTAAAGAAAAAGATATGAAAGTAATCTTAAGTTGTAAACAGTAGGCCCGTCATTGTACACGGCGGGTGGAGCTAAGCGAATGCTGAATGAGTTTCACATACTTGTAAAATTAGCAGAGTAAATAGTGGCTTTTTCGCTTTTGGAACTCGCCAGTGCGATTTCAAAACGTTCTACATGTTAACTCTATGGGACACAGTTTGACCATAGAATTAAAAACTACAATCACAAATGTCACCAAAAAACTTTAAGACTACTGTTCTCGACAACTCTGACAACTTTGGACATCCTACCATTATTCGTCTAGGAGTAGCATTAGTAACGAAACACACTTTTGACTATTTTTTACCAGCTTTGCTTCGCTCAGATCAATTATATTTGCTAGTAATAAATTTTTAAAATTGTGTGATAATTATGGTTTTGTCGCCAAAAACGCCAGACTAAATAACGGTCAGCTAATCAGGTCAGAACATAACTTTGACAAACAGCCAGTTGCTGTGAAATAATAATAATTAAAATTTAAAAAAATAAAAATAATTTTGTACTGTAAATAGGTTTTTATGTAAATATGATTGTGTTTAATTTAAGATATTTAATTTAATATTTAATTACGTTTAAATGTAAATAAAAAGATTTGAAATAGTATTGGTTGCTAAATAAAATATTATGAATAAGGTAGATTAGATAATTATGGATTTTATTTTAAACTTATTTTTAATAATTACTGGACCAATGTTAATTATCTGCACTTAGAGGTAGTCAAAGTTGCTGGCACAATAAATACTATTTATTACACGAAGTGGCTCAGACTGGCTGAATGCAAAACACCTTGACAGTGATAAAAAAAAAATTACCTATCCTACCTGTCATCACCCTTAACGTTCTTTGGTGAGTTTTAAAGAATTTACATTAAATAGTATTTATTATACAAAGTGGCTTGGGCTGGCTGAAAGCGAAACACCCTTGCAAAAAAAAAATATATATATATTTTTTACTTATCATTTGTCATAAACATTGACAGAAGATTTTTAGTGACATCTATAAACGACTGATTTTAGCTTTAGTAATAATTATGTTATTAGTATATTTCGATAAGGTAGTTATTTAAAATTATTTGTATATAATGTTTTTAAATAATCGTTATTGTAAATATATTTTCTTATTATACTATATTATTTGTTTGTACCTTTTGATGAATAAGTTTGAAAGTCTGCAGATAATACATTCTAGTCACTTTATTTTTAGTGTTTGCCCCGTCGTGGTAACCCATCTAAAATTAATCTCAAGTCGTTGTTGCTTGAATTTGACACTGGTGTCACAAAGGATAATTGAAAGATAGCCATTGCTTCACCATGTGTCGTTTATATCATTATTTAAATAAGGATGTCGGGTTCGATTCCCGTGTGATGCAACTTGTTAAGGATTTTAAAAAGGATATTGGTTTGACGCACTCATGAAGATAGTAATTTGTTGACGCCTTTGACATTGGACCTTGGTATGTTTTATAATATTCGTGATATTTTATAAATATTATTATATTTATTAATTTTATAAAGTGTAAAAGTTTACGTTAGTTTTGGGTTCTTACATAACCACTTTATAAAAGAGAAAAATATAAAAAATAAATACATACTTAATAAAATATAATAATGTTACAACCACAATTTATTACTTGATGATTAAAATAAATAGAGCTTTATTAATTAAACATAGACGCTTATAACAATTTTTGATTCTAGAATATTCGTCGTAGTCTAATTACAGCTCAAGCGTCAGTCCTTGCAAACTGACTCACTAAGCTCTCGTATAGCTTTTAGTAGCTCACAAAGTCTCACAAAATAAGCTGGGTTTCTTAAAATGATTCAATCTTTAGGGCTTAGTTTTGATTCATTGTGACTAAAAATTTACTATATTTCTTTGTTTACAGTGATGATATCATTTAATTATATATTTTAAGGACTGACTTGACAATTATTAACAATTGCATAAAATAGAGCTTTATTATATTATTAATTTAGTTAAACCAATCCATAATATTTTAAGTGAATTAAAAAAAAAACTTGTGACTATTAACTTGACATATTGTTTGCCACCATTTTGAAATTCGAATGTATTGAATTATAATTCTAGGGAATATATTTTTTTTCCCGCCATTTTTGATGTCTGATGAATGTATTGACTAGATTCTTATTAATTTTAAGGAATTTATAAGGACTTTAGTAAAACATGTCCTACTAACACTATTAGATAAAATAACTGACGGCGCATCAAAGATTCAGATAACCCTATACTAATTGCATTATTGTTATCTAGCTTTCTATTACGTCTTTTGTTATAACTTAGTTAATTCGACGGAATAAGATTGACAACTAAACGTGTAATAGATTCTTGGTATTTTGTAAATATTTTATATACGTAATCAAAGTTTATAACAACATATTAGAAAAAACACTAATTTTTGAATTATACTTTGGATGTAATACTTAAATTGTTGTTGTTTTAAATATTGCTATTTATTATATAAATCCAAATTTTGTTTTTTTTTTGCTGTTCTAAATACATTTTTGATCTATATTAAATTTATTTTTAAAAAAATTTCTTGTATTAAGTCTCTTTTTACCAACTATATCAGTAAATGAAGTCTAGTTAGGTTTTCTTTCGTCTATCTTCATAATATATTTTTATTGGATTTGAGCAAACAGCACAGTCCATTAAGTGGTATCACCCATCCTAAAAAGATTCAAAATTTGTTGTTGTCATTGAATAATTGGAACGATATGGAATACTAAGATATACAAAAAAGAAGAAAGGAGTTTTGAGTATTTTTACTTTATGTACGAAGTGGTTGAGACAGCAATATACGAGCTGCAATCAAGTAACGCCCTCTAGGCTCTATAAATTAAAAAGCTTCTACAAACTTTATGACTTTATTATACGCATATTTGTATTTTCATTTTCTCATTATATAAAAATTCCTGGAACAAAGATTAACTTCTAGTAATCATTAGATAAAGAAACATACTATTTTTCATTTGATCTATAAATTATCTGAAGCGACACAAATATAAAAGCAAAAGAAATAAAGGTATTGTATTATAAAGCTATACACGTGTATGGAAAATATCTAGAATCATCGATACCCCAGCCGGTAGCGGACAGACGACGTGACTTCATTGTGATTTATTGTTATTAAATTCTTCCTACTTCAGAAACTACGTCAGGTGGATTTGTATCATCAGTTTATTATATATTGTATTAAAAGAACCTAAATAATACAACTTAATACAAATTTACGTAGTAAATAGGCAGTCATTTTATTTATTAAGTATTAGGTCAAATAGTATACTAATATCATGTTAAAAATGCTGTTGGTAAACTAATTGTCATTTACGTTTTTAAAACACACTTTTTTGTGCTCGAATGTTTAGTGAATTTAATAGTTTAATATATTGACTGCAATATATAAAGTAATTTTCTAAGTTAATGAGTAGTTTGTGCCTTATGTACCTATCTATATCTAGTACAAAAATTTGTACTGAAAAAGTATAGATACTTATTATATAGACACAAAATTCAGTTCATAACACAATGGTACATAATTCTGTACTATAGTTTGTAATATTTGTTAAATATTCAAAAGCAGGGAAACCCTATGACTAAATACTAACATGATTCATTGTACAGTCAAAAGAAAAGTTGTAATAGAAATCTAAAGTTTTTATACACAATTTTGAATCAATGAATCTCATATGTTTTAAAATAAATTGTGTCAGTAATCATTATAGAAAATACTTATCGTCAACAGTATAAGTTATAGTAAGTACGGATTGTTTTGTCAGCGGTACAAGAAAACTGGATTGTTTTACAAGTGCATTTTAATGTACTGCAATTATTCGAACCCTCGTAGAAAACACGCAAGCCCTTGACACAAACAAATGTTGTATATATATATCATAAAAAGAAAAATTTGTCTGTCTGTTTGAAGGCTTTGAACTTTGAAACGACGTTAAGGTTTTACGTATGTAAACAAATGCATATATATAATAAGAAAAATATCTTCCCTCACCCCTCTCCCCTCTTCCCTCTCCACTTTCGACTTTATATATATAATACTAGTTACATATCTAACAAATTAGTACTAACATATGTATGTAAAGCCTATTTTGATAATATATTTATCTCAAGAAGCTCTTCTTTCCAACTTAAAAGTTAAAACTACGTCTTTCAAACGCTTTCAAAAACTCAACTGGGTATTTTTTTTTACTGGGATCAAAGTTTCACAAACATTAAAAAACTTTGAACAAAATACAAAGCAATCAATTCAATATGTCAATTAATTTCAATATGTCAATTAATATTGCAAGCTCAGATGAGAAAAAATAACTTGGAGACAGCAAAAATATATATATATATAAAATTGTTTTTTGTTTATTTAATAGTTGTTAATAATTGATAATACGAGTATATTATCGGCAATTTGAGGTAAATTTAAAAAGTATTTATGACTTATGTCAATGGCGGCGTCAATAATATAATAGTAATAAGTTTTGCATGTTTATATATAAAATATTATCTTGCATTTTCATTGAATTGTTACTTCCAAATTAAGATTTGTTTATTCTTTGTTTCACTAATGCAGCGCTAACTATGCTTGACAAGCTTAAACAGTGGTAATATTAATAATATGTAATATGGGACGTATAGATTATAATTAGTAAGTCCATAAACAAATCTAGTTCATTGACCCCTGCCTTAATTTAGGTAACGGTCAACACTAATTCAAATGAACAAAGGATTTGTTTAGGATATGTTTTAAATACTACTGTTGCATGCAGTTTTGCTTGGTTTTTTTTTGATTTTGTAATTCGTCCCGAATGTTATAAACAACGTAATTGACAATCAGAGATAAGTATCCAAAAAAATATAGGAAAAAAATGTCCAAATAAAACACATTAGCTTGGTTATAAGAAACTATAAATATTAAGCTAGTCCTAAAAATATGTAATATTTCGTTGTCATATATTTATATAAAGATATTAATAATTAAAAACTATAAACTATATTCACAATACCTTTATAATCAACTGGGATAAAAAAAGTCATGCAAAAAAGTTATTCTTTAAAAAAAATAATGAGAACAGACAGACAGACAATATAATGCCATAGAGTTTTTATTGAATCCGCAGTCGTGACTTCAAGATAAAAATAATCAGTTAATATTTACAATCTGTGTCTATTGTAATGTCAATCAAAATATAGACAATGAGTAATGATTAGAGTCTAGTGAAGTGCCATAATTATTGAGTGAATGACTAGAAAGAGTAGGTTTTGGGTAAAATCTTCAAAAGCCAAGCTCGTAAGCAAGTTGAGTTTGTTTCTGGATGTCTAGAAAGGTTTTGTTGACCAGTAGTTTAAATCGTAATCTATACTATCTATAATGCTACTATAAAGAAGAATGGTTTGTATGTTTCTAACGAATAAACTCGAACACTACTGAGCTGTTTTTAAAAATTCTTTCACCATGGATATGCTACGTTCTCTGAGTAAGACTTAATATATAAAGAAGTAAAATTTGTAAGTTTATATGTTCGGTATAATCTTATTTACTACTAATCCCATTTCTTCTTAAAATACTATTTGAAAGGTATATTGTCGTTAAATGCTAAAGGCATATATTCACTTAATAATGACACTATACACTTATTATAAGTGGTCATAGATGGGAGAGCAGACGAAGTCGCGAACAGTAGCGTGTTTTAAATAATGAGCTGACCCGATCGACGTTGTCTGGCTGTTATCGTTTTTTGCAACCAATTCGTTCGTTAAACCAACCGTTCTTGTTATTTTTTATAAAAACTTCAATCTTCGACGGGAATACAAAAAAGTTTAAATGGACCAGCTGCTCTCGAAACAGATTTATTTTTATATATAAAATACCTACTTATTGAGTTGTTTCTAATAAGGATTATTACATACGTATTTACGTTATAATGACGTAATATTATACGTTAGGGGGTCCTTATTCCTAGAACACTAGTGTCTATGACCTGGGTACTTAATAGGTTGTAACCAAAAACTTTTCTAAAATTTATTAATTTAATTTTAGCTATAAATATTTGTTGATATTCTCAATATATTATTTTATTTATTATTTGTTACTGCCATTTTATTCTATATATAACCATACTATATAGAACCATAACCATAGATTAAAGAAATATTTTTATAAGTAAAAATCAGTAATTTAAAAAACAATTATAAGAGTAATTGCAAACAATATATTTGTAGTCTTTTCAAATATACAGAAAATTACAATTTTAAATTGTTGTTTATGGTCCATCTCGAATGTTCTGTGACGTCACACCATGCATTAACTGCAATTTAATACTAGCGGTTTAAAAATAACTTCATCTGTTAGTCTTACGGCACCTATATTTAACTTTTAAATATATGGTTTTGCTTTTGACATTACGAGTTCATCTAAAATGTAAATTACATATCTTTAAATTTATTTATAGTACACTTTGAATCAATATCAGTGATCACTTGTGTACGTCAAATGGAAGTTTCTGTCACTTCCATTTGACGTACACAAGTGTACACAAGTACACGGACCTATTTTGATAACACGAAATAAGTCCTTCTGTTGAAACACTCTCCAACTTAAAGTTATAGTTAAAGAAAACTAATCATTCTTAAAAGAATATTATGTCTTCCACTCGCTCAATTCTGTCTAAAGTATTGTTCTATTCCATAATTTATTACACTACGAACCTTAGAGCAATTTGATTGATTCTTCGCAGAAAAATGCAATTACATGCAACAAATTTTTATCAGGTGCGAGTTTTCTAACGTACGGGATAAGTTTTAACGTATTGCGTTAAGGAGGCCATATGTAGGATATGTAGGCTGGTTTTACTTTTTTCTAAATAACTGACAGTTAGACCCAAGTTTAACAGAAGTTGCTTAAAGATAAATGTACAGTTTTACGTGTTACAGTTTGCCTGACAGTAAGACCTCTTTTACCGTAAACTTAGTTTTATTTTAAATAGTATTAGTGCCATTTTACTTTCGCTAGATGGCGTTGCTCTTATTGCATAGAAATCGACATTAACGTTTGCGGGATCGAGTAGGTTAAAAATTCCTGTTAAGCTCACTTTTACCTAAATATTGTAATATAAAATATGTAACTATAAAAATTTGTACCTATTTATATTATAATTATATTGGACTGGTAAAATTCTAAAATCTTTATATATTTTTTTGTAGGTTACATACTATGTAGTATCTTCCTTGTTTCCAAGGTATAGTTTCGTCATAACTTCAGTTACGTCTATTTCAGGCGTCACTCGTCTCATCGCGTCTCATTAAATAATATCTATTTTAAAACACTCTATTTTTGTAATGACATTTTTAAAATGCATTTCATAGTAAATAGAGACGCGTCAAAAATCAACATGGCAGTGAATTTGAAAGGTTGAAATTGAAATATAAAAGGGCACCTTCCCTTGATAATTTTTTTGTTTCTGTTTCATTATATATTTTTATGTTGAGAATAATATAATTAGAATAAGAAAATGATTTGTTTATTACAATATTGTTTCTTTTCTCATATTGATGTTATGAAATATTATTGTTATGTAATTATTAAACTGCATCCTACATTTTTACCCATTTTTAGAGTAATTCATATTAAACATTAAGTCCGCTTATTTTGTATAATTACACACTTCAGTGTGATAAAAATTATAAGAAGTTCTCACTGAATTATAAATAATAATAATGATTGTGTATGTTCCCCCGTAAGACTTAAATTACAGTTTAAATGATTGAGTTCATATTTGAAGTTATGGTTTAAATTACAGTTAAAAGTATAATTATATTTGAACTATATTTACTGAACTTTTCATTTTAACCTAATCTAATCTAAATAACTATCCACATTAAAATGTACATTTATTTTGTAGGTGAAGAATGTTGG
Source organism: Mechanitis mazaeus (assembly GCA_959347395.1). Taxonomy (NCBI): domain Eukaryota; kingdom Metazoa; phylum Arthropoda; class Insecta; order Lepidoptera; family Nymphalidae; genus Mechanitis; species Mechanitis mazaeus. The sequence goes on along the minus strand of OY365756.1, from coordinate 12,097,941 downwards.
TTAAGAAACTTTATAAGAAGAAATTTATTATTTAACATTACACATTTTTTTTTACAACAATTCATGAAATTAAATTAAATATAATCTTAAAATGGGTGTTCTGTAAAATTAACAAAGTTTAAAGTAAATAGTACTACATATTTTTATTTTTAATATATAAAGCAAACTTTTAATATAAAATTAAAATATAAAATCATACTTACTTGTGGCAGTAGTCTAAACTCTTTTTATACATTTTTGATTTCATCTAAATGAAACTAATATGTTAATATATATGAAGGGCAACATAACGAAATTATTATGAAAATATAATAAGTTATTTAAATTAAAGTTAACTAAATACTAATTATAATAGCATAGTATATAAAGTCGTTAAGAAGTAGTTTTAAAATAAGAAAAACATCATTGATCTTATTTATATCAGGGAAGGCCCCCTAGGAAGGGAAGGGCCCCATCAGGTGAATTTACCAAGTGCCTCATACGGTGTAGTCACGCCTTTGGTCCACATTTACGCTCTAGGTAACAATATAAATGTCTTGATGTATTCAATATACAGCTATTTTTATAATAACCATTAATAATATAACAATTTATGTTTATATATTATTTTTGCACATAAACAAGATGAAGAAATAATATAAAATAAAAAATGTAGATATGTATATTCTATTAAATAATTACATATAGGTATTTTCATGTTGTTTTATTTCTATTACTTAAAAAAATACTTTTTCTATCTGAGCTATCTTAGCTACACAGGGGAAAAACTACTAAGAAAATAGTACTAAGAAAAAAAAGATAGTTCCTTCTGCGATCTAAAAACTCGTTCAGACAGGAACGAATTCGGGTATGAAACTAGTAATGTATAAAAATATTCCTTACTATTTTATTCTTTAGCAAGCAATTTTTTTTTACTGAAAATGGGGTATTTTTCATTTTATATGCTAATCTTCCACAATCTTTCTGTCTCACACGCAACTGTTAAAGAATTATTGTTGTCTCTGTCTAGAGTTTAAGTAAAACCAAATGACATGACAACGTTCGTCCTGTCCCTGGATGACAGTGACATAAACAATCTACCAACCTTACAGATTAATTCTTTTAAACTATATTTATAAATCGGTTTCATTTCACTCAACACGGCATAGGATAAAAAACCTTTTGTTGTAAATCGGAACACAGATTATCCTGTCTTAGTAGTAACAATGTAACTGAACACAACGTCATGGAGCTAATAATATTATTTAGAAATTTATTTTGTTAATAAATATAGGTGTAAAATAGCAAAGCAAAGCAAAGTATTGTTGCGGAATGAGAATTCGAAAAGTGATTAACAAAAATAAAACCAATTTTATTTAAATTATTGGATTAAATGTAATACAGTCAGTTGGGTTTATTATGACACATTTACTTTATGGGACACACTTTGACCATTTAATAAAAAACTATAATCACAAATGTCATCAAAAAGCTACAGGACCTATAAGTCACTGTCCTCGACAACTCTGCCAATTTTCGTCATCCTACCATTATTCGACTAGGAGGGGTAGCGTTAGTAACAAAACACACTTTTAACCAGTGAGAGCTTCGCTTCGCTCAGCTCAAATACTCTACTTAGTGGTTTCCTTTTTTATGTATAATACTTTTGCCATCTTACCTTTATAGAAAAAAACGTGTCGTGACTCCATTCATCCTGTATGCCATTGGTCTTGAACTAGACGCCTCCATAAACAAACTAACACTCTGACACACCGCTGTTTTATCATACAAATAGATCCCTTGAACCAAAAATAGGAAGATATAATAAACACGGAAAGTTAATTTGTTTAGAACATTCTAAATTAAACTTACATTATGTTAGACTAAATTAAACATAACTTTGAAGACTTTCTTTCTTAATTTTTTTTTTATTTACATTTAGTAATAATAATGAAATGATACTAGTTTTTTCGCTATGAAATTAAGTATGGATTAAATAATTTTAAAATAGTAAAAAGGTTGAGAATCTGTCCTATGTTTAAAATTCATGAGCAAATATATAAATCTACTAACAATGCTTTCTTTGGTATTAATATAATTTGAATCATGTGTGAACAAAGTAGAAAAAGAAAACAAAAAATAAAAAATATCAAAAAAGGAAAGTTTTATGAAAATTGTTTTAAAAAAAAAAATATTCTAAAAAAGGAAAACATAAAAAAAGTAAATAAATATATAAATAAGTTTCTCCATCAATATATAAATACCAGGCAGTCATAAGACACGAACAAGTTGAAGAGTTGAAGAGTTAAAGAGCTTGATAAGAAGTGGTGAAATTACAAAGTTGAACAATATGTACCCGAAATTCAACCTTAATCAATTGATTTAAGGGTCATAAATGTATAATAAGCTCAAGTATGGACAGTTCTATTGTTTTTCTAGCGGCGACGTGCTTTGTGAAGGATGCTTCATGTCGCCTACTTCCTATATCGCCATTGTGTATTGACACTGTTTCCATTACAATATGAAAGATCAACTTAACCGTTAAATCGTTGTCGACATACTTAGTTGAATTGTTATATTTCCATTGACCGAGCTAAGAATCTTCCATCAGTTCATCATATTAGTCATATTACAGATGTTGCTAAATGATCTACCGATGTTATAAGTTAAATAAGTTTCATTGAGTTTATAATAAAGAAAAGAGCATTTGCAATTAACGTTTATTTTAGAAGCAATTGTATTATATTAAATTTTTTTTTTGTTTACATTATACACGACGGAACTCCATGTCTTGAATGATGATTATTGATTAGTATTTAGTAAAAAAAAATATGATAAAGAAGAGAAGAACATATGCAAATAACGTTTATTTTAGGAGCAGTTAGTTATTAATTGTTTGAATTTATATTTAAAACATACTTATATTTTTTAATTACAATATACAGTATTTAACACCATGTCTCGAATGATGATTATTAATTAGTATCTTATCTTAATGCCAAATCTCGAATGTCTGGTTGGTAGATGAAATTATAATCAGCCTTTATACAACTCTTGACACTGCAAATCATTTTCCAATAAAAAACCAACCAACATGCAGTTAAGTTTACTTATCTATACTAATATTATAAAGCTGAGATGTTTGTTTGTTTAAAAGCGCTAATTTTTTAAACAATCCAGTTGGTTGGGTTTGAAATCTTCTTCCTGATTATGATAGTCTATCTAGCATTAAGCTACTTAGTTACCTATATATACAAAAAATCGCCTGTCCACGGGTCAAAACGCGAGTAACAACTAGTTACTTATATTTTGATACGATTTGCAGTCTCTAGTAATCTCACATTCACGTTACATTAAATTGAACTGAGGCAGAAATAGTTAGATAATATTTCGATATTAATACAATGGAACCACACTCAATAGAAAGCTTGGTCAGCATCAGACGTAAGCTTCAACAGCTATAAGAGTTTAGACGCCCACAGATAGAAATGTCAAACGTTCGTAACAGCTTTTTAGTGACATTGATAATTTGCAATTAATTTAAATTTAGCAAAACTCGATCTTATCTCAATATTTTTAGGGCGTCGATTTTGATTGATTTAAAAAAACATTAGTTTATAATTTTGTTTTTATTTCTTTTGTTGTTATTTTTATAGACAACTTGACATCATTGACCTGTCTACTTATGGTGAGAATTATTCTTAAGATTACAAATCATAATATTGACATTGATAAATTTCTAATCGTTTCAAGTGCCTTTATAAAAAAAATTATAAACTAGGAACAAAATTCGGTTCATAGGCCGCCAAGATCGCGACCTTGAACTTTAGTGCGTTCAAGTGCGAGGGTATGCCAAAACCGAGGGTCTCAATTGATTAATAGCTCAATTGCGACTCTTCCTTTATTTTTATGTCACTTGAATGGAATGATTTACTACCCTCATTATTATTTACGACAGATGATGTATCATGTAATAGCGCATAAGAATTCTGAAGTCTTCATACTTTGTCTCTATCTTATCATATTGTTTTCTTAGAGTTTTCGGTTAGTTAAGGAAAATATGATTTTTTTTTAAAGACATCCTGGTTATTTTAGAAATGAAGTATGTAAAGGTTTTTTAAACAAAAAATGTCTGTAACAGCTGTAGTTAAAAAATATTTAGACAATATTTAATTCTAAGTTATTCTTTTTTAAACATAAGTAAGTATTTATTTTGCAAGATAAAAAAAATATATATAATTTTAGCATGTTTTAGATAAATTATATAAAATAATGATACGATTATGATTTTTTTGAGGTTTACCCGTAGCAGAATCAAACTTTTATTTTTAAATGTTCATGGTAGTGACATCTCTGTCTGATTTGAACACACGATACCTAGTTTAGATAATTATATTTTGAACAATTTTTAATTTTGATTATATTATTCAGTTGCTTAGTTAGCAGTACTTATAACTATATTTATTTAAATTTACTTTTAAAAATTTAACATTTTAGATTTGTAGATTTTTTTAGTATTGCAATGTTAAACCTACCAAATGTCACTTGTCTACAGTAATAAATGTCAAATTTATTTATATTTTAAATAATAACGGCGCTGGATGGATTTAAAATTATTATTGTATATTTGATGTATTATATAAAATGGATTACATGGACGATATCAGTGATGAAGAATTCATTCCTTTCCTTCACACCTTAGGCGTTGAAACTTACAAAAAGTCTTTTGATTGGATGTTGAACGATACTGATTTTTCAGGTGTTTTAAAGTGGATTTATAACAATTTAGATCACAACAATGCTTTAACTACTAGAGAAGAATGCAGGTAAACACTATAGAAGTATTAAATGGTTTAAAACTATTGATATTTATTATTTTGACATAATTTTACGATGTAACATATTTTAAGTAGTAAGTATAGTTGTTAACCTCTTGTATGTGTTACCTTGTCTTTGTTATATGTTTTTTTTATTATTTTGTCTATTTAGGTATGTAGAATTAGAAAAAAAAGAAAGATTGTTGCCTTCAGAAGATGTAGAAACCCGAGTTTTGACTATATTAGAGGAGTTCAAAGGTCTGACACTACCAGGAGACCTCGAAGCTTTAGAGGATGTCAAACTTGACATGAAACATCATCAGGAGAAACTAGCTATGTTACAGACACAGGAAGAAATTTTTAAGGATATGATTGCTCAGAAGAAGTAAGTAGTAGAAGCAGTCAGCAGAAGAATTAACAAATGTTTATTTTCAAGTTAATTTCAAAACATACATTTTGATAATGTGTAGTCAAATTGTGCAATCATTAATAATTTTTCTTTATACTGCAGGTCAATTAAGGAAGATCTTACACTAGATCTAGTGAGACTTCATGCAGTTCAAAAGCAATGCTTCCAAGATGTCCAGTTGGCAAGTGATCATTGTACACAGCTAGCTGAAGAGGTAGAAAATATAGCAGATAGTGTAGTTAATGTTATATCTGATGTTCTGGGAGTTTATGGATCTTGTATGAATGATAAGGTATGTCACAAATTAGTTTAAAAGAAATATGCAGTAGATTTGTACTAAACTTTAAATTAAAAATGATATTGGCCCCCCACCCAAAGATTCGAAATTATTAAGTCAAGAGTTGTTGATATCCAGTCCAATGGTGTATATCTAAACCAATATTGGAACCAACTTTTGTACGAATTGCTCACAGACAGACAAAAGTTTAGCTTTCCATTTTGTACTATTATATGTAATGAAATCTTAAATGCTGTATAACTAAAAGAAGGCATATAATATTTGATTTGTTTAAAAATATGTATAAAATATACTTTTATATCTTATTTAACTAACTGTCTAAACAGGTTAATAGTAATTTTCTTGTCCATAATTACTGATTCATTAAAATTACAACAGCTTAGGGTCTGATTGTTAGTATATGTAATTTATTTAAATATTCATCCTGAAAGCCACACACTAATATTTCTGTATAAATATAAAAACAAAATAAAAATTACCAGATTTCTTTACAAATTTCATTACTTTTTTGTATTCTGGATGAAACTGCTCTATCCAGTTTTTTCATTAGTTCAAAACAAAATCTGAAACTACAGTTATACTGAAGCCAAAACTACAGTGATTTTTTTAGTAATTGTCAATGTCAATGAGTCAGGACTGCCATTTATACAGATTTTTCTTAAATTTAAGGAATTATCAAAGCAGTTTTTCACATTTGGCCCGTTGGAATCATACCGTCAATCTCAAGCATTATTCAAATCACATTTTGATTTGTACACAAATAAAAAATTCAACAGCCAAGAAACCAAAGAGAGTGAAGATGATCTACGTACAGCTCTCATTGAAGCCAAGAATATGGAGGAATTGTACAATTTTTGTTTTTAATATTACAGTCAAAAAATATTTCCTGTAAAAGTTGTAATGAGTATATAATATTAAATAAAAATACCATGTATAATTAATTAAAACTTTATTTTTATATTTCAGCTTGTCCGATGCTATCTTTGCCTATATAGAATCTGAAGCAGAGCTAAGCGGGGAGCAGGCGAAGATGCTGCTTGTATCTAATTATCAAGATGTACATCCAAGTCAAATAATGTGAGATTAAAAAAATATATATTTAAATGATAATTTATTACTGTATATTTTACTCTGGGAGTAAAATCCTGGTAATATGATTAAAATTTTAATTATTTTATATTTATATGTATTTTTGTTTTATCTGTCTCAGAGTGTGATCTAATGGTTTGTTTTTCACAGACATTATTGTCTTATCATACTATTTTTCTTGAAATTTGTATGATACGAATTTGAATGAAAATGTATAAAATGTAATGTTTTTCTAATATCTATAAATTTTATATGAAGTATATAAAAACCATGTTAAGGTTCTAAAAAAATAATCAAAAAATATAATAAAATCAAAATATATAATATTGAAAGACGAGCCATCATTTCTCTTTTCAGTCTTTTCTTTACCAATAACAAAAGAAATATGTCATATTTAGATAAAATATTCCTAATTTTGTTGCAGTCGAGTGTCATTTTTATTTTTTTAATAATCTTTTTATTGGCAGGGTAAGTACAATGGAAGCTCAAAGTGCAATTGAATTGCTGGAACAAGAAGAGTCAATAGTGGTCCAGCAGTTACAGGACATGGTGAAGCAGTACACACAGGAACAGACACGACTTACTGTGGAGACTATAGAAATGTCGGCCTATAAGAAAAGAGAGTTAGTTATTTAAAATATTTATTTCAAAGTGTAAAGTGCTGGTTAGATAGACAGGAGAAGTTCTAATATTTAAAATATAACTTATAGTAAAAGGTGTATACTTGTAACATAAGAATATTACTTATTTTCTTCTTATATGCTATGGAGTCATAAAATAGTTCTCTTATCATCCTATTTTTTTTTATTTGCTGATATATAATAACAATTTTATGTTGTGTATAAATGTGATAGCTTTCTCAGGCTTATAAAAAAATAAAAGTGTATAAAAATATTTAACCTTTATTTTACTTACAGACAAATCTACAAGGATCTCACATTCTTGCGAGATGTGACCCAGCAGGCTCTGAGTCTTGACCGGCTTGTGTACTACGCTCTGCGAAGGGAACTGTGTACTATAGAGGAAGTTATGCATTTTGCAGCACATTTGAGATTCTATGTCATACAAGAGAGTGAAGAAGCTTCTAGCAGGATTGTCAGTATTTTTTATTATTTATATTTATTTAAGAACCAATTCAATAATTTTTATTATAAGTTTTGTATGTATTTTTTTTTAAATTTTAAGTAAGGTATATATATAATGTTGTTTTCTTAAACTATCTAATGCTTGTTTTGTTGATTTGTGATGAAAAGATTTAAAAAATAAATTATAAGTGATAATCACAAAGATTTAAAATTTTAGAGATCTATAATTTTTATTGTCTATAGACATTTTGCTGTACTCAAGTTAAATTTATCTAATTTTGCAAGACTAGTTTTGCGACCGTGATTTTGCTATAGTCCTAGCTCATTAATAAAGGCTATGAATGGGTTTGAAACAAATTACGATGAATTTAATGTGAGTTCAGACAGATATCTACACATTTTTAGGTAAAGATATATATTATTTTGTGGGTTTTTTGATAAACATTGAATTTTTTCATGATTAGTACCTTATATTTATAACATTATATCTTTATGTATTTTTACTTATTTCACTTTAATTTCCAGAAATCAATGTCTAATATATGCACAGAGCAAGAAAACGCAGAGAGAAATCTACAAACATCAAATGTTTTGGTGCAAAGTTTGTCTTCAATACTTGGAGTAAACGAGACTGATGTATCATTGTTTATAAGAATGTATAATGCATTAAGAAATAAAGTTCCTGAGTTAAAAGATAATATTAATGATGGATATAAAAGAAAAGAAGATGATTTGTTAGAAAAGTAAGTAATAATATCTTGTTTAATTATTTGAGATAGAGTTTAAAAGATTCCAATTATCTTTTAAACTAAGATTTGCTGAGGCAAAACATATTTTTGTTTAGCCATTAAAATATTTTTATTAAATATTTTTTGGAATATAATAAAAATATAAAATTGAAAATATCAATAACCGAACAAGGCTTAAAATTTATTATTAAATCCCTCACCATTTTCATATTATTTTGTGTGATACAAATTAATTCTTATTTATCTAAGGTTAATTTTTCACAGATATATTTTTATTTCGTTAAATCTTCTGTGAATTTAAAAAACAGTTCTAAATAAAAATAAAAAATCTTAAGGATTTAATAACCTTGTTAATTTAATAAATTTGATATTTTCCAGTAAAACCTCAATGAAGCCCTTAATAACATACATCTATGACGGGTGCACTCGACAACCAAACTGCCACAACACAACTCTATCAGCCATGAAGCATCGCTTGATGCAGGAGAGGGAAGCTGTTGATAACCGAGTGGTGGAGACCAGCATGCTTTTTAATGATATCAAGGTACTAATATTTTTGTGCTATCATTATATTTTCTTTGTCATAAGTTTTAGTATGATATTATGTAGATATTTATTCTACATATAAACTATATGCACTGTATATAGTTTAATAGTAACCATATAAAAAATAATTATTGAATTTGATATAGTTTTGTATTTAAACTTTAATGGTCTATGATTACTATTATATCTATCGGAATTTGTCCTATTAATTTTGAAACCAAGCGGGACCCTCATACTTAATAAATCTCATTCTTATGGCTTGGAGCATGACGGAATCGCAGTATTAATTGAACAGAATTCTAGTCGTTCAAATGCCGATAATAATAATTAATACAAATTATATAATATCATATATAAACAATTTAAAAAAAAATACTTTGATAAACTCTTAGGAATTAATAGCCATAAACTAATTATGTTACGACTACTAGAAACTATTGAAGTGGTTATTATTTATTTTCAGAAAAGTGATAAAAATAATCTACGTAAGTTATGGCAGTGGTTCCTCACGGACCAGTCTAAGCTGTTTGCAGCCATGAAGAGCGTGAAGATTTGAAGGGAATTTAGAAAGTGTAATATATGTCTTTTAAAGTATATATTCTTTTATTTAGTATAATTAATTTGAAATTTTCAAAAAGGTTCGCAAAATAATAATGAGATAATTTTAGTTTTAGAGATATCTATGAGTATCTCCCTCTTTTTTATCATTTTGTTTTTGTCCTACATATATATTTTTTTAAAAGGCGATTTGAATTAAATATTTGCTAGGTTTATTTAATTAATTATTTTTTATATTATTAAAATATTTTATATTACGTATTATTTTATGACAAAAATATTTAATAATAATAAGGATAGTAAATGAAATGCAAGAGTCATCAAATTAAATATAATTTATATAATAAAATAGGAAATAAAGTCTTATAGTATATACTAAATCACATACCGTCAGTCAAAGTAATATTGACTAAACATTACTTACAACCTCGGTTAAGCACCTGAATATTAAATTACAAAAATATAAAAATATTGACACATGTTTTGGTAATTTTAATTCAATCCCAAGTAGGTCGAGGTTTTTTTTTGATGAGAGTTTCTTCTGGAGAAATGTGAATGGGGTTTGTGAAGTCAACTTCTATATTGTCTGGTATTGATTGGAAGTATGCGCTGCCTCTTGTGTTATCTAAAATAATTGCAATTAAGATTCTTTAAGCTTAAGTAATATATATAAGGTTATATTCTTTATTAATAGTAATATCTTTTTAAGTTCCTGTCAGTTTAATTATTAGTTAATTTTAAATATAATACTATATTCGAATAAGATAAATGTTAAGAAAAAATTTTATTTGTTTTATTATTTTATTAAAACCAGATATTTTAGAAGTTTTTTTAAATGTAAACTGGACTCACCGGTCAAGTTAAGCCTGGCTATGATCTCGTCGAGGTGCAGTTTATGAAGCGTGGTCCTGACCGTGAGTCTGTCTCTCTGCAGGCTGCGACGGTGACGTGAGGAGTTGAGGAGTGGCAAACTGAAGACCATCTCCGATAGAGGGGTCAGGTCTGGCCCGAATGCCTGGTCAATCATGTATATGTAAAAGCTGGATGAAGTCTGTATTTACAAGTTTCATTCGAGAGAAAAAAATAATGATTTTTTTTTTAGTTTTGTACTAAACATGAATGGAACAATAAAATTTAACGGATTGGGATAAAAAAACATATTTTAGTCGTAAACAAAATGTAAGCAGCATCCACTGACCAGGCACCTCCCGCTCACGCAGTAGCTGTGTTCTTGTCCGCAGCTCGTCCCCAGCGGGAACCAGCCGTCTCGTCCGTTGACGAGGTAGAAGCGGTGAGACACGCGCTCGTCCTGACACGCGATGCGACAAGGACGGTCGGGCTCCTCTGTGCACACATTATACACCAGGTTGAACAGGACTCTTAGGTGTTTGGAGATGGTGGTCAAAAGTGATTATGGGATTGAATTACGTTCTTTTGGAGAATTAGCCATAATAACGTCCAATGAAAATTATGTAATTAAACATGGACAGTCTATTTGCAAAATGTAATTGGCACACGACCATAAAATTGGAATCGAAATCTTAAATATTACTAAAAATTTTGATAGTACAGAAATAAACTGTTTTTTGCTTAAAACCAAAGTTCAGGAAATTGGATGTGAAAGTATATATATATACTTTTTACCTAAATTTTTCGTAATATATATATATATGAAAGAAATAAGTTTAAAGAAATCGTTCACATAATAGGCAATTATTTTACCAAGAGCTGGTGATATCTGCATGCCCAGACCAGACAGACGGCGGACTCGCTCCTTGTACTTGGAGCAGACCATGGTGGCGAACTGATATGGAGACATCTGTTGGCTGCAGCCCTGGATATAATGATTAAAGTAAAGAGCCCAAATTGAGAATAACTACAATTTCTTCCTACAAATTTCAAAAATGGATATAATATTATAGTAGTATTGGGTTGGGTTTTTTTTTGGTTTGGTTCAAGATTGATCATATATTTCGGATGTGAGATGTTAAATGATGTCTAGGTATAAGTTTTCAAATCGGAAAAAGTTATACGGGCATAGTTGAAGCGGAGTTGAAGCCAGAATCTGCATCTGCACGTATTTTCTCACTCTCTGTGAATATCTGTTTGTGTGTATGTGTTTGTGTGTGTCTTTCTCTGCTGTGTATATGTGTTTCTCTCTGTGTGTATGTCTGTGAGTGTCTCTCTCTCTCTGTGTGTGCGTGCATGCCTCACCTCGCTAGTGCTGTGTGCGTCAGGTGTGCACAGCTGTATGGAGGTGCGCTCTCTGTCGCTCACTAGCCTCAGTCCGCTGCCTCTCTTCATACAGCGGTAGTGACACGCTGAGCTCGCGCGCCACCGACCGTCCACCGCACGACGCCACGTGCCCGATGATTTACTAGATGTACAAGTGAGATGGACACACCATACCAAAATTATTATTTTGGTCACAAAATTTATTACGACAATGAGAACTCCAATTTGTAGAATTAATGATGACTGCTAGGTTTTATTAAACACTTTTAAAGGAATTACCTATAGTAAATGGATCTTCCGAAGAAAGTTTTTTTGATATTAATCACATTTGGGAGTACGTTATGTATCATAAAGTAAGGGATTGGAATGCAAAGATAAAAATAAAAATCCAGTCTAATGATAGACGATCCTAATTACAAATTTAGCTCAATCTAATGTATCATATAGTACAAGGTCAGTTGCATCTAGATATTTCGACAATCCGTAGATTTTAGACAATTTCTTAGTTTCGTTTAAATTTTTATAAACACTGAAAACGTTTTCGACTTAGATACGATGATGAAAACTTGGTAAAAATTTTCGCGAAAGAATTCTCCAGAAACAGGAAACTAATTACTTTTCATATCAGACATTTCAGGATATATCAAAGTGATCAGTTCTACTCACGTGGTTGGTGAGACAGTCTGTAGCTGCAAGGCCTCCCACTCGCAGTCTGAAGAGGTCAGACTGAACTCCGTGTCTGTGTTGCTCAAGCAAGAGAATTTCTGAAATAATTCGTCAAAACAAATTTGGATCTTTCATCAGTTCCAAGTTTAGACATGATGGTAAAAGACCAGCTTGGTCTATGTGAACTACTCACCCTGCACACCCCACTAATACAGAACTTGTTGGCTTCGTTGGAGCACGCAGTTCCATCAGGAAAGGTCCACCCGCGGGACTTGTACCCTCCACCACGAGTGTCACACCACACTGCGCATGCGCTCTGAGTGTCTATGAATTGTAAAACAGAGGATAAGAGTATGGAATTGATTTTTAGATGTAAATTTGCTCTCAAAATAATAAAAATTTTAGATTATTAAATTTGGTGTAATCTATACTATTATTATAAAGAGAATAATTTTGAATGTTTGTTTGTTTAAAAAGCACTTATCTTCAAAACTGTCGGATGGATTTAAAGTCTTTCTGAATACATAGGTTCATGAGCCAGGCTATTTACTATGTTACTACTCTTAGTTATCTTAATAGTATATAAAATCGTTAAACCGCGGGTAGAACAGTAACAGCTAGTATAAAACATACCGTCAGTATCAAGTCTCTGGAGACCAGTTCCAATGAGGTCTGGATCCACATCTCTCGCTCGTCTGCAGATTTGGTCCGCGAAATCTCTCACCGTCATCTTCGGCACCGTCTTGCACTGGATATGATTATTATTTAGATTATTAATAAATATATTGGGATTTATATATGTAATTGTAGTACTATTGAGATGAGCTAAGCGAAGCTCTCACTGGTCAAAAGTGTGTTTCGTTACTAATGCTACTTTTTCTAGACGAATAATGGTAGGATGAAAATTGTCAGAGTTGTCGAAGACTGACTTATAGGTCCTGAAGTTTTTTTGGGGACTTTTGTTATTGTAATTTTTTATTAAATGTTCAAAGTGTGTCCAATAGAGTTAGCATGTGGAACGTTTTGATATCGCATGCGCGAGTTCTTATTAGTCTAAAGATTATAGCCACTATTTATTATGATAAGTAAGTGAAACTCATTCAGCAACAATACATCGCTCAACTCCACCAGCCTGTACAGTGACGGACCTAGTATAGTAATAGTTGTAATTGTAGTTGTAGTACTAACCTGTTGCGCTTGACATGATTGGTATTTCTTGTCATGACCTTCACAATAGCTTTTTCCGTTTTCAAGTCTGAAATAAATATTTAGATTATATGACTGCAGAGATATGACTGAAGAAAAGTTTATAGGTTTTCTATTTAAAAAAAAAAAATGTAAATTGTGACTTCAATTTTAAAGCTCATAAGAGGTTGGTGGATTTGTTTAGGTTCGAGTTAAATTCTAATTGGTCGGTTTTTAAAACATCAGTATAATATTAATAATATTTAAGTTAGAAGGTTTAGATTTAGAAGATTTAGAAGGTGCTGGCCTGAGTTGTAGCCACAGTCTATTGTGCCATCGTTAAGTCCATTAAAAGTCAAAAGATCTTTTCATCGCCCGAGGGTGACGATCCCGGGATCATGTCCACAGTGGCACGTGCAGAACTCTATTCCAGTTGCAGTTCCCTGCCGTTACCTAGGCCTGGTGCACCTCCTGGTGGCGAGCTTCACCCCCGAGGCGGCGGGAGCGGGGCGCTCGTCCCACAGACACGACGACGCGCACTCCGACCAGCGAGACCAACGACCCCAGCGAGCACTCACACCCGCACCCACACCACTGCGCGCCACACACGCGCCGCCGCGACAGTACTGCACACACACACACACACTGTATAAACTGTGGCAAGCTATGTAATGTTAAGCTGCAGCCCGCGCCTCACCGCGTCGTCTCCGCAGCGCGTGCCGTCCAGCGCGGGGTGAGACGTCCAGGTGTAGCGCTCGCGAGCGCAGTGCAGGTCACGACACACGTCGCGGGAGCTCTGAGACACTGACTGACGACTGCCGCGACCGTACTTCAACATGCCTACGAACGAGACGTGGGGGTGACTCTGTTAGTTCTGAGAGGAGCTGTTCTAATATCACTCTGCTAAATACTGATGCACATAGTTTTCAGTAAATTATTTTAATTTTTTTTTTTTGTTCATAAAATTTTGAATGCATTACATTGTTGGTCAGCATCGAATCGCTCCCCGGGCAGGATGCCCTCGGCGCTGTGGTCCAGTTGACCTGCAGAGTTACCGTGGTCCAAAAGGCATTTAGATTGTGAGGTGCTGGAACCACATTATATGAATGTTTAAAAAAACAGGCTCTAAAATAAATAAAGTGTAATATACAAACTATGATTCAAAATAAGAAAAAAAATAGACAATAGATCAATTTCTAGAACAATCTAACAAAAAAATAATGATATCTCACTCTAGAAACTTCTGCAGATAGTTCCTGCTGCATTGTGACCAGGTGATCTTCCCGCTGCCCAGAGTCGGGCTCATGATATACGCGCTGGGGTCACAGGCATTGTCTGCGTTGGGACCGTCGTGACGCATGCCGAGACTGGACAAACATATTTGGACCTCCACGTTCAAATTGTCAAGAAAAGACTTCTTCGAAGAAATATTAATTCCTTTATTAAAATTTTTTAACAAACGTCTGGTTAGCTAACAAATGTACTCAATACTTCGTTAATTTTTCAAGAAAATCATAACTCTTCAATTTAGTTTCATCTCTCTATATTTGTGTAACACTTTTCTTAATTTAGAAGTTTTTTTCCCCCTCTAATAATCTTTAAATGTAAGCATTTTAATTTATATTATAGTTATCCAAATCTACGTAAATATATGTATATTAATAATATTTTATTTCAACTTCAAAACAAACAAGATAGAAGTCTTTTTTTAAGGATAACATAATTATATCTATTGCAGAAGACGAAAGTTTTCCATAAAAATAAAATTATAGCAAAATACATGAAATCATAAATTAAATATTACAGTAATTGAGAAAGAAGTGTGTGTTTTCGTGAGAGTGTGTGTGTGTGTGTTTATATATGGACATGTATGCATGTGTGAATTTAAAATCATACAATTTAAAAGCAACCATATTGTAATATTGTCATCTTACTTGTGTCCAATTTCATGTGCAACGACATACACACTCTCAAAGTGTCTTCCTTCATTGACCGTGCAACTACTAGTCACTGTGCACATTCCAGCTACTGGAGCTAATCCTAAAACAAACAGCTTGTAATAAGTGCCTTTAGATATAATATACAAATCTTTACCAAATGAGCTGAGCGAAGCGAAACTCCTTACCGGACAACTCGATCAAATTTTGTCCGTTATCTCCTACACCGATCAAAATATTTTAACCAAATTTGGAACAGTTGATTGTTACATGCCTATCTTTCTATAATCAGATTTTTGAAAAAAAATACTAATTGAAGATTAAGAGTTATTTGTAATTAACTTTATGTTTAATTGAGACGTTCTATTGCATTTCAGATGGGAAATTCTCACTATGACTGACATATGTATCATTTTTTGTTAACAGGCAATAGGGAAATAGTATCATGCTAAAGTTTAATATATATTTCGTTGTTTCTCTCATTGAAGAGAGTTTCGCTCAGGTTCCCTCGCTTGCGTGCTGGCGGCCCTACTATTATAATGTGGAAAAGTTTGTTTATTTAGACGCGCTGATCGTCGAAAGTTACAAATGCATTTTTATATTTCTTTTTTAATTTGATGGACAGGTTCATGAGGAAAGCTGTAGTAGAATAATACGCGGGTGATACCACGGGGAAAAGGTAGTATCAAATGAAGTTGCACACTAAATAATTGAAACAAATTTGAGAAAAATGAGTCCAATTTTTTGTAATAATGTTATGATTAGTTCTATATATTTCAAGATTGTTATTAGGTTTTGCAATTTGATATTTCTTTGTTGGCTAATGGTTGAGACGTGATTTATTTGAAGAAACACAGGACATTGTAATGTTACGTTCCGTAAAATTATGATTACCAATTACCTTATAATATATAAGGTAATTGGTAATCATATTTTTTTTTATTATTACCAATTAACTTATATATTTACCAAAAAACTTTAGGTTTTTTTGTATTTTGAAATAAATTATTTTTAACGGATTTAACCCATGGTTAGTTTTTTGTTACATTTTGAACTTAATTATAATCCAATTTTTCGAATTTGCAACAATTGGCTAGTTAGTCATCTAATTGAATATATATATACATCTCGTCTTCTCGAGAACATTATTATGAGCAAGTTAAATTAGTTAATGGTAAATTTATTAAAAAAAAACTTTTAACTTACCAACAACTTGACTGCTGACTTTACCATTTTTGTTAACAACATATAAATCCAATCCAGTTAATATTAAAGCATGATCCCAATGCAAGGGATCGTTGTCACCGGGAGGATTCTCTAATCTCTGCCATGTACAAAAATTACTTAAAAACCTATCGATATCATGTGGTCTTTTCAAATTAGCTGGATCTTCATGAAGGATTTCTAGTCTTTTTAATATAAAATTCACTGGTCTACCTAAACTAGGGTCGTGGTAAATTAACTGAACTGCATTTATCATTGCTAAAACAAATCTAACTAACTCTCTCTCCGTATCCTTTGGGAAGTTTATAGTCATTAGCTTGTATAAGTCTCTATCTATAAAAACTGCTGTTTCAACAAATATTGCAGGTAGTACAGATCTTTTCTGTCTATCAGTTTGATATTCATTTGTAACTAATTTTTCAACAAAACCACTTATTGTTTTATTCCTATGAGCTAAGTTTAATTTGAATTCATGTAAGCTATTCTCATCTGTATCAGTTTTAATTTCTCGTTTTCGTCTATGTTTGGACCACATTTTTATTTGTTCTGAATTTTTGGTGAAATTGAGTCTGTCTTTTTCGATACAGACATCCTCGACGTTTTTATTTATTGTTATATCAGCATTTCGTTTTATAATTACATGAGGTTTCGAGTTTTCGTTGTGGAATCTCTCTGGCAGTGGATGAATAGAATAGTAACTATTGTTTGTTTTAATTATACCTCTCTGAAAGTAAATTAATTCTTAATTATATACATGTGTTTTATATTACATATATGCTAACATTATAAAGCAGATATGTGTGTTTGTTTAAAGCCGCTAATCATCAAAATTTGTAAATTTAATTGATTTCTTTTCTGATTATGACAGGTAAGTTAAAGAGGAAGTCAATAGTACTACTACTTTTAATTATTTTAATAGTAAATAACATCATTTGTTGGGTGGAACCGCGAGTAAAAGTTATTTCATGATAAAAGTAGGCTTACCACATCTTCACAAACATACAACGCAGCATTGTCGCTTGTATAGTAACATAAATCTACTTCAGAGTCCATGTATTTGTCCAGGACCGCTTCTGTCCCATTGGACCATCTTTTCATCAACAGAAACTGTGGATCTATGAAATTGTGTCTAGAACTTAGTTTGATGTTCAAATGCTTCTTCAGTTTTGCTAACTCATGATTATCTGTTGATAAGGATCTCTTGCGACGTTTCTGGTTTTTGAGATGAGCTATCTCAAATTGTGGATCTGCAAATGATATTGAATGATTATTATTATATAGTAAACAATATATAGTAAAACAAGTGTTACTTTTCACGTTTTCATATTTATTTTCATATAATTTTTTCATTATTACCAAATTTATCTTGAATAAGTAATTTAAACAACATTTCTTGGTACATATTTTGGTTCTAAAGCCATATATTATTTTTTTTCAATTAATAACATCTATCTTACGACAGATTTTTTAAACAGGATACGACGATACTATTGAGCAGGATGCATTTAGTAATTTGTAGTTTTTATCAGTTAATAAAAAATAACATAAAAATTCACCTTCGTTAATTGACCCAAATAGGAATATTTTCTCAGACTCTGTTAGATGATGTAAGAGTTGTTTTGAATCGACCTGTAAAAATAGAAAAAATAATATAAATATAAAATAAAACAACTGACTTATGTATCCGGCTGTACTCGTGTAAAAATTATAGAAATTTCTTTTAGCGAGTTTATACTTGAGAAATCGAGCATGGGAGTGCTCCGAGCTCATAAATAATGTCCCCGATTAGGACAATTCCGAAAGTATTAACAAGAGAACAGCCGGATAATTATATATAATACCAATCATGGATCACAAAAGTTTAACAAAAAAAAAAAAAAAAACTTAAAATTAACATATTTCGTTACTCAGAAGTCCTTCCTATTTTTGGGACTTCCTGATAATCCAGGAAGCAGAATGACATTGAATTTCGGAAACGGAGAGAAACAGAATGGGTTATAATTGATAATAAAGTATTGTTTAAATCATAAACGAAAGAACCTCGACACTTGACAATGGTAGTTTTTCACACGTTATTTGAAATTAATGATTGGAACGAGTTTGTAAAATGATTTAATACAATTTAATTTATTCAAATTTACTTATAAATATATAGAATTTTTTTATGAAGACTTGTTATCTAAATTTTATGTTATATAATTTCAAAATCAAAAATATAACAAATGAAATTAACATAAACTAAATTTTCTCTACAAATATTTTTCTTAAAAAAATATTAATTCATTTTAAGAATAAGATATAGATCTGATCATATTATGTAAAATGTGTCCGAATAATCAAATAATAAATATATTTTTAAAAATATCCATGATTAATAATATTTTAAAGGAGTCCCGTAAAGTCGGAATATATATTATAAATTTCAAAAGTTTTATTTTCACCATTAATCATAAATATACAAGATATTTATACGTCGTTGCCTTTCCATTTTAGAAAACCATTATGATTAATTTATTACAATTAATTTAAGTTAATACAAAGTAAATTTAACAATTTATAACATTGTCTTTTTAATGAATTTTTTTAATTTTGTTACAAAATAATATTATAAATAATATATATGCTAATATGTATATAATTATATAACAAATTATATTGTCATCTTCATTTTTAATAATTTACTCTCAAATTGTTAGACTTTCTCTTTAATTATCTGATTTGACATTTATTTCCACAATAGCTGCGATCGCGAAAGTTTTAATGATTAAAACCAGGGATGGCGAACCTTTTTTGAGGTTCGTGCCATAAAGTAAAAAAAAAAAGTAGGTAACGTGCCAAAATAAAATTTTATTCGAAATGTTAGCGCGGTGAAATTATACGTAAGTATGATTACAAATAAAAACAATCATTCTTTAAATATTTTTTATCAATCAATTTACAATTATTTTGTACGTGCCATCAAAACTTTCACGTGCCGATTGTGGCAAGCGAGCCAGTGGTTCACCATCCCTGATATATACCAATTGTATTTTATAAAGAATAGGGCAATCTTATAAACTATTGGATTTAATAAATGTAGAATATTTTTAATGTAATGTCATGTTCAGTTGTTTTTTTTTAAGTTTTCTGCAATAGGAGTGATCAAATATTTCTCATACATTTAAGTTCATATAATTAAGTTTAAGGCCTCTGTAAGGAAGAAACTATTGTCAAGGCAGTTTTCAGATTATATATCGTTTATCCATTTTTATCCAAATAAGGTTGGAGTGTAATATCTCAATTTTTTTCCAGACTATTTAAGAAAATTAAATCTTTCCTAGATTTGTTTTACAAATATTTTCAAGTCTCCAGCTGTTCACAGTAACGAATTGCATAATTCTACAGAGTTGACCCATTTCGTGATGAAATAAGATGACTTGAGTTATTAAGAAAAACAATGAAAGTGTTTGACACGCGCGGTTAGGTTTACAGTAAACTGTTTACGTAATATTGCAGTCTTGATCACTATCCCCTTTCTGAATATAACATGTTTATCATTATTTTATATAGATGTAAATATTATTGATATATTATTTATTGTAATTTTTTATCGTATGTATAGGTCTGTTTTTTTGTTAGGAATATTTTTAGTTATTTTTGATACAACCATTAGTAAATACAAAAAAGCTGTGCAAATTACAGACAGCAGAAGTAATTTGAAAAAGTAGACTTCTAGAAAGAAGTAAGAAGAAAATTTGCTAATAATATGTGTTTGACATTATTAATAGTAGTCCAGGCATTTTTATTTGTTTTACTATCGTTTGCATTTGCTTTCCATCCAGTTTCAAATCGCAAACAATTTAAAGAATTCTCATTTCAATAAACAATTTAAAAGAAACATAACAATTATCCTTTATCTAGCTTTTAATAAGCTTTTGATATTCATTGCATTAAAATGTTTGAATATAAAAGTTAATATACTTGTTAAATTGAAGATCGTAAAATAGTTTTCTATAGTATAAAAAAGTAATTTACAATAAAAACGGCAGTTGATGTAACACAATGTTCAAGGCAAAGCCAACAAAAATATTACATTAAATTGCCCGGAAAATTAATTAGATATTGCCTTAACTATTGCTTAACAGATTTTGATAAGATTAACAGACAATATAGTAATTTTATTCTTGTAAGTATTTTCGATTGAAAGTAATTTTCAACAAACATGAATACATGAATATGAATACAAAGTTAAATGTAATATCTTCTCTTATTAGAGAAATAATATCTCTGTAAGGATAGAAATAACGATTACTATGGAAAGACTCGAAACAACAAGCTGTGTATTAGACAAATTATTATCCCGTATGGTAATCGAACCCATGACTTTTCGGTTTAGCAAGTGCCACTATTAACCACTACACTAATGGTCGTAGGCCCTATCGGCCACAATGTCATCTGCCAGCAAAATCTCAGGATCTTCATAAAATTTTTGAATTTGATTTTAGCGAAAGTATTTTATTCTTATCTCGTATATTTTCTTAAGAATAACTAAAAAAAATATTTCGTTTTCTTGGCGTATTGGTAACTAAATTTTATGTTGTTACATTGGTTGTACAGAATATTTGAAATGGTTCAAAATGGCAGGTTGTTTCATATTCACTCATAAGTAAATCTTTAAGTGACTTTTGACTCTTAATCTGAGACAATTTTCTGGTTTAAACTGTGTATAGCTTTAAAAAATCCTATTAAAACCGGTTAAGTAAAGACATTTAAAGAAAATTGTTCGTCTTGCATTTATGTGAATACACAAATAACTGTGAGCGCTCTTTAAATAATAGTTATTTTGAAGCCATAACAGACACTTAAATTATGTATATGTATAGATAATTTTATTTCAACTGAACGCCTGAAGGTTTCTTACGTCTATTATAGGTCGCTTGCAATTTTGCAAAGTGCAAATTCCGGTAACAATGGGCAAAATGTCAACTCAGCTCGTCACCTTGACAATTGAAATGAAGGAACAACTATTCATAATCAGACACGCTGTGTACAATGATGGTATGTTGAATTATCATTTTGTGGATCAGCTTTGTATATTTATTTATATCTTTTTCAATTGGAATCAATATCAGTGATGTTGTGTAAGTACATCAAATGGCAGTGTCAGGAGAGAATATTATTTCGGTGAAAACACTTTCCAACTTAAAAGTTAAATCTACGAGGGTTCCAAACGCGCCCTGGTTTTAGTAGAACCATACAAATTCCACTCTGTATTTTTATTATGTCATTCCTGTTTCACAAACGTTACATAGTTATTTTGAAATATAATTTTTAAAATTATAGCTAGTCTTAAGCATTATACAATTTAATAATCTATCAGTATATCAATTTTTAAACAATTTTTAATTCACTATTTTTGGGGTCAAAAGATAACAGAACATAAGAATAATATAATAATTAGTTAAAAGCTTTAAGCTTCAATGAAAAAACTTGACATTGACTCGTCATAATACGCAACTGTTTTAAAATACGTTACGGCTTCTAAACAAGTAAATTATAAACACCACAGGCTCGCCATAAAGAATACGGACAAAGCAATTTTGCATACGTATCTGAAAAATTACACGAGCTGACGCCTTTGTTCATGGTGATTATAATTAAATTGCAAATTGCGAAAATCACAAATAATCTTGATGAATTGAACCTTTGATTTAGGAAGGATTGCTTGAGGTATATTTATTGTTAAAAATGGATATAAAATGAATTAACTGATTTGATTTATAGGATATTTATTATATAAATATTAAGAGATTTTTAATGTTTGGTAAATTTATTTTAATTAACTGATAAAACAGGATAAATGATAAATGTTTTTTATTTTTTTTCAGAATTTATCACTAATTATTTTAAAAGCATTTTTATAACAGATATATATACAGCTGTTCATTTTTTTTGTAATTAAGAATAATATTAGTCAAAATTAATACCTATTGTACTTAATGTCTTAGATTCTAAAGGATGATTATTCCTAAGTACCAGTTATTTGTCACGTCATGAAATAGTCAAATGAAATAATCATGTGTAATGATAGCCATTATGTTATCTTCATAATGTTTTGAGTCGTTTTTTCATAGATATAAAACACAGGGTCAAAGTAATATTATTACTTGTGCTATGCAAACTTAGGGTTGTTTCATACATATAAGTAAAACGTTATATATTTGACTTATACTTTAGTAAAATTAAACATTTATGAACTTATTATTTTTGATAGTATACAATACAAAGCTAAAAAACATTAGTTTAACATTGCAATTAATGAAAATATAGAAACTTTTTAATATAATTCTATAGGACTGGTTTGAAAGTTCAGTACGTGAACATCATTAAGCAGATTGTAAGTAACATTTACTTTCTCAAGAATATTTCCCTTCTTGGCATATAGTTCAGTCTCATTGTACTTTTCCAGCTCCTATCCTTGACATCATCTTCAGACACCTTGTTAATATAATATTCTTTAATAGTAGTATACGTCTGTAAAGGATGTCTCTGCCTTAACTGTGTTATGAGCCTAAGTGAGCGTGTGATACCACCATTACACTCCTATCAGTGCATCTGTGTAAGTAACTAATTTGACCTTATTTTTAAAGGCCATGTCTTTGTTTTAGACCATTGGTATAGGACAGGGATGGCGAACCAATGGTACGCTTGTCATAAGTGACATGTTTGAAAATATTAATGGCACAAATATATATATATATATTTTGTAAACGTTTTTGATAGAAATGAATTTAAAATTATTAATTTACTCTTAATTTATATAAATAAATGTAGTTTCACAACGCTATCATTTTGTATGAAATTTTATTTTGGCACGTATCCATTTTAAAAAACATTTTTTTTTCTTTGTGGCACGGACATCAAAAAATGTTCGCCATCTCTGATATAGGAAGACAAAATAATTTAATTAATTAACGAAAGTATTATAAAATAAATTGTATTAGCTGGTTCATATACAGAGGCTCTGTAAGTTAACGTTAAGCGGAAACTTTTTTCTTATTTTACTAATAACCTAACTGGATTAGCATTCGTTTCCGGCTGGACATATCGATGTTAGGAACTTCCTGTATACATGACTAGCGTAAAAGTATGTTATCAAATGTTATATATGGCGTCCATTGATTGATATGATACAAATATATATAATATACTGAGACCAGTAAAAATGAGTTCTATAATGCTTAACTGGTCGTCTTGCTGGCTCAGTTTCATAATTATAGTTTTATTTTATTTGCTTAATTGGTTTTTATAATTTAGCCTCCACAAGGAATTGATTGCGATGGTTCTAGTTGTTCGTAAATTTTTTACTATATATGGACGTTTGTGAAACAGTGATTACAATACAAAAAAAAAAAAAACCCGGCTGAGTTTGTTGTGTGGTTCTTCTCAGACCAGGGCGCGCTTGGAACCCTCGTTGCTTTAGTTGTAAGTTGGACAGTGACTCTACAGAAGGGCTTATTTCGATATGTGAGGCATCGAAATAGGCCCTCCTGGCATTCCCATTTGACGTACACAAGTGATCATTGGTATTGATTGAAAGTGGAAAATATAAAAAAAAATAAAAATCCATGGTATATTTAAGCTGTTTGTGTAATATTCTTAATTAGCAGGGCTAATTTAAAACGAGGAAAAGATAGCGTCAGAAGCAGTAAGACGCAACAATTAAATGTAGTTTAAGTTGTTTGCTTCATTCTAATGAAATAAAAGCAAATTAAACTTATGTAACTGAAGATTTATTAGCAGTTTGTTCAAGTAACTGTGTTATCTCTTAATATACATTTTTCTGGTCACTCGGTTGAGAAATTTTAATTTGTGAATGTATGTTTTGAAATGTCATAATCTATCCCAGACGATAATTATTTAAAAATGTATTTTTTTATATTTTATATAATTAATGAATGAAAACTCTTCCATACGTTAACTACTTAAATACATACTAAATTTTAAATTTTGTAATCGTTGAAAAATAATAAATATATATAAGAACAGGGTCAAACCTGCGACCTTTTGGTAGCCCATACCGTCGTTCTACCAAATAAGAGACCGTATCGCTGCTTGCTTCATGGAATTTGGAATTTTATACAAACGTTTTATACAAATATTGATTTTGAGTTTATTGACATTTCTAAGGAACTTATAGTTTTAAAATGTTATGTTTTTTTTAATTGATCATTTAAGTTTCATTAATAAATTTTTAATTATGTTATTTTATAATTATTAATGGTATTTCGCTTTCTTTTCCTTTAGGTAAAAAGTTAATGAAAGAAAGGAAATATTTTTATAAAAAACTTTAGATACACTAAATATATTTCTTGTTTTTCAGTGGCTGGGAATGAGATTGATAATTAATATACAACTGATTTCATTTCTCTGTGAACGACACGCTGGCCTTATTTGTATTGTGAAGCTTACTTCTTACTTGGTGATTTTCTGTAAAATATTATGTTTAAATTATTAAAGTTCATCCTATGATAAAATCGAATTTTAATAAAACACACTTATATGTAGAAAGAATTATAATCTGTATATATTATAAAATAAAGACCCCCTCCGGTTCTGTCTGTCTGTTTGAAAAGCATAAACTTCAACTTAGAAAGTATAGAAAGGATTTTTATATTGTTTTACTAGTCTATGGTGTGATTTGGGTATATAATTAATTATGATTTTACGTTAATTAACGAAATATAAAGAAAGAAGAGGTCGCAAAAATTTTTTACAGATATAAAGATAAATACAAAAAATTTAGAATATCCCAAGTACAAATAACTCTTTTTTAATATTCACAAAAAGGATTATGGTTCCTGAAATCCATGCGGGTAAACCTGTAGGCAGAAGCTAGTTAACTGTACCTATAAAATTTATGTTGAACGAAATAACTATACATGTTATTTCATATTTCTATCTAGAAATACATTATATAAAATAAGTAAAAATACTTTTTCACTCAAAAGTAAATTTTTTGTCGCTAAACAAAATAAAGAAAAAACATATTTAAATACAAAATAAGTCATACATTTTTTATATAAACTAAACAATAATATGAAAAGAACAGAGTGGGAATATTGTTGTACAAAATATATTTTTTTCCTTAAATAAAACAGAACGTTGTTTATAAAAAAATAAGAACAAACGAACCGCGATGGCGTTGAATTCTTTAGTACTAAGAAGTTTATCTTAATTTCGTTTAAACAAAAATGAATAAAAATAAATAACACAATAACATAAAAATAAAGAAATAAGATAAAAATATAGAAATAAGATAAAATAAGCAATATAAAACACGCAGGTATTTTTATTCATTGCTTATTTTTATTATTTAAAAAAACTTATTTGTTATACATTTATTCTTGTTTATAGTCGTGACTTGAGTCTTATTGTTTAATTCCTTGCCTAAACACTATAGATATATGATTTAGTGGTATTTCTAACTAAACCATATTTTGTAAATGACCTCCATCGGTCAAATTGTTCAAAAGTTGTCCGACCTCTAACAGACCGTATCAACGAATATACAAACGCACAAAATAACTAAAAAATATATTTAATACTAGCGTTGTCCAGCGAATCTGTTCGCATTAACTACAGAAGGATTTTCAGACTATTGATAGAACAAAGAATAAGAAAAATCCTTTTAAATTAGTTAGTAAATGCATTACTTTTAATAATAATGCTTTATTATTATTATTTTTGTGCTTTAGTCTGTATATTCATATCCAATTGATTGTAGTTCTAGTTGCTCGCAAACTGTTCTAAATATTCACGTTTGTATAAAAGTGATTACAATATATATAGGAATATATGTATATATTCGTATATGTATATATATGTTCTTCTCAAACCAAGGATCGTTTTGAGCTCTCGCAGCTTTAATATTAAGTTGGACTGTTTTCACAAACGGGCTTCTTTCATATGTATGGTAACAAAATAGGCCCTCTTTACACTTCCATTTGAAATATATGTGATCACTGATATCACTTTCAAGTGATTTAAAGTGACGACAATATCTTATTATCTATAAATTATATAAACATATTATTTATATAACTATCAGGAAAGGATAATTATTTGCCTTTTCTTTGATCTATCGAAATAGATATAATTTTACATTGGTGAGTAGTTTTATTTGGTAAGTCTGACTGTTGAAGGATATATATGATTCATGTCATTTAAAAACTAAAGCAGGTAAGCCTAACGACTCTATCAAACCATATAAGCCTTGCAGAAATGGTGCATATATTCTATATATATATATTTTATTTTTCAAGTAAAATTTTTTTGCGAAAATTTTTTCCCATTGAAGTCTATGAGATTTTAGTTTTTCTATCAAATATTTGAAATTTGTTTAATTTTTTTTAAATCAACCATCAGACTGATAAGTGTGCAAAATTTCGGAATTGTTGGATATATCGTTTTTGATTGATGCTTGCACAAAGGAAGCAGCAGTCTCAATTAAAATTTAGTGTTTATTTTAACAATAAATTTATACAGCTTTTGAAGCTAATTGCTGCACCCAAATCTAGTCTATACACCTGTACTAGTACTGTTATATAGGCGTTCAAACTTGTTTCGAGGGATTGGCTAATGATTTTTGAACAATCACACGCTTGGCTGCCAGCGGTTGCTAAAGTACGGAATAATTGTTACAAAAGATATTTTACATTACCTCTCTGATAGATTTTCGTGTCTGAATGTAATAAACCAATACATTATATAAATGGAATGGTGTTATAGCAAAAAGGAAAAAATAAGAAGTTAGTAAAAAGAAAGAAAAATGAAGCATCGTTATGGTTTTAAAATATTTTTAACTTGAATGGAAGTTAATAAAAAAGTTTAATATATTTTAATATTTTATTAAAGTTATAATAAACTATTTTAAACAGTGAATGTCTTTAATATAAATTCAGCACCTATATTTCATATTTATAATCCATATCATAATTACATGTGTATATACCAACAGTCTGCAGCAATTATGGCTACACCATGTTGTTATAAACAAAGCTGTTATAAGCTCACAAAGCAGGTTAATGAGATACAATTTTAGTGTATTATCATTTCAGGGCAGTTCTAGTCAGTCTAGTTTAAGTATTTGGAACAGTTTCGAAATCATATTTTAGCTTTGATATTTTATGTTTTAATAACGACTTCAATGGCTGTTATATTCTAGGTTGAGAAGAGAATGGCATTGCTAGATTAGAAGGATAGGGCACAAACCGAACCACACCACATTAACGAATCACCACCGATTGATCAATTTAGTGAGTGAAAATGCATTATGAAAAAGAATATTCAAAGAATTTTCTTTCAAATAGACATTGAAATCTGCAAAACAAGATTGTTCATTTTATTACAACAATACAATATTATCTAATTTTATATTAATAATTCTTGTACTTTTCTCCAATTCTGAGAAAAATGTCTATATATAAAAATATCATATATTTATCTATATCATCAAATTAAAATATAATTTTATATTTATAACTATGGCTCCGAGTCCATTCAAAGGACTTAAAGGTGAAGGCAAGATCGTGATTTTTGTACAAAAATATTTCAAATCAGGTTTATTTAGATAACAAACAAGTGATTTATTTTGTTTACATATTTTTTAAGGAAACTTTTTTTAAATTTTATTTTACTTTTTTTATTTATTTTTGTTACTATTTAATTAAATCAAATATTTATTTTGTCATCAAATCTTTAATTTCAGTTTTAATTTTTTGTTCTTAAATTGATGTAACATATTCATATTCATTGAACCGTTAACAACGCCATGTAATAATTATACAGTACAATTAAAACTACCAAACTATTAACTCGTTACCAAAACAAGAAACATGGTATCTTAACAATCGCTTCCGCTGAAGAAACAAAAAATATATAAGAATATAAAGTACTGAACACTAACTTTGACTTTAACGACTGTGGCCTAAGAAGATTAAATATAAAGATAATATAGTTTATCTGAATTCACAATTACATGAACTACCTGTATTAGAAAAGATATAGATATATTTTGTTTTGATAGATCATTAATTATTATCTTACTAGCTTCCCTCGACTCCACTACACGTCATTAGTTCATCGCTCATTATGGAATTCAGGTAGAGAACATGACTCCTAATATCCTCAACCCTCAATAAATGTTTTACCAAATGCAATCATTTACAAATCCATTAGTTCCAGAGTTAAGCCGAATCAAAGGAAATAATATAAAAAACATTCAGTTAGATATATTGTATTTGTAAGGATATAAAAAAAGATAATTCTTGGATACTACAATAATATATATCATATATATTGATACAGATGTACTCAATAAAATTTGTTTTTCTAGTTTTAGACATGTCTAGCATTTACGAGTTTGGACCATACTGGAATCATGGCACGAACCGTTCACGCCGTGATTCCGCCATGCAAGTTGCGATAAAATAAATTTGACTACAGTCGGATAATTGTATTACATTGTAGACATATATATATTAAACAAAAATTATCACCAAAAAATTTAGATCAAGGAATTTTACTTTCAATTATATATATTTTTCATTGGATGCAATGTCCGTCATTTCTACATACTATATGTATTTTGATTATTATCAAACTAACCTTCAAGATAATAGCATCTTTAATTACTATTACACATAACATATATAACGTTATATTTTTATTATATCTTTTATAGACAATTCATTTTTGATGTGCCTTTCGAATCTCTATTTTCTTGTTAATATTTTTTATATAAATTTTAATATAATACTTCGTTTTGTAGATTTTTTCGACATTAATTTAAATACTATAATTGTGGCAAATAATAAATTATATATGGACCATTTGTATTCAATTAAATTTTATATATGTTTTATAGTTAACTAGCTTGCTTCTCAGCTTCACTCGTGTGGATTTCGATAACCAATTTCCTTTTTCTTAATATTAAAAAGTAAGTTATTTTACTTACGATATTCTCAGTTTGATTTTAAATATGTATATTTAGTTAAGATTTAGTGCGAAGTTATCAACAATAGTCTTTGTATTTCAGTCAACTTATATAAACACATTTAATTTTACAGTTAACTTTCCTCAGGAACCACACTTATTATTTTTGAAAACCGTACAAAAGTTATGTAAGTAGTTTTGCTCTCACATTCATACAGACAGATAGACGCGAGCGGGGGACTTCATTGTATATTATATATATTGAAATAAATTTATAAGGAAAGTTATTATTATCGAATATGTCAATGATATTTAATTCATACATCAATATCAATAAATATTTAAACATTTTATTAATATTTGACGAATATGAAATTAGCTACTGTTCTTAGTTATACTAATAGTAAATAAAATCATTTGTTCGCGAGTGGAACCGCTATAATAGCTAGTATACATATATAATTTGAACTATATTTAAGATACGACCATATTAATATACAATACCATCAAAGTCGATACTTAATAAAAGGAAAAGTCGCAGTCAAAACCAGAAAGAAAATTTTAGTTTTCAAACAAACTATATGTATATTTATGTAACGAGATTTGTATTGACAAATATATTAATTGCTACTCATAAATTGTTACGTATATTTGTTAGCTTGTAAAAGATAACTATGTGTGCGTGAATAATTTCGTAAATCTTTTGTTAACTCTGAGCGTGAACAATCAAATTGTACTGTAGTCATGATTGATAGTACGTTGATCGATTTATATTGGCAAAACACGCACTCACACACTCATACCTAAATTATGCTTTATATTGCACACAACAACACAATAAAAAATTCAAACGAAAACATTAAACTTTTGGTATATAGTCGGCCTTATCAGCAACTGTGATCTCATACAGCAACCAAAAATGGAACCAATGGAACCAAAAAAGGACAATTTTATTTAATAGAAAATAGTTAGGACATACATAAATAAAAAAAATATAACAATATTATATACAGAGAACCTATGCAATATTTCTTAAACATACACACTATTACGTAAACTAAATGTGTAATTTTATATCACAAATATTAATACTAAGACAATATATTTGAATATTATAAAAATTAAAAATAAGATTCAGTTCTTAACACGACTCTTAAATTTATATTTATATATTTTAATCTTAAATATACAACAATATTATTTTAAAAATGTTTCCTTTTTAAATGGTACGGAATATTATAGTATTTTCTCAGAAAAATAATAAAAAAAATAGTCAGAATGTCGTACGTAACAAGTATTGTATTTGTTTCGCATTATGGTATCGTGATCGGAACAGCGAGGAAACGTCACATTCCTCTAGACGATATTAGGGCGAGTGCATAATATAATAAAGCTATAATACAGCTGCACTTAAATTGTTAAAAGACCCAAATTCTTTTGATAATCAACTGAATCAATTGACGTATATACTAGCTGTGCCCCGCGGTTTTAACAGCGTATAATCTTACAAAAGCTTTCAACGTTAACCTGTCTATCATAATAAAAAATAATTTTTCAAATGCATCCCGTGTTTTAGAAGATTAGCGCCAAACAAACAGACAGACATTTCCGATTAATAATATTAGTATAGATTGGATTTAAATAAACGAAAAAAAATATATATAAAATTATATAACTACTTGTATACTTAGCTTTATAATACTCTTGGATGCATCTCATATGTCATTGACCGCTGATAACTGCATAAGGAAACCTGTTCACTATCCGTAGTTGCATTACATAATTACTGACTTTTTGCATAGGTTTCTTAATATAGATGATAGAAGAGTGTTTTCTTATAATAAAGAATAATTTACATTAAAATTTGTTTTTTTTATAAATATTTACACGATCGTTCTGAGTAAAAGTGATTGCCTTTCTATTGAAGAGTTCTGAGTTCAATTCATGACGTTGTATGGAAGTTGTATGGAAATTTTATGAGAGTTGTATTGTTTTGAATTCGCCAAAATATTGTGAAAAAAAGCCAGGGACTAGCAGTGACACGTTTTAATATTGAGGCTACTTTTACATATAAATTTATTACTATAATATACATAGAATATTACTTATGAACTTAAATGTAGACACTCACATACATACATACAAATAACTCATCCTAACGTCAAAGATAAGAGGTAATTCGATAATAATAATTCAATACAATTATTTCATTTTTTTGTGTATGATATTGTTCATATTATCTCTTAAGGAACCCTAATATTAAAAAACCCTGACAGTGAAGTTTTCATTACCAATGTTAATAGCTTTCTAGCTAGGAAGAAGATGTAATCTCATCTCGGAACAATCGTTGCGTATCGTGGAAAGTGCAATTTCTAATTTTACCTCATATATACGACTCTTCGTTGATTATGAATCTCTTACATACATTATATTTAATGTAAATCTGTTTTAATATTCGCTTTTGAGCGTGGTTTTGCTCGGAGATCAATGTACGTAAATATATAGATACAAAAAATATGAGAAATGTTGTTTATATATATAAGTAGATTGTAAATATATAGAATAATATAATTTAATATTGTTATGCAGATAGATATACTGGATAAAAATTTATTAGTATATATCCTGTCTCATTGACATATCTTTGTCTGTGGTGATTTTCGTAAAAGATTTTTTAAAATATGTTTATGTATAAGAGTGCAGTAAGAATTATAGCAACTTCGGATGTGTATCCGAAATCTAGAACTAGTTTTAAATTTTAAATTGATTCAGTTATATAAATAAGTTAAAGATTATATTCCTAAGTATAAAATTGGTAATAATGTTTGTTACATAAACTTTAATTTATTAAGATTCCATGCTTTTTATCTTCCGAATAATAGTCACACTTTTCATTATTATATAGCCACTATATTTAGCGAGTCTAAAGATTGTGTAATATTGAAAGCTGACGATTGAACCGCTTTTTATGGATGATTACATGGATGGTTATTTATAATGTAATAAGGTTTATATTTCCTTATAAAATTGGATAATTCGTTTTGGTTTATTCTGTTATAGCATTATAAAGTTATATTAATTGATTTCACTATGAAACAGGGTTTAGTTATTTAAGTGGTTTTTGTGGTTTTCGTTAAATGTGTCCAAGCACAAAAATAAAAATATAAATATGACGCTAATGACTTAAGAATCATTATTTACAGTTTCTTTTGAAGATTTTAAATAATTGCACTTATTTTGTCAGCTAAGTTGACATAATTGCCAAAATTGTTTTATGCTCTGATTGTGTTTTCGGTGAGATTGCTGTGAGGGAGAAGCTGACTTCTTTTACTCCACTGTCTCTACTTTCGCAAGAGAACTCTATATAAACTTTGTATTGATTTTTGATTGAATATTCAGTAGCGATGTATCCTGATGCAATGAAGAATCGTTATGAATATCTTTTGTCTGTTTATATCATGAAGCATTTAAAAAGTCTTTAATGAATTTGATCTGTCTGTTAAGTTGTCAGTGATGGATTACTTTCATTCCGTTCACTGATTTTATCTTATTTTGATGACAATTATATATACTCAATATTGTTATTTATTAAAAGTGGCAGCTGCAAAAACGGATAATTATAATTTTTTTTACAACTTTCGCAATACGCTAAAGCATTTAATACGAATATAAAAATAATCTAAGATGACAACCATCATAAAATAGACTACATTTGGTAAAACCTACTCAATGTTGTTATCAAATGAAAGTGCTTCAAGAATACAAAACACTTTGAAAAAAAAATCATAACATCAAAATAACTAACTCAAAATGGCGTTAAGTTTATTAAATTTTAATAAATGTTTATTTTAGATATTTTTTTTTAACTTAATACTCATTATTTATATACAAAAAGGTTTATGAACTATGTCCTATATTGATAATACTTATACCGTTCATTTTTATGCTTATATTTGATGTAAGCCTGAAGAGATTATAATTTCTTTGATAAACGTAATGCGCAGTCGTGAGGCTTCGCTTTGCTGAACCAAAAAATCGTTTTGAACTGCACATTTGAAGAGTTCACAGCTTATGTTCTTTTATATACAAGTTTGAAAAATGTTCCTTAATGGAAAATTACAAATATCTGTACAAACCTCTTAGCTATTTAAATGTTAAGATTAAAAATGCAAAAATGCTTACAATACAAATTGTTTAAATGTTAAGATTAAAATGTCAAAAACGCTTACAAATCAAATTGTTTGAATGTTAAGATTAAAAATTCAAAAATGCTTACAAATCAAATTGTTTGAAAGTTATGATTAAAAATTAAAAAATGCTTACAAATCAAATTGTTTCACTGTTAAGATTAAAAATTCAAAATGTCTGTTGTATTATAAGTTACAAATCAAATTGCTTTTGTAGAACCGATAGTTTTCATTTATTTCATAGGTCAGTGCTATTAAATATTTAATAAAGGCATATTTCGTTAATAAGTTTTTGCGGGTTTAATAAATCGTGTTCACATAGACTAAGTATATGTTTGTCTTCATGGTAATGATGGAAATACCAGACCTATAACCCCATCTATTGCAACAGACTATTCTTAGGTGACCTACTCTTGAAACTATCATTGTTTAAAAAAGTTTTAATTCAAGATTACAATAATTAACTTTTGGGACACTTAAATTTTTAGAATCAGACAATTAGTAACACCTCAAAAATAAATGATATTTGAGTAAACAGCATTGTTTTATTTTTGTACGAAAAAAGAAAGTCAGATTGTTGTAATATTACTTTTAGAGATGATGGTAAAGCAATAAATGCATACGAATAGGACATACTTGCTTTAGAATTTCCCATACAAACCATTTACTCCCGACTCTCTAAGCTTGATATAAAACAACTAATTTGCCTTCAACTGTGAACATTATGTAGGGAACATTTTAGAACATTTATTTATAAGTTTATAAGATTTTATCTTTGATTAAGTATTTACCGTCGTCACTTTAAAGCTACAAAATGTCAAGGTTCTAAGGAAAATTCAAGTATAATAATTTATTTTCTTGACAAGTGTAATATTTCTAATTACAATAATAAAATGTGTACAAATGCCATAAAAACTTGTCTGAATTTATTATTATAAGATATGAGAAAAAGTTAAGAGTTCTAATTATTTGTGGGTTTATCATATTCACATCATATTTGTTTACATACCAGTTTTTTAGTCTTTTTGTTACTAATTTTTTTTATTAACTAAAATGAGGATAATGTTGGTATATTATATAACTGTCTGACGAATTGTCTAGT
This sequence comes from Mechanitis mazaeus, assembly GCA_959347395.1. Classification (NCBI taxonomy): domain Eukaryota; kingdom Metazoa; phylum Arthropoda; class Insecta; order Lepidoptera; family Nymphalidae; genus Mechanitis; species Mechanitis mazaeus. The sequence continues at coordinate 12,062,900 of OY365756.1, read as the reverse complement.
GTGTGATTGGGAGATATATATACAATATAAAATATTAAAAATGTGTACAGGTATTTTGCTCAAAGGGACCCTGTAACTTAGAAAAAGACATAAGAAAGTTATTTATTAATATGTTTTTCATATCGAATCGATATAGGTGAGATCTGGTAAACGTCAAATGGAAGTCAGGAGGGCCTACTTTGACACTATACTTATCGAAATAAGTAATTTGTGAAGGCATTCTCCAAATATAGTTCAAAACTACGAGGTCTCAAGACGAGACCAGGTTTGTGAAAGACCTAACCCAGCCAGGTATTTTTTATTGTTTTCATTTCGTTAGGGGCCTTGCCAGGGTCAGGGCACAGAGCTAATTTATTTAAAAAAATATTAATTATACTTCACTCCACGACATTTTAAACGAGTAATTCGTGTTGTCGTGTTACTAAACAAAGCTATATCCAGTCATGATCCGCTCAGGGTTTTAGCCTCTCTAATACTTTAAAATCTAATATATCCTATACTATTATAAAAGCAGAAAAGTTTGTTTAAATTTGCTAATCTACGAAATTAACCGTTGGATTTGAAAAACTCTATCTGATTAATAATCTGAATAATATATATAAAGATAGATATGTACCTTTTAATGATTTGGAGTAAATTAGGTTGGATTAATTATATATATATTTTTTTACTGCTGCTCGGTTTTATTTTTGTGTTTAAAGTTGTTTATTATATATTAATGCTTGCGAGGTCTTGCTTTTGCTACTTTTGACAAAATTATGTAGAAATTAGTTTATGTGTCTATGTATATAAATATATATATAAGTAAGTTTTGTGCTCAGAATGATAAATTTTTCAATTCAATAAATTTTCTTAGTTTTTATATAAACATTGATTTCTAATAATAATAATAGAAAGCCTATAAACTTATAAACTTGTTGTACACATACGTTTCTCTTCAAAATGTAATTACGTATAACTTAGAAGGTAACCAACAACTTGATACATTAGAAGTTACTATAAAAAGATATTTAATCATTTATTTATTGATTAATTAATTTATTCTTTTTTTATTTATTCAATTATTTATTTATTTATTTACTTATTTATTTATTTATTTACTTATTTATTAATTAATTAATTAATTAATTTATTAATTAATTAATTAATTTATTTATTTAATTATTGATTCATTGATTGTTTGATTGATTGATTTATTTATTTATATACTTTATTGTATGCCACACGTCATAAAAATAATACATACAAGTTACAATAAAAAGTATATTAGGAAAATACAAAAGGCGTTCTTATTCCTTAGAAAATTACTTAATTAGTCTAGTAAATGAATATATTAGACTTTTACTACTAGTCTTGTATTAATTACTGAAAGTAGTATGTTCTATTGTTTTTTTTGACCTCTATAATAATTGGTTTTAGTATAAGGTCATATAACTAGTGCCCCTTGAACTATTTCAGTAATTAATAAAGTTCTATTATGTATGAAGACGCAAATTGCTTTAAGATTATATATTGTTATTTTATTGTGATATTATGTAAAATGGTTTGATTTTATTATTTGTAATAGCATATTAAATTCATATTTATGTATAGAATGGCTCATGGCGTATTTGTAATTCGTTGTTAATTAAAGATAAAAACAAAAAAAAAATCTATAAAAAGCTATAAAAAACATTTATATGTATTAAAATTATTTTAGTCAAAAACTCTAAAATCCAGCTCGAAGATTCACTAAGCTCCTTAACTGCGTGGTGGCGGACAAAAATATATTATATTAAAACTAACAATAATTGCATGTTATAAATTATTTATTACCGTATTCTATTATTATTATTATCTCAATACATTTCATATTTCACAGAGCATGCAATCAGAATGAATGGAGTTCCCATTGCAGTCCGTGTCGAAAATATCTTGCGAAAATGAACTGTTGATTCTAACTATAGCTTCATGAGTCTACATTTTAATTAATATTAGAGAATGATTTATAAGATTTACACGAGTACTACACATTTCAATAAAAATATTTTACGGATATAACTCGCGTTTATTTTTACATTTTTTAATTTAAACCGACGCTTCGAATCCTTTGCAGCAAACACGAACACGTTTACACGAGTTATATCCGTAAAATAGTTTTATTGTAATATTACAGATTTGAACTAATCACTAAGAATATGTGAAGTTTCAGATGAAGAATATAATTCATTTGCTTGCCGAAAAATTTACCTTGACATTTATACTAGCTGTGCACTCCGGTTTTGCCTATATATAATCCTACTAATCGTCTATCATAATCAGATTTTTTTTCTAATGCGTTTAAACAATCAAATTTTTTTGATATATAATATTAGAAGAGATAATTTGTATTATGTATACATTATTATTTAAACAATTACAAATTTAAAAGGTCTTACTATCATAAGGTAATATTAAAATAATCTTAATATCACATGGAGGTAGGTGACAAATAAACTGACTGACTGACAGACACCATCATCTCCTCTTACCGCATAAAGCATTAGAAACGTCGGGTTAAATTAAAAAAATTTAAAAATAAACGCGAGTTATATCCGTAAAATAGTTTTATTGAAACTTTATATGACTTTTTGTAAAACGACATCTATAACAGTTTTGGACTAAAAGTTGAATTTTCTTCATTAAGTCTCAAAAACTAAAACAATCGTAATATTAATACAGTTTATTATTAAGAGGTCAAAATAGACCGCAAGGTTTAATATTAAAATGATTTAGTATGACCTAAGGAATTCCTTTAGTTGTTTAATATGCTGGACGTCCTTGAACTCATGAACTAGCCTGAATGGCCGACCCACACAAATATATCTAGTGTCACTAGGGAAGTTCTCAATTATTATAATTTATATACACTATTTTATAACAATATTACATTTTTCTTTTTTTTTTGAATAAAAAAAAATTAAATATTTATTAAATTTTCATATATTTAATTATATCAAAAAGACAACAAGAAAAAAAACGATCATAAAAAAATAATAAATTATAAATGAAGCTCTGTTTTTCTTTTTGAAATATTTTTTATATAAAAATATATAGTTGTAGTAAGAAATTTCCATAAAACTGTAATAAAGAGTTCAAAGCTTCCACGACCTTGAATCGGTTGCAGCTCAAACAAATCTATATAAAATATATTAAACCTTAATTAAATTTAATTAAATATAAACGTAAATAATATAACCAACTAATTCATATTTTATTAATATATATATCATTTTATATTTATTTTGCTTATTTATACCAAATATAATTTATTATAAATTAGATTTAAAGTTTTTAAAACGTAAAGTTTTAGTCAAAATGGTGGTAGTATATGCAAAAAAATTAAAATATAATAATAATAATAAAATACTTACATCATCTCCGAACAGCCCCTCGCTGTACACGTCGAAGAATGAAGACACAACAATAATAAAAAGCACTCGCATTCCATACATCACGAATACACTAAATTATAATAAAAAACTGGCTCATTTTAATAAAACTAATATTATAACACTATTACAACAATTCGCACATATTTACATTGCCGCGGAATTGTTACTTTTTATTAATATTTAAATTTGGAACGTTATCATTGTTGTTTTTTTTTTTATTTGGTTACAATGCATTCAGCCAACGCATGCATTCAGCCAACAACAGTTCACTTTGTTAGGCGGCCGGCTTGTAGCGACTGCGGTGTCTAACTGTTAGAACGTTAGAAGTAGGGGTGAGATTGCGACAAATTCACCAATTGGGAACTCGAGTAATTATTATGTTGAAATTGGATTAAAAAGTATTGTTTTTGTTCATTGTCAAACATTTACCAAACTCTAGACATTATTTTATTTTAACGATTTTTCAAACTTAAGTATATTGCTATAAGAGATAGCTTTAGTTTTTTATTTGTGTTTTTTATAACAAACATTTATTAACCTGTCAACCTTTGTAAAGGTTAGAAGTATAACATTATAGACAGATTAAAAATTTGGAGACAGATTTAAACTGTAAACCTAAATCCATGTTAATTAAAGATATTCTAAGGAACACGTGACAAAGAAATATTTAATAAAAAAACTTTGATATAAAATGCAGAACAAAATAATATAATTTTTTAAAATCGTATCTACATTAAGTAACTTATGTAACAATAAACATGTCAAAACATCCGTAAAACAATAACGGATATTAAAATATAGTTACATTTGAAAACATAAATAATAAAATGTACTGAATAAAAAAATAAAATAGATTTCAGGTATCAATAGAAACAATAAATACATACATTTTTAAATTAAAGTGACTAAGTAATAATAATAAAAAAATTACAACAAATTATTTGTTATATTTTTTTTAAGAAAAAAATTACAATATGTTGAAATTAAGTAAAAATAATAGGCATGCTACACAAAAAAAAAATCAAGGATAACAGATTCAACAGAATTCGGTATCTGTATGTCTTTAGACCTCGTGACCCTCATTCAATGGAAATAGAGAAACAGTGAAAAGATTTCTGCATCAAGAGCTATGAGATTAATTCACTTTACGCTAGAACATAATGGTATGGAGTATAATATATATATATATAGATTATATATAAAGTGATAAAAATATATCTGATTATATATGGGCTTTTGTTAAATAGTTCGTAAGTAAAGTTTTTTCGATTTTCAGTATTAATTAAATCCAATCATTGTTTGGTTAATATTTATTAATCTTTACTACATATAATAGTAGAATGGGTAAAGGTTTTATTGGTCTGTGTGCAGTTGGTGACAACGTTGGTTCCAATATTGGTTCTAATATTGGTTCAAATATACTGTGGATTGGATATCAACGACTCTTGACTTAATAAGCTCGAATCTTTAGCCAATAACAATAATAATAACAACTCACTTTTAGAAATACAATGAAAACATTTTTTTCACATTTTTTAATAAAAATAAAATATTTTTATAATAATATTAAAATATTATTTAGTTGAATACAGCTCCATATATAGTTGTTCTAATATAGAGCTAAGATCGCATCTGAGACGTGTTAGAGCCATTGTTATTAAGACCTTTCTCTAGGTAGAGCTTGTTGTATTGTAAGTAATAGAGCGCGTCTTGAAAGAGAAAGGGGTTTCTCACATCCCTATGTCATTAAAATTTTTAATAAATATTCGTTGTTTGCGAAACTTCGCGTTTACCAAACAGATGTTTTAGGAATTGCGAAACCTATGATGTTTTGTTTTGATTTCATTTAATTTTATACTGAAAGTACAATTCCAAGTCTACAATTGATACAAAAATGATAAAATCTTTTTTGTTAACTTCTCGTTTATTCAAATATTTTCGTAATTTCAAAACCTATGACGTTTTGTTTTCATTTAATTTTATTTTAAATTAAAAGTTGCTTAGCAACATTTAGAGCTTAAATATTAAACCTTATAATTTTTTTTTCTCTTTTTTTTAATTTGTTTTATTTATTTTTAAAATCTACGGCTGTTCAAAACGATATCACAACGTATTTTCCATGTGCAACTTCATTCGTAATCACTATGAGAAAAATCTGCTCACGCTATTAATATTTATTAAAAGAATTTGTTTTATGAAAAAATAAAACCAATAAAAGTAGGGATAACAACTTCGATTTTAAGATATTAATATTAACAGTTATTGGTACTTATTTGTAAATATTTGTAAAAATAATTTGTTTTGTTATTTTGTGTTATACGAATTAATATATTATTAGATTAATTTATTAATAGTTTTAATAGATTAATTATAAAACGAATATGCTTCAGTAAAATATAAAAATAATATATTATCCAGCATACATATAGCCTCTAAAAATCTATACCATACAGCCTAATTGCTTTGACATTAATATAACATAGTTGTATATATTTCGACATTATATATATTTAGCTTAAGTCGTGTAGACAAAAACAACAGTATAAGTCATTACAAATAAGTAAACTAAATGACTAGTATAAAACAAACATGCGCATGCGCATGAAATAAGTATTCATCAACAAATTTGTGTACTGTATTTAAGTAAGCTTGCCGTGACGGTTCACAGTTAGTCCTTTGTCTCTTATAATGATCTGAATTGAGCTGGTGATAACTACATTGTGTGTCACTGGAACAGTGCATTTGACATCATGACGGTGTTTTATAAAACAATATTATATATATAGGAGTAATAATAATAACCTTTATTCGGATAAATATTATTTTTTTATTTATTTTAATACTTTATTGCACAAATGCGCAAAATTTTGTATAAAATAAGAGCTTAATGTTAAGTTAAGAATTCTCTGTCAGAGATTTACAGGAGAAAACGTTAGTGAATGCAAAAAAAATTAAATGTATAGATAGGTTTATACATATATACATACACACAAATATGTGTACATGATATATATTCTTAAATACGTTGTTAAATTAAAATATATATATATTCTGAAACAATTATGTACAATATTCTAATATATCTTGCTTTCTTATTCCTTGTAAATCTGTGTGTCTATCGGCAAACGCAACTTTTCCATTTTGTTCTTTCGTTTGTCTCTGTTCCACATCACCCCTGCCAGTAACACATAATAATATATATCAGTTTTAAATTTTGACAAGGGTCTTAATGTCTCGTAATTCTCTATCGGAAACTTCCGAAAAATTGCGAAAAATACAAAGATTCATTACTTTTTAAATATTTAGAGAATAAGATAAATTTTATGCATAGAAATTGTAAAAGTTTAAAAACCTCTAACAGTATTTAGTTCCAGAAACTTCATTCTCTTCTTTTATTAAAACTATTCGTAGTTTTAAAATACTAATCTATATATAACCAACATTATATATAATGTATGTCGTTATATAAAATTAATTATAAATGAAAAGATTGGTTTAATGAATAAAATATATATATAAAAACAAACTGTAATTCTCGACTGTTGCCCGTATTGTCGTTTGACCTCAAATTCCCAAAACCTTTTTACATATGGGAAAAAAAAACTAGAAAATGTCTTTTTAATAATAGGTTGCCTGGAAGAGATCACTATAAGTGATAAGGCCGCCTTTTGCACCAAAAGTTTTAATTTTTTTCCTTTTTTGTTTTATCATCTGTTTTTTTTTCAAATGTATTTTTGTGTGTAATTAAGTATATAAATAAATAAATAAATAAATAAAATAATAATATATACATCTTTGAGGATAAAAAAGTATCGATAACTTTCTTTAACTTGAATATTTGTCTTAATTACTATTTTATATAGATATTACTTTCAATTATTCATCTCGTAAATATCTTAAACTTTCTTCAAACTGTAGAATAATAAACAGTATCACTTTTACTTACATTAAGATTTAAGTAATGTAGGACTTTCGCAAATCATCAAAACTTTCAATTTTCCATCGTGAATACTAATATGGAGTTTTATTATATACTAGCTGTTGTCTGCTACTCTGTCTGCGTAGTTAAAATTTTTTCAGTATTACAAATCTATTATTTTAGAGATATATGAATTTTTAGAAGAGAAATAACGACCCTCAAAAAAAAATCTCAGAAATTTGAAAAAAAATTTGGTTCGTAAAAAAGTTTGATTGTTGTAATATTACTTTAAGAGATCTTGATGATGTTGCTGTAGATTTACTGATAAAACCTTTAAAAGAAAACAGTATTATATTTTAAATTCAGAATCAATTAGTTTAATCTGACACGTTTCAGAGATAAAAATTATATAAGTATTATATATTATATAAGTAAATTTACATAATATTATGTATATTATTAGGTATAGCTTGATTATAACAAAAAATATATAAAATAAATATATTCTAGGCATTTCTAATTCTAATATCTCTAAAAATGTCAAATATTAAGATTAAATAAAATTAAAAAATTAGAAACTTAATACTGATGTACTAAACCTACATCTAGACGTTTTAAATATATATTATAATCTGTCATAATTAGTTACGAAATACTACAATATTTCTAATAGACAATAGACTCGTGTCTGTGTTTTGTTATTTGACCTAAATTACTCATTGTTATGTTACGGATGTTAAGAGAAAGTGATATATTTATATGTTTTGTATTCTGAAAAAATATATATATATAACTATAGTACATCTTTCTTAATGTTTTAAATGGAAGCTGATGTTGTTGAATATTAACAGAATTTTGTCTTGATTTAAACATTTATATGTTATAAAATATCAGTAAAATGTAGCAGTTGACTGGTTTTTGAGTGAGCCACGAAAAATGAATATACAAACAAACAAAAAAATTCAGCTCATAGAAATAAGTTTTTAGATATTTCTTAGTTTCTTTTTTGTATATAATGATAATGTATTCTCTGTGGTGAAATTAAATGTATTATTTATAAAGTACACAAACAAAATTTTCAAACAAAAAAAATAATATACCGCCTGATTTATTTAAATAGCAATCTCGAGTTTATGTGAAATACAGGGGAATTAAAATTATTCAGCAGGTGCATTCTTCAGACGATGCCTCTTTATTATCAGGATTTAAAACTGTTAGATTTAAATCCGCTGGGTGGGAGTGGACTTCCTCGTTGGGCAGTCAAGCAGCTGAATGGGAAAATGGAGTCATGGATCATGGATCGGAAAATAGAATTCAAAATAATTCAAAGTTTTTCATATTAACAGGCTGTCCACACAAGCACGAAACATAATTGCTCATACAGTTATTGGCGAAGATACATTAGATTCATTAAAAAGTAGAGTACAGCAGTCCACAAAACTAGTAAGTTTAGTCTCAAACAATCAACAACCACACAACATTCCTAATACTGAATGGAATACAAACACAAACCTACATTTTGATAATATACAGCATCATCAGGTACTTCTCTCTGCTGCTGTTCGCCCTACCACTGAATCATCTACCAGTAAATGATAAAAGAAGGAAAAAAAATACTAATGCTGAATTATAAGAACTCATGTTCTGCTATTTCAAAGCGCATTTGCAAGGTCTAGAAAATATATTTTTATTTTTATTGTAAATAGGGAAATAAACAACAGTTATATTATATTTATAAAAGGTACGGGTAGTAATATTTTCTTAGTATATGTATACTAAGAAATTTTTCTTAGTATTAAAAAAAATTTTCTTAGTATTTTTTTAGATTGTCACGAGTACGCATTTGAAATAAAACTATTTTTTACCAATTAAACTCGCGTTTCGAATGCTTTGCAGCAATAGTGTTCACGGGTAAAAAATTGTTCTATTTTAAATTATACATATTTGCCAATAAAGTGTCCACTGCTATTTATACATGGAGTGAGTGGAGTGGATTTATTTATATACACACATATATATAGATATATTTTCGTCATCATTCATAAACAGTGGAGCGCCCCAGTCTGGAGTCTGGGTTTGGTTGTTGCATCTATACAAAAGGTACATTCTTAGAATGGAATCTATCTAAAACTCATTGCAAGGATTATCTTATTTAGCTTCAACTTAATCAATCTCATTATTTAGCTTGATCTTAATAATTAGGATCAGATTAGCGCTTTCAAACAAAAAAAAATTTTAATATTTATTATATTTTACCATTTAAACTTAAAACAAGGAAATTATAAAAGACAGATCGAACTTAAAACAAAAGAAAATGTTAATTTTGTAAGTTCAAAACAGTCATAAAACAAAACATTATTATAATGTTATCCAGCGGTTTGTCCAGTACAAAGAGCTTTTGGTATTTATTAGTAGAATTATTGAATACAAAGCAATGTTTGAGATAATAAATATTATTACAATGACTAGATTATTTTACCGCTGTGATGAATGTTTGATATAGTTTTTTATTATAATCTTCAATGTCTGGAATTTTTAAATGTTATTCGGTGATTATTTTCTCTGATGCACCATGATTTACCGCTCCTGGAAAATTATAATAAAATATTATACTTTGGAAACTTTACCTTCTAAGTTTATTTATATGCTATAATTATAGTATCGAAGCTAGGAAACTCCAGAAAATATTTTGATAAGTTATATATTTCAGAGGCTTCTTTTTTTTAAATAAAATGTTAGGTTCTTCTTGCATAGGTTATATAGAGCGAAAAAAAAGCAGACTATTTTTTGCTTCTTGTGTGCTTAGAGCAAGTTTTTTAAATGCCAATTTAATACACCTAGATGGCGTTGCTCTTATTTCATACAAATGCATGAAATTTATGCTTACGCGATTGGTTAGTAAAAAATTTGCACTTGAACTATCATCAGTGGATGGAAAAGCGTTACTAGTTTTTGGCATTAACATCCACCTAATGCCGTGGCATTACAAATATACTAGATTCCGCCCGCAGCTCTGCCTGCGTGGCTCTCAATAATAGTTAGTTTTTTTGATCTTTATAAAAAGTGAGTTATTATTGGCCCAAAGATTCGAACAAAGATTCGACCTTATTAAGTCAAGAGTCGTTGGTATCCAGTCCAATGATGTATATTTGAACAACTTTTGGAACCAATATTGGAACCAACTTTGACACCAACTACACACAGACAGACAAGAGGGTCGCTTTCCCCATCCTACTATTATATGTAGTACATATTGTTAAAGTAGTAGGTGACTTTTTATAAATTTCTACGTGCCTCACAGATTTTATAAATATATACATGCCATATTAAAAAAAAAAACTAAAGATATTTATAACATTATCAGACAGACTCGAGATATTTTTTGTACTAGCTGTATATAGAACCTTGGACCCATATGTCTGAAGATTTTTAATCTATTTGTAATATGTTTTACATTTTAATTTTAAACCAACGTTTTGATTATTTTATTACGGACAGACAGATGTTTGTCTGTTAGTGAATCGTGTTATTTTAACCTACAACCAGACATACAATTTCAATAGCTAAAATAGTTTAATTTTAACGTGTATATCTCTCGTGAAAGTTTAACGCATTCCAAATAACTGTCTAATAGTTTATTAATTATAAAATAAATTTAACCACTATATAATATTTATTATTTTAAATGGTTAAAATTTCCTTAATATTTGAAATTTTTATAAAGCATTAAACGTAATATAAGCTAGGAGACTTGTTATTTTGGAACTACGGTTTACTTGTTATTACTCGTAACTAGTTGTTACTCGCGGTTCCACTCCAGAACAAAAGATGTTATTTACTATTAAGATAATTCAAATCAGTAGGATAATTCTAGACAGCCTATAGCTTTCCTCATGAACCTGCTTATCATAATCAGAATTATTCAAATTCATCGAGTAGAACTGAAGATTATCACGTTTAAACAAAATTATTCGCTTTATAATATAATTATATAAATAAAAAGAATCACCGAAATGTATGTACGCGCATAATTTCAGACCGACTGCACCAAATTGAATGATTTTTTTTTGTGTTATTGTCAGGAAAGGTTTTCATATAAAAAAATATATATATATATATTGTAAACAGAAGATTTTATCTAATTTTTTGTCAAGAAATAATAAATAATATCTAAGTTAATATATGGTCATATTATCTAAAATCGATCTTATTTGATTTTACTGGAAGGGCTATATTTCCTCAGTCGCGAGCAGAGAATTAAAATATGGTGGTACGAAGTTCGCCGGGTTCGTATAGATTACAATTGTGATTATTCACGACTATGAAAAATGTATACAAGTAAAAATAGTATCTATGAAGTTTTATCAGGTTCTTCTCCATGATTCATTTTGAAATCGTGCAACTAGACTAGAAAGATTCATAAGCGCAATGTGTCTACGCTGTGTAAAAAACAATTACTTAAAATACCTTTATAAAATTAAAAATTTTGGGTTTGACGTTGAACTCCTACATATAAAAATACTGTGTGTGAGTGCAAACCAGACCTCAATCTTGACTCGCTGCGCTCTCAAACTCTCGGTATGTGTTAGCATATTGAGCGAAGCAAGATGCAAACAGCACTGAAGTTGCATTTTCAAAACGTTGACGCATTTTGTCCTCAACTATTTTTCAAGATGAGAAACATTATAAACATACTGTGTTACATGTACATGTTCTGTTTTTTTTTAAATTTTAACCAGACCAGACCAGACATTGTGCAAAATTTGAAAATTTTCAGATATACCGATTTTGATTAATGCTTGCACAAAGGATGCAGAAAAGTCTCTTATAGCGAGTTTCGCTCACTCCGCTCAATAATTTTTATAATTACATATATATAATAGTTGAATGCTCACATTAAGAATTGTTTCAATGAATGTACACTGCATGATGACCAGCTGGTGGGATGGTGAGTGGGGTGGTAGCGCACCGCCATGATATGTCTCTGATCCTTGCAGTGGTTGTAAGGAGGACCATCGTGGTTCATACCAAGACTATAAATCAAAATAGAGCTATAATTGACTATATATTAAAGTGTAATGTTGGTGTCTACTATAAAACGGATGCTAGGTAACTTCATATAAGGTTTTAGAAACATAAAAAACTGTGTCATTTTCAATTATGATAGTTTAAAAACGAATATAAAGATCACTCTCTAATTATTTTTTAATATCCATTACTACATATTTTCACTGGGTCTCAATTTTTTTTTGCATTCAAAAAAAGGCAAAAAAATAAATGAATAAGATAATGATTTTTTTATTTTTCATGATACGGGACATCTGTCTAGAGGAGTTTTAAACTTCTATATAAAAATTATAATTTTAAAAAGATCTTTTCTTCTACAATACATAATATATCCGTTGTGATTCTCTCAACCTCTCTGATCCGACGGTAGCTTTTGACAATACATTAAAAAAAATTGGGAACTTTTTTTAAAATATCTTCTTAAATTTCAGGTACTAAATAATATAATGTGTACCTGTGCCCGATTTCATGCGCTAATAAAAATCCTATGTTTTTTGGGTCCCATTCTAATAACGCACAACTTTTTCGTAAACTGCACATCCCCCTCGTGTACCCACGACCTGAAAGTGAAGCGAATATAATAGTGGTACACGTACATCCATTCTTAAATATATTCTTTTAGATCTGTCTGTTTACAAAAGTGAAATTTGTTAATACTTGTGAACAAGTCTATATATTAATGTATAAATATAATTTTAATACATAATGGTAAAAATTACTATAATATGCATTCATATTTCAACGAAACATATACAAAGAATATTAATGATTTCAATTGAATATCGTAGATGTCTCTAAAATCGAGTCGAGTATATATATATATATATATATATATATATATATATATATATATATATATATATGTTATTTTAAATAGGTACTAACGGGCAGTATATGGATATGGTTTTTATTCTCCTTTACTAGAGAAATAATCTCTGTGTTGCGTGCGTGTGGGTTTCACAGACAAAAATAACAAAAAACATAGACTCGTAACATCTGTGGAACACACAAACAATGTTCCGCGTGAGAATCGAACACATGACCATTGGCTTATAGCGATAAGCCTGGTAGCTACCAGGCCATTACAATATGCTATTCTAATAATAAAATGTCTATTTTTGAATTACCTGAATTTGCTTTAACAGCATTTCCATTATTAATATGAAATATATCAACTCCAGTCAAAAGAACTGAGAAATACAGACTCTTTTTAATGACTTTCCTCCTGCTTTGAAAGTCACAGTAGTTCTTGAGATATGTTGACGCGTTTTCATCCATTGGAAACATTTTATTATTTCTAAGGAATTTAGTATCCAATAACTTTAATTTTATAGTTTCATTAAAACTTTTCTCATCGAATAGTTTTCTAGCGTCATTTAATATATTATTTGTAATCAATTTCAACTTCCCTCTTGATTTTATTTTATATTCCTTTGATAGTTTCTTCGTTAACGCCTTGTCTATATGAATCATTATTTGTATTGTTATATCTTTGGTTTGTTTTGTTAAATATTTAATTGTGGTATTTGTTACCTGAAAAAAATACACTTTAATATATATTTTTTATAAAAAGTTTATAGATTTAAATGATTTACTTCGGTGCTTTGTTTCAAATATATTACATAATAATGTGATTGAGCTGAGTTAACAGAAGCTCTTAATGGTAAAAAGTGTGTTTCGTTACTAATGCTACTCCTCCTAGAATAATGGTAGGATGTAAAAAAATTGGCAGAGTTGTCGAGGACAATGACTTATAGGTCCTAAAGTTTTTTGGTGACTTTGATTGTAGTTTTTTTTTAAATGGTCAAAGTGTGTCTCATAGAGTTAACATGTGATACGTTTTGAAATCGCACGCGCGAGTTCTTGTTTACTCTATTATCACTATCACTATTTACTCTGCTAATTTTACAAGTATGTTAAACTCAATCAGTAAGAATGCTCCGCTCAGTTCAATCCGCCGTACACCGTGACGGACCTAGTATATTTTAAAGTAGTTTTTCTCCCAGCCATTATAAGAGGCATGTCACGACTAACATTTTGATGGGATAAAAGTTTTTGTGTGTGTTTTTTGTTGCATATGTGTGTCGTTAATCCTTTGGGTATTCCGTTATGGGTCAACATAATGAACCCATTTTGTTCACAAAATTCAAACTTTCAAAGAAGATTTGTTTTTTATCGACTTGTAAAAAGTCTAAATACCTGTCACTTACAATGCACTAAAACTATCATAGGTTAAAGAAGTTTAGTTTCAAAATTACCGTAATAGATTTTTAAGATGAATCTTTAGAAGAAGAGCAATCAACTAGTAACACCTTAGAAATAAATGTAAATATCATCTTGAGTAAAATAATATTTATAAGAGAAAGTAAGATTGTTGTAATATTATTTTAAAAGATGAGGATAAGACCGTAGTAATATATTATATTATATACCTAATACTGCATAATTATTTGATAATATAAAATAAATATTAATTAATAATAGTATAAAGTAATTGATTCATTGTATAAGTATAACGTGAAGAGAAAGATATGAATGATGAATAAATGATTGATTGATTGATTGATTGAATGAATGAATACAGAAATTTATATGATTAAATGAAAACAAGTTTCATGGTATAATACAATATCAAAATTATATCTAATATTTGTCATTTATACTGTTTTTAGGGGTGTCAAACAATTTGAAGCTAAAAATAAACTGTATGGGAGTCTTGTGAAGACTATTTATAGACTTAATAATAGATGGTTTCTTGCTTCTGTCTGTTCAATTCATTTGAATATCAAGATGTTCTATTTTTAAATTCACTATAAACCTATATTTGTTGTCATTGGTTGATTTGAATTGGATTCGAAGGCGTCATTTTAAATTTATTTAAACCAGGAATTAGATAATGCAAGTTTTTAGAATTGCAATTTTTGTTCTATTTTCAAAAAAGATTTTTTTTTTACTTTTTTATTTGGCTTCAGATTTTACATTAGAGATTCTAGTTCTAATCTAGTATTCTAGTTAAATACTAGTACTCTAATAGTATAGTAATGTATATTTTTAGTAAGTGTGTCATAGACAATAATACGTTTAAACAATAATTCTTGGAAATACCAAAGCTAATAAATAATCTTTACAGTGAACAGATACTGGAGTTCGAAATAACATTATTAATAACTTTCTTAAATTAGTTTGAGTATAATAGTTTTGGAGAAAATCAAAAAAACTTTTATGTTACATTAGTTTATAATTTCTTATATGCTTTTTATTTTTTATGTATCTGTGACCTTATTTTAAGTGAGTACTGAGCTTAATATGATTGAGTGGTTTTTAAACTGTTATTTTTAGACTTCATTGATGTTTTCATTAAGTCAATGACCTCTAAAGATGTTATTTTTTTATCAACCGATTCTTAAATTTTTAGGAAAAGAATGCTTGTTTTGTTATATGATTTAAAATTCTTCAATTCTATAGTATTTAGTATACAACTGTATTTTATTTTTATTTGCATTAAAAAACTATTGAACGTGTGTTTATTTATTTGTTTGCTTGTCTGTACTTATATAAGTACCAAGAAGGTTATTTAGAATGACGTAATAGTTTCTACTATTGTTACCTCATACAGTTCGTTACCTTGTTAAAGTTTATGTAAAGTCAGCAAAAAAAAAAAAATTCTTTTTTTGCATTGTTGGTTTGTTTAATTTTATAATATGTATATACTTAGTTTTAAATATTTTCAATATAGAAAAGATGATTATAATAAATACAATAGGACTATTTTTTTCAATGAAATTTATATTAACTTTAAATTTTTGTTTATCTATGATGAATAAATATAAAAATATAATTTAAATTTTAAATTTTTTAAAATAATTTCGGTTTTTTTTTAATATATAAATATAGTATAATAGTAAAATTATAAAAATACCTTTCCATATCCAAAATCAAGCAGCACACACAGACACAAAACAAGACACAGCTTCATCGTGTACCGAGCTGTTACAGAGTTTAGAGCGAACTAAGCACTGCTCAGTTACTACAACTAAAAGAGCGTTCACATTGTTGTGTTGGAATTAAAAACATAAAAATAAAAAAAATATATATAAATATGTATATTTTATATAAATATATATATTTTTTACATTACAAATAGATTTGTGTAACATATTACATACATAGTATATTTATAAAGAGAAAAGCATGGATATATATCATTTTAGTTTTTTTAAATAAATATAATAATATTAAGTATTGTTCCAGAGGCTTAAAATTAAACTAGCTGTTACTCACGGTTCTACCCGCGATTTTAATACGTTAAATCAGTAGCTTAAAGCTAAAACCTATATATAAATGAATGTGTATGAAGTGTAAACATACCTTAAATATATGTATGAGATATTGTAACGGTTTTTAACTTTCAATTTCAATTTGGTATCAATGAAGCAAAACTATACTAATTTATTTAATATAAATATTATTTTCATAGACTAATTTTGCACATTAACAAAATTTTTAATATTACAAATTTCTTTTATAGTTAAGGAAACGATTGATTATATTATTATTATTATACTTATTATATAAAAGCTAACTGATGTGCTAAACGTTGTTTTGTTTTGTAAAAGAGTAAAAAAAATAAAGTATTTACTTACATCGCTATTAAAAAAAAAAGGTTAGTATTAGAATAATAAAAATTTAGAGTTATATGTACTTTTTGAGCGAAGCGAGCGGTGCGAGTAATGCTCTCTATGAGAGACTTTTCTGCATCCTTTGTGCAAGCATCAATCAAAAACAGTATGTCCAAAAATTTGCAAATTTGGCATACTGATAGACATCAGTTTGGTGGTTGAGGAATAATCACGGAAAATTTTTTTCCCCTAGACTTCAATGGGAAAAATTTTTTGAGCGAAAATTTAAGCCTACAATGACATGCTCGTGCCGAATTTTTAAACAGCTTTTAGATTTTTTATTTTTTTTAGATTTTTTTTAAAATATTTTTTTTATCTTGTAAAACAGTTGAGGAACTAATGCGTCGACGTTTTGTCCATTCAACTTCCATGCTATGGAATTAAAAATTTTATTACAAAATAAAAAAAAATCCAGTGGACAATCTTTATCACTTGGAGATACAAAATAATTTATGTTCTATTCATACCTAAAGAACATATACAATTTTGTAAAAATCGGTGACGTTATTTCGAATTTATATATTAGTTATTATAAATATTAAAAAAAATATTTAAAATCATTGAATTAAATGCATAATAACATTATAACGTGGTTGATGTAAATTTCGGCGAATATTTTTATCAAAAAAACCATCCGGTATATGAGACTGAATAGAATGTTAGCTTCCGTTTCAGATAAAAACAGATTAGCTGAGAAATTAGGTTTTATTTTAAACCTACATGCTTACACAAGATATCAGTTGTACTTATATACTGGCCTTACTCTTAATGTAATATTACAACAATCTTACTTTATCTTTTCTGCCAAATCATCCATAAAATAATAATAATTTTTGAGGTGTTTTGTTATTCTAATAGCTCTTTTAAACACGTCAAAGATCTTAAAAAGTAATATTATTATAATATTAAAACCAATTTTGAAACTATGATAAATTTAAGAGTACTACAGCAGGACTCTGAGATGTAAAAGGTAATAGTAATAATAAATATCTGTAGATAATAATAATTAACAATATTATCTATACAAGCTCCACTGTTGGGCAAATATAGGAATGCTATTCCCACTGTCTCTCTACAAAAATAGTTTGAGGGTTTATCAAAATCATAAATTATAACCTGAAGCAAGATCTTCATGTTATTATTACCAATAGAGTATGACAAATATTATCTCATTGGCGTAAATAAAGAAAATATATAATATTTTATTAAATTTATTAAATTATAAACAATATTTATGTGCATATAATTTCATGAGTCAATATAAAACTTTTTACGTCATAAATATATATGGTTTACATTTTCCCGTTATATTGTTACCATTTTATGTCATAGTGACGTAAGAATATAAATGATGTACAATATACGAGGAATAAACACATCTTAATTCTGGAATCATATGTACTCGTATATAAGTTCTTCTCTCTCTCTCTCTCTCTCTCTCTCTCTGTTTTTACCAAATTTCCTGAAACTCAAGTTCAAAATTATTATTTAAAAGTATTTTAAAACAAAGTTCTTAATTTTAAGCTAACTAATAATTTTGGCTTAATAAGTTTCTATATTTGTATTTATCTATATTGTTTAATATACTTTAGATTTGTTTTTATAAATAGTAAGTACCTAATCAAAGGAAAATCTCAATTACAATAGTATGAATACCAATATAAATGCCATATTTAATAGCTTTTTCAAGTATAGTAACAATAACATATAACGATAATATATTTAAATTTAAGTATATTATCATTATATTTTCAGACTAGACTAGTCTTCAGTATTACCTGAAGCTCTTAATATCCAAGTCATGGTACGAATATAAAGGTTTTATAGAAATAGCATTAAATAATTTAATAATTTTCTTTAGAGAAATAAAAAGGTTTATTATATGATATTTAAATTTTAATTTAAGAAGAACAATGAGGTCACTTTTCTAACTAAATATTTTAACGAACTCTATATACATTACATTTTTGTCAAATATAAATACAAGTCTCTGTAAGTATAAACTATATAATAATAATAAGACTATTATAAACTAGATTAAAAGTAAATATTAATAAATTAAAAGATTCAAAATAAAGAAAATTATTATTTACTTTACTTGTGTGAAAATGTTGACAAAAATTTATTTTTATTTTTATTGATTTATTGATTGATTGAATGATTGATTGATTCATTTATTCGTACACGTCAAAAAAATAATATCGTTTAAAGATTTACAGCTTTCGTAAACTTTACATTATCTTATAGAAGGAGAGAAGAGAACAAAAATGGATGAATTATAATAGAACACTTTAAAGTAGTTTGATTGTTTCGGTGTTTATTTTAATCTGTATGATATATATTGGTCGTTACCTCTAACAAGTGTGTCAATTTGTGGTTTCAAGGATCAAGGTACATGACATCATCTGTATAAATGATGTCTGAATCAAGTTTATTGTCTCCTAGATCGGTTTAAATCTTAATATATAGGCATTGTCTAATAACATGGCAGCCATTTTAAAAACGCGGGAGATCGTTTCGTCGTATTATATTCTATATATATTAGCTATTTTAATTTCATTTGCATCATATAGTTCTGTGTTTTCCTTGATTTTTTGGGATCGATTCCCGGCAGGAAATATTTGTATAGTAATTTTATTTAGTAGTAAAATATACCATCTGGCATGTTTTTGGAAAAATATATGATATTTAACCCTCAGCTTTTTCATTTGGAAGCAGGGCCTTCAACGATGACTCAAAATACTATAGTCAGATATTATATATGAATTGGTAAAATTATTGTGTCGGTAAACGTCATTGCTATATAATTTCTTTTAGGCGTTTAAACGAATTTAATCGATTCAAGATTTCACAAAGCTTATTTATAAACTGTTTCGATATCAAATCACGATTTTCAAATTTTAATATAAATAATAATTCATAATTATATTTATAGGTTTATTCAAATGGTACTGGCCACTGTTAACATATAATTTATTTAAAACACTTATATACACTATATACAAAGTATAAAATGGCTTCACATTGAGTATTCCAAATTGCAGGTCTTAGTACCCTGCATCTGCATCGTAACTGCTCTTCTGACTGCTGTATTTATCTGAAACAATATATATTTCAGGTAAGTATTGCACCATCTAATGAACCCTTGTAATAAGAAATAATCTAATAACATTTATAATTTTAGTGAATAGCTTTTTGATGTTCAAAGAATTATATGAAATATAAGATAACTCAAGCATTGTAAGTTTATTTTATATTTTATAATGAATCAATTAATCAATAAATTATTCAATCAATCAATCAATCAGTCAACCCGTCAACATTAAATCAATAAAAAATCAATAATCAATTAAGTAAACGTAATCACAGCTTGTTTTGTAACGTTTATATTTACTTTTTAAAATTATTATTTGAACTACAATTTAATTGAATATTTTTGTACAATATTATTTCTATTTTATTTAAATATTAGCTCAATATTGTATATTGAAAAAATTACCCTCATTGCCAGCAGTAAGCTGCAAGCTCTTCAGGATTTCTTCTGGGATTGGTGGTGGAGTGGGAAGATGTTCTCCACTAGGATGAAAGCCGTTCTCATCAGCGGTGTAGGTGACGGAGTAGGTCTTACCATCATCTCCTATATAGGAGTATGATCCAGACACTGCTAAAGAACCTTCTTCTGGGGCTGAACCGGGAATAATGCGTCCTGAAAATTCATTTTAGTAAAACTTATTTTATTTGAGTATGTACGGTTTAATGGTACGAAATTTTTCTTCTTTCGTGATTCCTAATTACTATCTTTACTTTTTAGTATTCTACAAAGCAGAAAATAAATTATTTGTTTAAATGCGCTATTCTTTAAAAGTACTGAAAAGATAGTATACTTTACTAAAATACAGGCAGTCTAACATTACGCTCCTGGCCGTAGTTATCTTAATAGTAAATAAAATCATTCGTCCGCAGATGGAAACGCAAGAACTGCTACTTATATATAATCAAAGCTGTACTCATATAAATACTATTGGAATTTTTGTCGACTAATTTCGAACCCAACCGAACCGAACCGAAGTCTTTATTTATAAGCTCGGTGCATGACAGAATCTTGTCGTGATATATATAAAATCAACCAATCTCTTACAATATATTGCTTATAGGCTATAGAGAAAACTAATAAAACTACGAAGGGCGGCGGAACCTATCATGACTTTGACTCAAAGCTATTTTGTTAAAGGTCGAGATAACTTCAAAAGTCTCAAGTCTGTACTAAATTAAAGTTATTATTCAATGCTCTAATTACTTACATGATAGATTTTTTAAAGTTTTGAGATTTTTTAAAGTTTTTTTAATCATCTAAAATATTCTTAAACTTTAATCTTGGTTATACTTATTTGAATTTTAGTCTTAAACCAATTAGTCTAAATATATAGACTTCTAGCATTCTAATAAGCTATTTAAATATTGAATTTAATTGTGAATATTTCGTTGCAATTCCACCAGGTTCTGAGTTCGTGACGTGAACAAGGCCCTCAAACGGAACTAGCCATACAAATTAAGATATAATTAAGGTGAGTACAACCGGGTAATTGTTGATCACGAAAGCTTTAACACAAATATTTACTGACCATTCTGTTCAGCTTTTGTTCCATCGCTTGTTTCGTAAGCATAGTGCCAGCCCTGATCATCGTGTTCGTTCTCGTATCTCAATATTTGAGCTTGACTGCTAGCTGATCCTTGGTACGATCCAGCTGATCCAGATGAAGCTTGGAAGGCGCCAAGCGCTCCGGCTGACTCGTGATAAGATCCAGGGGATGCTTGGAAAGATCCTGCCAATCCAGATGATCCTTGGTATGATCCAGCCGATCCAAGGGATCCTTGGTATGATTGAGCTGGTCCTGGTCCGAAAGGAGTTTGAAGACCAGCATCTGCACCACCTGAGGCGTCAGATTTGGGTGGCAGGTAGATGTTTTCGAGACGTGCTGCTGCAGCCACTGAGATGACCGACAATAAGATGAACTGTAACATAAAACATCATTGTATTTCAATAATACCATATTTACAAATTAATTCCTTAATTAGCAAAACTCTCAAAAAAATAAACACAATTTAATTGACCCCAATTTAAAACACTCAAAATCACTCATGAACTGACGAAGTCTGATTATAGATATCACGAATTATTATGCAAATAGAAAGGCAACTAACGTATTTCATGGTTGATTGGTGCGTTCTCTAAGGGAGCTGATGACTAAATGTGACTGAAGGAATCATCTGCCTCCGTTTTATACCACATTTGGTTGGAATCCCTTCACGTATCAAATATAAGACCCTGATTGTGTCTGAATGTCTGATCTGATTTTAAATGGAGTTAATTTTTGGTCATGATTCAGATTGTCCAATTATGGAATTTTGTGTATAAATTTATGTTTGTTTAGATTTGGGTCAGATTTAAAATTTAAATTTAATTTTAATTTTAAGCATCGTCAAGAGATATTTACTAGTTACAATATATCATTTAATATTTTTTTGCAAGGTCTTAATTGGTGTATTCATTTTAACATTAGATTAAGATAAATGAACTCATTTGTTATATATGTTATTAAAGGTTAGTTAAACGATAATTATATTTTAAAAATTGTTATTATAACGTAATATAATAAATAAATATGAATCTTTTGTTATATATAAATTATTATGTATTATTATGTATTTATGTTGTTATATAAAATATTTTTCTTACTCAATGATTTCATTCGATTGACATTTTATATATCGTGTGAATCAATAGGGATGTTATAATAAATATTTATTACTAAGTATCTGTGATATCGATATCAGAATTTAATAAATAAAAGGTTTAGATTCTTTAAGTTTTTTATCGTCCATCTGTATAAGATAAATCTTATGAGCTTTCGATATGAAATTAAAATAACTCTGTAGGTTGTTAACAATACATATATTTCTTTGAACAGTCTTACAAATATCTTTTATCATAATATTACAATAATCTTACTTTCCTACTTTCGTAAAAAAGGATCAATAAAACAATATTGTTTAATTGAAATTTCTAATATTTTTTTTTAGTGTTAGTTACTAGTAACTATGATTGTTCTTGTAAAAACTCAGTCCCAAAAAGTAAAATTATTGTAATATTGAAATAAAACTCTTTAAACTATAATAGTTTCAAGAGTTCATGGTAGATCTGTCGTGTCTTAATTTAGAACAGTTTTGTTTCATAAGATTAAATGATATTAATTTATTCGACGGAAAATCAAAAGCTAGTTTTTGTAAGTCGTGTGTTGCGACACCATATCTAAGACTATTGTTACAGATTTATTGTTAATCTAGAAATATATATAATATTTAAAATTATATTATATGTTTGTTTTGTAATTGACAATTTAAATATACCAAATATATTTTGATAAATATCAGTTTTAATAGCAAAATATCGTAAATTAACATATAAGTTCGAAATCATGATACTTATTAAATAAATAGATTGCAACAAATAAATAATAGAAAAATGAATTTTGAACGTTTTATTTAGATTTATAAATATTATTTAGGTTATAAAACGCTTACGTGAAGTCGCGAGCGAAAGTTAGTGCAAAATAAAAATGAATATTTTTGATTAATTATTTAAGAAAGACAAAAGAATGAATGAACAAGTTTATAATAATTTTATATTCATTCGTGATCCAAGAATATTATAAGTAGATAATTTTATAGAAATAATAATATATATAAATTATTGTTTATAATTTGTATTTTTATTATATTGAATTTTTATCAAGTCGCAGGAGATAAGTTCTACGAAAGGACGAGTGAAGTCGCAGGACACAAACAGTTAGTCTGTTTTTTTTATACAGTTATAAAACAATTATTTTTAATGAATTATAAAAAACTTAAAATTGTATCGATTGAGTTATATTGTTTTATTTCTTTATAGCGGGGTCTGTTTTATAATATATTAGGAAATATATAATTATTTTATTATGGACATTTTGTTTCATATTAAAAACAAAATCATAAAGAATTTACATTCAATTATTGTTTCAAATATGATAAATTATGATGCATAAGATTTTAGTATAATCTTTTTATTTGGGGAGAGGGGGTGGGGGTTTCAAAGACATATACGAATAAGTTTAAGTAGGTATTAAGTGATAATCGAATATGTTATATAATTCAAAGTAAAATTTTTGTTTAGTAGAGAATATCAGTTATTATTATGTTCGTTAGGACTCAATTAGGACTTTGTTAGGACTCAGGGACAATCACAATGTGTCTGTCACTTAAAAACATTATTTGACACAATATTTTCAAGTCCAATTAATTACGAATAAGGCTGTGTTTATCAAAATAAGGCTGTATATGTGTAATGTATTAAGCTGTCTCTAACATTTTAATGAAACAATTTCATAATCAAAATTCAAATTTAGCGGAGAACAGTTCTAATATTGCTAATATCGCATTGTAATAAGGTTGTTAGTAAAGTGATCCAAGTGTTGAAAATGGTTTTTTTGTCAGATGCACTGTAAGTTGGATAATCAAAAGGATAATTAAGATGGCTTCTGCACTTGTATTGGTATCACTGGGTTCCACAAGAAGCTAAAACAACGAGTATATGATAGTAACAACATTAAACATGTCGGTGAACTGCAAAGATTTTGAAGATTAGTGAAAGCTACATTTTAATAAGTTAGTTTACTGTGTTAGCAAGAAGTAATAGTAATAATAGGAAATTCACTTGTTTTCTAAGAAATTCGATTGGATTGGAATATATTTATATTTTAGAATATACAAACTAATGCTAAATAAACAAAATAAAGAAATAGCAAGAGTAAAAACATCTTAATCCTATGTTTTCATTTCAACTCCTCATTCATCAATACCTCAGCTTATTTTATTTCAAACCCACATATCTGCAACTTAACTAAGTATTGTGTATATATTCGTATGAAAGTTTTCTTAACCCACTTTTCTGTATGTCAGAGGGTCACTGGGAAATATACACGCTGATCGTAATGTCTTGTAATCAAATTTCAACATTACCTGAAGTATTTCTCTCACGTACATCAATAAAATATATATAATTTAAGTTATCAATATTTTATTAGTGTTATTCTGTCTATTAAATCAGTTTGACAAGGTTGTAAAGGCACAAGGATTATTAAGTTTTTTACATCATAAGCTAATTGCAATGCATTTGTATACTGCTTGCATATTAAACAATTAGATAAAGTTAGAAGTAGATCTTTTAATTGTTGTTACAAAATATGTAAGTAGCGCTTCATTAGTAAATGGAGATGACTTGAAAACTATAACTGAACCTTGACATCAGTGTATGGTCCAAGTAATAAGAGAAAACTCAGGAATATATTATGTGGATTTTTAATAAATTTTTATTTCATATAAAGTGCACTTCAAACAATTTATTTAATAACTGTAAATTTTTATAATTAAATCGAATCAATAGACTATATAATTGTAGATTGAGAAACTATTTGCTAGGCGTGTCTATCATTATGGAAAGTTTATAAACATAATTATATATAAAAATACTTACTTACTTATTATAGAACATACACAATAAAAATATATATATATATTTATACATACCGTTTAAAGAAAAGTATCAATTATTGAAAACATATTGAAAACATTTACCAAACAAAATATCAACAACAAACTTTTATTTACTAAAATCGTCGCAATATTGACTATAGACTTTTGTAAAAATTCTACAATAGTCATGGTCGTAATGCGTAGCTGCCAACTAAATAATTGAAAGCTTAAACCGCTATCGCCTATGACTTGAGGCGAACATCACAGCGGGGCGCTTTTAATTGCGCTATTACATGTTATGAACACGATCGAAAACATTTTGTACAGTCATCCGTCATTGGAATTCATGTCTTTTAAATCTAAGGCTAAGATAAGTATTGAATTAAAATTAACTTAGAAACAGTTAAGTAATCTAATAAAAATTATGTTATTATTTAATACTTTCCTTTAGTAATGTGTATCGTAATGGTTATTCTCTATAACGAAGTTATATTTTTGTTACAAATAATGCAAGTCATGAATCTACTCTAAGTTAGACGTTTGTTAAAATTAGTTTGTTTGCTAAATTTATTGAGCGGAGTGAGCGGAGCGCTGTATGTGAGAATTTTCTGATTGAATGAATGTTCGGGGTTGACGTCTAATTGACTCATCTGATCAAGACGACATTTTGCAAATATTTTAAGCATGTCCACACGGTGGTTTTAAAAAAATTGAAAAAAAAATCTGTGGCGTTTAGAAATAATGATTATATAACAATCCCCATAGGCCGCAACCAGACCGATGCAATAACAGAACTGAAAACCTATTTATTATAATTATTTCTCGATGACCGCATCTACATTAGTTTTAAAGAGCGCTTCCATAAATGATATCTTCTTCGACTGCTCGCTCTATATGTAAACGTAAGAATTCGCGAACGCAGCGAGTCGAAATTGAGGGTTGGTTGCGCCCCTAGTTTTAATCGAATCGAATAACAAAATGATTCTTGAAATATTGTACAAAGAAACAAACAAATTGTTTCTTCTCTTTCAAATTGTTGTATTCTCTACATATTGTCTTTAACAAAAAACAATTACATCGTCTGGTGTTATTATTAACATCTATATTCAGGATTACTTAACAAATTATTAGGAAATTATATATAAACATCTGTACTTAGAAAATAACTCCTAATTAATAATAAAAAGTCTGAACTATACTTCTTAAGATTACATAATAGTTTCATCATGTTCTTTTTCATTGTCAAATATTTGGAGCATCGTTTGCATTAAGCTGGATTATTAGGCTGTGTACAGACTGGCGTTTTATAACTGCGTTTTATTGTCAAAGTAATACACGTTATTACTATAATTATTTGTATCAGTGAAAATATATATATATATATATATTTATGAATTTGTTTTTTGTTTATATATCTATATATAATGAAATTTAACAAAAAACCGACTAAAAATATTTTAAGGGCTGGTGTAATACGACAATTTTCACTTACGTGAGGCTTTTCAGTTCATGAATTCAGTATATATCGAAATATTAAAGTATATTAGTATTTATGTTATTTTAAATTGTAATAAAAAAACGCATGCATGTAATATTACTAGTCTCATTTCAAAAGTATTTCAGTGATGATAAGGTCGTCGGTAAGTGCTGCATTGCGCGTGCGCACGTTTTATTACCACTTATATAGCGTGTGTACTATATATTTTAAAAATATAAAATTATTTATTATATATTTTTTTTAATATATATTTATTTATTGAAATATGTTTTAATGTAAATTTAACTTATTAGACGGAATTTATGGACAGGAGCCTAAGTCACCACGCTATTGACAGGTTAGCGGGTAACTCATAAATTATAGTATGTTGTATATGTTTCTTCAAGATATCCTTCAAGAACACGATTATATGATATGTCTATTTAATTAAATATATAATACATAATTTATATAAAATAATTCAATTCGAAAGTACTAGAAAATAAAGATAAAATAAACAATTTCTGGTTGTCTTTGATACTTACTAGGGCTGTTCTTGACTAATTGATTTACTATAAATATATTTCTAATATGGCTTCCAATTCATCATTAAAAAAAAATAAAAGTCTTTACGTCTTGTAAATTGACATTAATGAAGTAAATTTTCTGTCATTATTATTAAAAACACTTAATAAAATTAATTAGAATTTTGAAATTATTAGTTTAATACAATACAATTTCGATTATTAATATTGGCTATTTTGATATCTAATATAAATATAATAAAACTGTAAATATCCTGCTTCTGTTCATCGAATATTACATATTTGTGAGGGTGTGTGTGAGTAATAGATACCAAATCGCCAATTTACGAAAACGAAAATACTTGCAAAGGCAACACTTTAGCTTTTCGTGTTTCAAAAATAATTCTATACAGTTTCTATATTAAAATAAATTATTTTGAGTATGAGTCAAGTGAAAATCAATTGTAATTATCCACGAGTTCCACCTCTTAATTTGTGAAAGTTTAACACAAAAAAATCTAATTTGTAAAGCCGTTAATTATACAAATAATATTTTGTCAACTTTTTACTGGCGTCAAAACAATACGCTATGGAAACGACGTCGCGGGCACAGCTTGACAAAAATAAAACTACATATAACTGTTTTCATTCTAAATAAAAGATCGTCTCTATTGTACTATTATTTCACAACATAAAATGTCATTGAAAGTTTGTAAAACCCTAACGCAGGTGCAGAGCTTAATTAAAATCAGTAAAATTGCGTAATATATTATAATTAATATTTATATAATATATTAATTAGTAATAATACTTGTTAACTAGACTCCCTGTATATAAATAAACATTCACCTGTCATCTTGTTACAATGAGTAAGTTCTGTTACATTACGTTTAATAAAAATGCTTCCTCAATCAGCACCTATAGAGGTACCTTTGTTATTTATTAAAAATATTATATAATTATTACACATGTAGCCACTTGTAATAGTTTATTGAATTGGAATACAAACATATATATATATATATATATATATATATATATATATATATATATATATATATATATATATATAAACATATATATATGTTTATGCTATAGATTTTTCTATTGTTACAACTCCCGCGTTAGAAATATTATTTAATATTATTTTCTGGTTTCTCAAATAGAAATAATATACAAATAATAAACAGACTCGAAACATCCGTGGATACAGACAACTGTCCCGTATGGGAATCGAACCCATGACAAACTATACCAATCAGTCGTCGATATTGATACATCAAAATAAGAAGTATATAATGAGAGCTTTTATTCTGACTATACATAATAAATTAAGGGTCTTGACAGCCAGATGAATAAACAATTGGAAAAAAAGGAAAACTAAAAGGGTTCCGTTATGTTTCTTTTGGACGGAAGCCTAAAAATATTTATACGGAACGGACACGGAAATGTTAATACGGGCGGAACCCTACAAATAATAATATTTAAAATACAAGAGAATACCCATCCTTTGAGGAAACAATGAAAATTTTGGTGGATATTTGGGTATTAATCATATACAATCCACCTATAAAGAAAGTAGAAAAATAATTATTTCTATGAGCTTAAAATAATCAAATGTTTGAATAATAAAAAAGATGGCACGCCATATTTTTTCACGATTAATATGACAATATTGTTAGAGAAAAGTGAAGGCTGTATGGTTATTAAGACTTACGTCATTAAGAATAAGTTCAAAAATTGTTTTTCAATACTCATTAGGATAAATGCGGTAGAAGACGCAGAAAAATATAACGTTTCTATCCAGAACCAAAGGATTAAATTAAATTTATTTTTAGGAAACACTCTTTTGACTTATTTGTTAGTGACCAAAGAAAATAATGGTTTTCTACAGGTGGTTATATAAAAGTTTCTGATGTGGACTGAAATCTGGCGTCTCGACCTTATTATCTTTATTGTTTCTTCTAAAACAACTTGCATTTTTCTGCCTGATGCCGTTACATCAGAAACATTCAGAATATTCGTGTTTCATTATTCCATTTAATATTCGTGCATGAAGTATTCGTATATTCGTGCTGTGTATATCCTCTAACTATATACTTACTTGTTTTACTATAATTTGTTGCTTCCTGTTTGTGTAATTAAGAATTATTTAAAAAAGTTTGACACATCTCAAAATATCTACAATAAAATTTCTGTATGCGCCTTTGGATTTTTGGTAGCAATAACGTATTTCTAATTATTTTGAAGAGTCGTTTTCTCAAATCTTACAATTTTGAGATTTTATTTTTTTAATAAGTTATACAAAATTCCTTTTTTATATTTGTATCTCAGGTTGTTCTTAAACCTTAACTTAAATTTGTTTTTCTTGTGATTTCATAACTAGTTAAAAAAATACCACATTTTGTATTTATTTTAATATTTATATAAAACTATTCAAACAATTTCCACATACACCGGGATAGCAATCATAAATTTGTAATAATTTCAGGTATTTGAGTTTCTAATTATTAATAGAATAAATATAATAAGATCTTAAGAATAACCTTTTTTGTGAAATTCGAAAACAATTCTCACAGACGCGTTAGCTTCAAGTAAAAAAAAGAACCCTGCTAATTTTTGGGTAATAAGCTTTTAATACCCTTGTGAATTATTATTATCACATTAATGTAATAAAAAACATTCGATTTATCATTTAACAAAGTCTTTGGTATTCCTGTATTGAGAAGTACGTTCCGAGTTTTCTTAGGTACTCGATAGATAGCGCAATCTTTATTTGGATGAAGTAAAAAATGTGCAAGCTTACTTCTACTAGATGGCGCTATTTCAATAAAAGCCTCTTGCGTTGTGATATTTAATAATAAACATTTTTATCCATATTATGCCTATTCTAAGAAAAAAAAAATGTACTTGAATTACCTCCAATAACGAACCCTCGTTCGGAGGTAGTCAACTTCGGATCCTGTTCGTGTAGTTGAATATTCTATTTGAAATAAAAAATGACTTTTTAAAATTTTATACTTTTAAGTTAATTTGTCCATCAATAGGGTATGCATATAGGGCACTACCACCATCTAAAGTAATATTACAATAACCTTACTTTTCTTATTAGTGCTCTGACAGCTATAAAATAATATTGGTCACAAAAATTTACCATTTTCTTTGTTTGAGGTGTTTTAAAAATTGAAACTTTTTTAAATTATGATAGTTTTAAGAGTTTTTAGTAAAGGATACCAAATCCCTCAATTAGTGATGGTAATGAAAATTATGAACTAGATTTGAATCAACTTCAGGTATAATTTTAGATTACATTTAGCTATGTTGGCTTGGTCTGAGTTATTTTAAGGTGTTATCAATTAATGTTTTCTAAGATTTACACGAGTACTGCACATTTCGATAAAACTATTTTAAGGATATAACTAGCGTTTATTTTACATGGTGTCACCACCAACTCTTACTGCGAACACGTTTGCTGTAAAGCACTCGAAACGTCGGGTTTAGAATAAGAAAATGTTAAATAAACGCGAGTTATATTCGTAAAAAAGTTTTGTTGAAATGTTGTCAATTTAATAGATGATATAATTAATGATGATGATCATCTATGGTAATAATAAGTAGCACTAAAATTTATTTTTCGTATAGGTTGGCTTAGCTTTTTAAATATTAAAACGTGATAACAATTTCAAGATATGTTTTACAAGTCCACGATAAATCGTATCGTAAAAAAACCTATCATAAAAAATTCGGATAGTATAACAGAGATTTGAAGAGATATT
Source organism: Mechanitis mazaeus (assembly GCA_959347395.1). Taxonomy (NCBI): domain Eukaryota; kingdom Metazoa; phylum Arthropoda; class Insecta; order Lepidoptera; family Nymphalidae; genus Mechanitis; species Mechanitis mazaeus. The sequence goes on along the minus strand of OY365756.1, from coordinate 12,031,477 downwards.
ATGAATTTTAATTCAACTCTCAGTTTCATTGTAGGTCAAATATCTGGTAATGTTAGAATAGGCGTAGGAGGATCTTGACCTAATATACCTTTAATACATCTGCACAGAGAAGTTTATATGTATTAGTGATGCGACTCCAGTCCTGTTTTTACTCGAGTGACTCGAGTCAATTTGTCAAACTCATACTCGATTGAAAAAAAATACTCAAGTCTCTGTGCATTCTAGTTACGGAATTCGGGTTGATTTTGTCGCTAGATGTCACTTCACTTAGTAAATAGATAAATAAAATGGAGTAGTGATCCTATTTTATTAATCTATGCCGCGGCGGTATAAACAAAAACTGACAGACTTAAACTTGTATCTCGTAGTTCGCCGCACTTTAACTCTTGTAAGAAAATTTACGGATGAATTGAATTTACCAACCTATTCACTTGTCTCTTGAAGACACTCACATTATCCAGATAGAAATACAGAAGCAGGCAAGCTGTACCAACCCTTCGCCAAGCGAATCAGGAAGGAAGAAGCAAAGCGCTTACTTCGGACAGGTGGAAAATCTTCATCGTAAGGATGGATACTTGCAGTACGTCGGGATGTCCGTTGGTGGAAGGGGCATGGGGGAATAACATCATTTAATTCCTGTACCCACTCTCCAAAACGTATCCTCTAGAATACTGAGAGGCTAGCAATTCTACGCCTGCAAAGCTGCCTGTTTATCAAACGCTTTGTTTACCATGCCTTCTTCTCCTGAAAATTGAACTGCTAATGATTGGGAGATAATAGACTATTGTGTCAGCGTTTTAAAACTTATTGTACAGTTGACTACAATATCTGGCGAAAAATATTCAAAAATATATTTCTTAGAAAGACTGTTTTTACTTGGTTGATTAATTAAATAAATAATTTGTTGAAACTCTTGAAATTTTTTTTATTACTTCGTCCATAACAGTGAAACTATTTTAATAAAGGTATTTGCTTAAAATTTCTAAAAGAAATGTCACTCGAATTGCAAACTTGCAACTCGAGTGAGATTTTTACTCGAGTGACTCTCACAAAATCTCACTCGAGTCGCATCACTAATATTGAATACTGTAAGTATGTTTATGTTAAACATATAAGTTATATGGATCTGAGATTATTTTATAATTTTGAAATAATCTCAGATCCTATACTGCACTCTGTGAACCTTTGGATCAGCTGGTATGACTACCAACCACTAAGGACTAGACAATCGATTGTCAGAAAGACATTATTACAAATTAATTTAAGTATTGGACCAATAACAAATTTATCTGATAAAATATATTTTAATACACCTTAAAATATGGATAAGATTTTGAGTAATTTAAGTAATTTTAATTAAATCGCGTAATATCAAATGCAATATAACCTCTCATAATCTGATTTACAAAACATCGACATTTAATGTCTGTAATACTTAGTGATGTTCATTATTTAAATATTTATTTTGTCGATAATA